>QLTV01002973.1:289409-300036 GCA_003457575.1 Thermophis baileyi | reverse complement strand
GGGGGGTGGGAAGGGGGGGAAGGACACAACAAAGCCCTATGGGCGAAGCTCCTGCATGGGGAGGGGGCTGCGTGGGAGGGGGCTAGTGGGCCAGATCCAAGGACCAGGAGCAGCCCCACCCCTCATCAGAGACCCTGCACCCCAGCCCTGCAGAAGGGAGGGGAGGTAGCAGGTGTGCCAGTGTGGGGGGCTGGCAGGGGCAGGTCCCCAAACAACTGGATGGTTGGCACACAGCAGATGCCCCTCCCCACCCCACTGAGGCTCAAATGCTGAGTTCTTCAACCAGGCGGAAGGGGGCCTGGGGCCGGGCGCTGACCCGCCACCTCTGCCTGTGATCTTGGCTCGCCCAACCATCAGCCCCAGCCAGGCAGGCAGGGAATGGGTGGGTGGAAGGGGGCCAGCCAAGGCTGGTCCAGGGAGGCAGCCCCAAGATCCGGGAGGGGATTCTGGAAAGCAGCCGCAGCATCAAATGGCAGCTGGTGGAGGGACCCCCATGCGCCGGGGAACTCCTCGCCCAGAAAGAGGAAGCTTCAGGCTTTCCGACCGGTGGCTGGGGCTGCACAACGGCCCCTCCCCAAAGGCCCTGGATGCAGACTCTCCCCCTCCCCAGGGAGATGCCAGCAGACACTGTGAACCAAGGAATGAATGCTGCCATCCTGCCACGTCCACACTTTGCCCAGAATTCCTTCCTGGTGCCATCCGGCTGCTTAGAGCCGCCTGGCCTCCCCACCCCTCCTCAGCTGTAGGTCTGCAGGAGAGGAAGCCCACCCCCCATCCCTCTGGTCCCCACTCTGAGGGCCCTGATCCCCCAGCCTTGCGAAGGGAGCTGCTCTGGGGGGGGGGAGGCATTCAAGGGCCCAGGAGGAGCTGAGAAACAACTCTGGCCAGGGAAGGAAGAAACCACGCGGGAATGAAAAGCACCGAGTCCCGGGATGGAGGCTCAAAATAACCCCACCTTGATTCTGTCTGGGGCAAGAGGGGGCAGAGAGAGGCTCTGAGAGGCTTCCAGGGGTCTCAGCGGGGTTGCCAGAATCCTGGCAGTGGCTGCCTCTCAACCTGTCTGACCCTCAGGGCCAGGTCAATCGCCAGGTCAAGGCAGCGTTCTTTGGAGCGAGCGAGTCCACTTTCCTCACAACGGAGTTGCTGTTTCTCCTCCCTTAATCCATTCTTCCTTCCTTCCTTCCTTTTCCTCCCTTCTTCCCTTCCCGATCCTCCCTTAATCCATTCTTCCTTCCTTCCTTTTCCTCCCTTCTTCCCTTCCCAATCCTCCCTTAATCCATTCTTCCTTCCTTCCTTTTCCTCCCTTCTTCCCTTCCCGATAACTAACTGCAATTGACTGCAGGGCCCCCTGAGGCCGGACGTCAGAGGCCTTTGTTCTTCTGGCAAAGCTGCCCTGATCAAGTCTGGATGAGTCAACAAGCGAAAGAAGCTCCAACTTCAGACTCTGACGGGCAGCGACGGCAGCCCAGCTTCCCCCACCTGCCCATCACTGGCGAATAATCCCTGCCACAACGGCAGGCAGGAGCGAAGGAACCGCGTCTGGCGCATGCAATTAATTGGCTAAATGCCGAGGCAGAGCTCTAGGAAACCCCAACTATTTTGAGAGGAGAACTCCTGGCTTCCTTGAAGATCCTCTCTAGAGCTGGGGTGATGCCGGAGGTGGCCGTGCAGGAACACCAGGCACCCCTCCCCCATGTCCCAACAAATGGACCCTCCCCTCAGCCAAAGGCCCAGCATTCCCTCCTCCTCCTCCTCCACAAGAAGAGAAGAGAGTCGGGAAGAACCAAACAAGAGGACCCGGGGGACATCTTGAGGGGTTACCTGGGAAGAAGTGGAGCCTTTTGCTCTCCAGGAATGGGGGTGCAACCCTTGATGAGGTCACCCCACCTCCTGGGGGCATGACCCCCACCCTACCTGGGAGGAGGGGTGGGGTACAGGCTCCATTTGTGGGAAGGGGGAGATGCCAGAGCCCCTTTTCCAAGGGCTGGCCTTGGGCCCACCTGCTGCCCGGTGTCCAGCCTCTCCTTTGGGGGAAGGCGGTTGAGAACAGACGACAAGGAAGGGCCCCGGAAGAGACAGGGGATCGGGCTCCAGGTTTGGGCTCTGGGTAGAAACCAGGCTGGTAGCTCTCATAGGTGAAGATGGCCGAGAGCTGCTTTTTGTGAAGTTGGACAGTTGGCTAAGGTGCTACTGAGAACACTGGTGAACAGCCAATGGCCGCAGAACCCGAAGACACGCAGCTTCTCCTTGGGAGAGTCCCGGGGGGGGGGGGGGCTGCAGGACCAAGGTGCTTCAAAAGAGAGCCGGCCTCAGAGCACGCACAGAAGGCTTTTGTCCTTGGGGTCTGCCCTGCTGGCCCCTGGCAAGGCCTCCCCCCACCTTATTCCTACAGAGGAGCCCCCAGCCGTTCCTCTTTGGGAGGAGAGCAAAGACAGCAGTCTGGGGAGCCCCGGAGGCGGCTGAGGACCTCCGGTGATTGCTGGGAGACGCTGACTTAAGGCTGCTGCATTATTAATCTTACATCCTGTCTGGAAGAACTTAAACCACCCGCCGCACAGGAATAAACGGGGCCCACTGACCCACGTGCCCAGGTGTGGGGAGGCTTCAATGCCAGTTGAAGCTCTCAGGTCCCGGGGGGGGAGGGGGAGCGCCCATCAGCTCAGGCTGGGCCCCAAAGGAGCCCCCCCCCCGGGGGGGGGGGGGGAGCGCCCATCAGCTCAGGCTGGGCCCCAAAGGAGCCCCCCCCCCCCAAACCGGGTCCTCCCAGCTTCTGCCCTCTTCCCTCTTGGGCTGCCAGGGAGACTTTTCCAAATGCTCCCCTCTAGCAATCGCTCCAGGGAGTCCTCCTGGGGGAAGCAAGCGTGCGCCCCGAGCCCATGGAGGGCCCCGCCCGGCATCCCATCATGCTGAGCCCTGAAGCGGAATTCAGCCCCCGCCAGAGGGAGTTCCCCCTGACGCCTTCCAGCTGCTCCTGCCCGGCTCCTCTTCGGCTCTTCCCCAGCCAGACTGAGCCCACCGTGGGCGCCCCCCTGCCCCCCCTCACTCACCTGCCAGCAAGAAGGTGATCAGGCAAGTCTCCTTAGGCAGGTAGAGCTTCAGGCGGGAGCCGCTGAAGACGTATTCCACCACGGCTTCCGAGCGGCCGGCCCGCTGCAGGAAGGGCAGGAACTGCTTGGCCTTCTGGGTGTCCTGAGGAGGGGGGAGAGGCCGGTGAAGGAGGGCCGCCTGGGCCTCGGGGTGCTGATGATGGGCTCACCCTCCTCCTAGAGCAAGAGGGGGGCTGCTTGTCTGGAGGGCCTGTGCCCCCTTCTTCCCTCCCGGCAACAGCCCTGAGAGAGGGCTCCCCCCCCCCCAGGGCTCTGGGGCCAGGAGCTGCTCCCTGGCACGGCTGCCCTGGTGGGAAGCGGCTCTGCTGCCCGCTTAGCCCGAGAGAGCAAAGGAGGAGGGTCTCTGCTGCCAGGCGGGCAAGGGGAGCCCGGCCTGCCCACCAGCCGGGTCCCTCTTCCCGCACTGGGCTGCTGCCATGCCCGGAGGGAGTCAAAGGAGACCCGCTTGAATTAAAATGAAACTGGGCTTTTTCTTCACTTCGCGACTGGGGACGAGGACAGGCAGAGCAGCTGCCGTGCCACCCACGCAGCCCCGAGAGCCGCAGCCCAGGCCCCAAGCTGGCAGAACATGCTGCCCGGGCCCAGGAGGGGCAGGGGGGCCAAGGCAGGGAGCCACCCACCCCTCTTCCCTCCTTTGCTCTCGCCTGTCCTGCCCTATCAGTGAGCCAGGTTGGGCGTAGCTGAAGGAGGTCGGACCCTCTTCCGGCAAGTGCTATGAACCAGGCTGTCCTCGGGACTCTGCCTGTCGTCACGCTTAGTGGCCACGGCCTCTGGGGCCTCCCCCAATCCAAGGAGAGCATGCAGGGACTCTGCGGCTGAGAAGAAGCCAGACGGAGCTTCCCTGCCATGCCTGCCTGCCCTGGATGGCGGGCCTGCAGGTTGTGCCATGGAGGTCAGGGGTGATCCCCCCCCTCCCCCGCAGCAGGAAGCTTTGCGGGGCAGCCCTTGCCTGGCCCTCCAGCCCCTCAGGCAGCACAGCTCTGCTTCTGGCCAGGGCTGTCCCGATCGAAGGCCCCTCGGCAGCCATTTCTCTCCGGAGGAAAGGCAGTCCGGCCCCTGCCTGGGTGCCCGTTTGGTGCCCGTTTGGGTCCTGGACACCAAGGCTCTCCCGAGGCCATCTTCCCACAGACAAGCCTCTCTGAGGTCGAGGGGCTCTCATGCCAGGAGAGAGGCAGCCTGGGGGGGGAGCCCTGGGGGGTGAGTGGCAGGGCATTAGGCCCTCTGTTGGCAGCCAGCTCTGTGACTGTGGGGTGGGGGGGGGCAGGAGCAGCCCTTCCCTTCCTTCCTCCCCAGCCCCGTCTCTGTGGGGATGCCCAGCCCAGGCGGGACCCAAAGGTTTGCTCTTCTTTTAAACACGCGCACACACACACACACACACACACACACACACACACACCCCGTCTGAATTATCTGCAAATAGAAAGGAAATTACGCATCGACCGAATGAAGGAAAATGGAATCATAACTCCACATTATGTGAACGGCTGCCAATTATGCATAATGATGTGAGGTCTCGGCAAGAGGAGGGGGCCTGGGGGCCTTGGCTTCACCCCATGCAAACCCACGGAGGGAGGCTCCGCTTTAAAGCCGAGAGGGAGGGAGGGAGGGAGNGCTTTCCCACAGAGTTCATCAGCCTCTCGGCTTCTTCCTGGCGGCCTCTGAAGGTCTCTGCTGCAGGACCAGGTCAGGTGACCAAGGATGGCGGTGCTTCTCATCAGATGCCTCCAGGCACCAGGCCGAAATTAGATCACCTGCCTACAGAGGTGGCTCCAAATTGCTTAGCTGGCACAGAGCCCCTCATCTCACTGGCACAAGTGGGCGGCTCCAATGCAATCAAGGTCCTTCACAAGGAGGAGGGCGGGGGGGGGGCTGTTTTGTCAACCCTGCGTTCTGGAAGGGTCGGCTTGGAAGCAGCCCGGCTGGAGGCCCCATGCCAGCCAAGACCAAGCTCTCTTGCGGGAGGTGGGTCAGCAGGACCTCGGCACCGGCCACCTACCTGCCAGGCCAGTCCCAGGCCCGGTCAGGGGCCCTTCCCACTCCAGATCACGCCTTGGGTGGCTGCGTCCTCCGACAGGAAGGTCCATTCTCTCCTCCCTGGGGAAGGGAAGCTGGACCCCCTCTGGCCTTGACAAGCAGGGAAGGGAGAGCTGCGAGCCTCCCCCCCCCCTCCCGCCTGTCCAGGGGCGGCTCTTTCCTCCCTCCCCAACCGAGCATCGGTGCCTTTGCGCAGAGGCTCAGAGGACCGGCGTCCCCCCAGGCCTGCCCAGCCCTGAGCAGGAGACCCCTCTGGAAGGCCGGCCCTCCACCCGGCCATTTTGCTCAGCCACAAGGAGAAACTGGCAAGCAGGGCCCAGGGGCCCGAGGAGGAGAGGCTGACTGGCTCAGGCAGCCTTTCCTCTCCTGCCCCCCTGCAGGAAGGGCCACTTCCCCCGGACAGGGCCCGGACCGCAAGGCAGCTGGTGTGGGGCTCCCTCTGCCTTTGGCAATGGCCTTGAAGGTCACCCAGCCCGAAGAGCCTCGCTGTCTGACAGAGCGGCTTTCTCCCGAGGAGACGGCTGCCCTTCCTCGCATGTCCCCTGGGGCCTCTGCCCTTCATCCCTTCCAAGGGACAGGAAGGCTCCGGCCTGCTTGACGGTTGGCCAACCTGGCTACTCAGATGGTGGCATTTGGGGGACCTGGAATCCTGTTCTGGGCAGGACTTGAATAGGAAACCGGATCAGTTCTCCTGGGTTTGCTGGAGGGTGAAGACCCAGCCCTGTTGCTGTGGTCCCAGCCTCTCCTGAGGCACCCCAGGAAGGACACGCAGATTACGGCCACTCGACGTCATCTTCGCCCTTCTCAGGAACCCGTCACAACATCCAGCTGGACCGATCCTGGTCTGCGGGTCCCACTCGCTCCTCAGCCATTCAAAAAATCCAAAGGCACCTGGAGGTCCTCCAGTCCAGCTCTCTGCCCAGGGCTACACCGGACGAATGACCGTCCACCTCTTCTTGGAAGCCTCCAGTGGCCGAGGCCCCACAACACCGGGAGATGGGCTGCTCCAATGTCTGCCCGGAGGACTCTGTAACCAGCCATGCGTTAGACCCAACAAGGCCGCTGGCTGGCAAGGGCAGCCTGACCACCTCGGCCAGAGCCAGCCAAAGGCTCTCCTCCCCAGCCAGATCCCTCATCCGGACTGGAGCTTCTGGCATTTGCAGGATACAACGGGGAGTTTTGGCCCACACCATCTGAGGGGGGCCCTGACTTGCTGGCCAGAGTTAAGGGGGGAGCATCTTCCTGAGGCCTCGGTCCTCTTGATCAGCACAGGGGACAACCGAGCCGCCTGTCCCAGCCTGAATCTGCCCCCGAAAGAGACTTTCCCGGGATCCTCTCGAGATCTGGTTAATCCTTCCAGCAGGGTAGGGAGCAGATTCCTTCCCAGTTCAGGAGCTCCATCACTGGACCAGGGAGTTTTCTTCAGGGCCCCCGAGCCTAAGGCAGCTCTATGTCGCTTTGTCCCAAGGGGTTCCTTCTTAGCGTGGCTACTCAGCAGAAGGGGACACCCCAGCGGGACCATTTTCAGAGGCCCAGGTTCCTGGGTCTCCCTTGCTGGACAGAACAGGAAATTAAAAGGGGTCTCGGGCCCCAAACTCCTGCCGGCAGCCCCACCAGATAGCCTGGTCCAGGGCGTCCATGGGAAGATTGCTGAGATTGGCTCTAATAACAGAAACGTGCCAGTCCGGCGGTGCTGGGCCTCCTGCCCCCCACAGACGGAGGGAGAAGAGAGGGGGCCCCCGCCTGAGCCGCTCTGCACGCTCTCTGCTTGTCTTGGACGTGTTTCCCCCTCGTCACCTCAGGAACGGCTCCCCAAGATCCGTATCCAGAATCCAGGTCGTCTCCCTCACGGTCTCTTCTCCAGCCACGCAGCACCAAGGAACCTGGGCTTATGGACCCCACCGCCTGTGCCAGCCCACACCTCCAGTGCCCCCCCCCCCGATTCTGGTCAGGAGGGGGAAGCACACACGGGCCATGGTCCTGCTAAGCGTGGGGAAAGCTCCTTTGATGCTCAGGGGCAGCCAGGCTGTGTCGCACCATCTTCCTCTCCCCTGGCCAACCAGTTTCCCTTATAGAGATGGGGGAGTGGGGGAAGCAGGGCAGGAAGACCCCTCCCCACCAAGGAGTGTTGGGGAAAAGCAGGAAAGAGACCCTTGCCAGGCAGCTGGTTCAGCCGCAAAGGGCCAGGGAGCAAGGGCTGGAACAAGCCAGGAGGGAAGGCGAGGACAGTTCTGCCAGAGCCGGCTGAGCCCCCCCCCGCCCCCGAGACTACCCGCCTGCCACACGCGCTGGCAAAGTGTCCATCAGCATCCCAGGCACACTGCCAGAGTCCTGCCAAGAGAGGGCAGGAGGCACCCCTTGGATGAGGGAGGCCACGGCTGCCCCCGGGAGGAGCCCAGAGGCTGCTGCTCCCACTACCCACTCAGCCAGGTCAGGAAGGCAACAGCTTCCTCCCCTCTGCCAAGGGGCTGAGCCACGGGCACCGAGGGGCCAACTGGCACAAGTTTGCTAACTCTTCCAGAGCAGGGAGAGTGGCTGCTTCCCCCCAGGATGGACAGTGGAGGAAAAGGAGGCAACCCAGAGCACCCCCGGACCCCACACCAACCTGCCGGGCCCCAAAGAGGGCTGCTTACCCCAGAGATGTCGGCCACTCGGTGGATTGGCACTTCCTTCTTGCTGTGCAGGCCTTTGCCGTTCTTGACCGCCCTGTTGGGGGCAAGGGAGGGTCAGCCGCACCCAGGAACTGCGCAGCACCTGCCGTGCTCTCTACCTCAGAGCCCCTCCCTTCCCTCTCATTGGGGGGGGGCCTCTTGGGACCTACGGAGCCATGGCGCCGGGGGCTCCACCCTCTGGAGGCACAAAAGGGACCAGGTTTTGGAGGGGGGCAGAAAGGATCAGCCGGGGGGGCCTCTGAAGACTCTGACGTCCGGGGGGGGGCAGACTGAAGGACCCCTGCCTGGCAGGAAGCTCTGGAGGGGGGCAGGGACAGCAACCCCCAAGAGCCCAAAGCCCCACATCTGCTTTGGAGAAGGGGGCAGGGGGCAGAAGACACCTGTGAGACAACCCACCCACTAAGTTCGAGAAGAGCCCACCTGTTTCCAGGACCCAGAGCTCGGCCCACCCCCCCAACCCTGCAACTGCCCCCTCCTCTGGACACATCGCTGAAGCTTCTGAGGAGGCCGGAATCACCCAAGAATGCTGCTACCCTGGAAGGTGGGGGAGGGCATCCTCTGGAGGCCCCCAATCCTCCCTCGGGCTCCCAGCAGACCCCTCCCCAAGGCCCCGGGGACCCCTTCGTCGCAGAGCAGCTCCTGCAAAGGCTGCCTGACTTTAGGACTGCCTGCATGTGTTCACAGTCCCTCCTCCCCCTCCAGAAACGGCTCCCCCCACTTCCTCCTCCTCCTCACTCCCCCCCCCCAAGAGCCTGGCTTTGCTCTGCTCTCTTGGGTGCTGAAAGACCAGCAAGGTTTCCATTGCGGGCCCCTCCCAAGCTGAGGGGAACACGAGGACTCTGAGGCCCCCAAGAGCGGGCCCAGGAAAAGGCACAGCCTGCTCAGTGCAGCCCCCCCCCCAGCGCAGCTCTGCGTGAGGGAGACTCCTGGGTCAGGGGGCAGAGGAGAGGTTGGCTGGCCGGCCGGCCGGCCGGAGGCTCCCTCGCTTCATCTTCTGGCTTCTTTCTTCCCAAAGGTTGTGGGGGGGTGGGGGAGTGCCATTGAATCTTTGAAGGCACCCAGACAGTTCCGATTTCCAGAGGAGGGGTGGAAAGAAGCTGCTGGGGTGCCCTTTTCCCCCTCTTTCCCTTGACCCCCAACCCTGCCCTACTGGCCACCCTCCGTGCTGGTCCTGGGCGAGCCTGGGCCCCTGACCACAAGGAAGCCCCCCCCTGCCCTCTGACATGGACACCTGGTGAGGGTGCCCCCTCCCTCCCTCTCGATGCCAGCCTGCCCTGTGGCAAGAGCCCCCCCCCCACAGCTCACCGGGCCTCAGCAGCCAGCAGCTCATCGTAGTGGGAGGAGCGCTGGTCATCGTCCTGGCGGTAGCGAATGACGGTGGCCAGCCCCTTGCTGACCAGCGCTTCGGCAATGTTGCTGCAAGAGAGGGAGATCAGCAGTTAGCCAGGAAAGGCGGGCAGGCAGGCAGGCGGGCGGAGGCCTCCTCTCTGGGTGGGCAGCTGAGCGCTCCTGAGGCAAGACGGCAGCCCAGGAGAGAAGCAAAGACCTGTTGCCCCTTCGGCCCTTCACCAGAAGGGCAGGGCCCCAACGGGCCTTCAACTCCCCCCTCCCCCCAGGGCTGCGGGACAGAGCAGGGGCAGGGCGCCAGGGGGCCCAGGGCAAGGAGGCGCCCGCCGGCCTTCCAGCCCATCAGCGCCAGGATGGATTGCTCCACAAAGGGTCCCCCAACAGCCCTTTCCCTCCTTTTCCAGGCAAACTTCATGGGGGTCTCGGAAACCAGGCCCAAAGCCAGCGTGCCGGGGGGGGGGGCTCTGGACTGTGCCTCTCTCCGCCACCCGCAGCCGAGGCAGGCAGGGCTCAACTTCTGGCCAGTTGCCCTGGTGCCTTTGCCCTCTGCCATCCAGCAGCTTCTAAGTGGCGAGGGGGCCTCTTGCTTGGGCGGGGGCAGGGGGTGCCAGGGGAACCTTTCCACAGAGCCCAGAATAGGCTGGGCTGAGACGGGGGAGGCGAGCGTCAAGGACGAGCAGAAGGCAGGCGACGACAAGGCTGTCAAGGTAGGGCACGAAAGGCCAGGCAGCCAGGAAGCAGCAGCAGCCTCTCCTCCTTCGGCTGAAGCCAACGCACGGCCCACGAGCCGGCTGCCCCCCTCCCCTGACCAGCACTTGGGCCACAGGGGGTGGGGCAAGAAGAAGGGGGCTGCGCCCCAGTTGGCGAAGGCGGGAAGAGCCTCCTTGAGAGGGTTTGGACGGCCTCAGGAGGAGGCCCAGTGCAGCCAGCAGCTCCCTCACACACAACGGAGGGAGAAGGCAGCCAGCGGGGCGCAGGGGATGGGGGTGGCCGGGCTTTGCCCTGAGGCTCTGGGGGTGGCTGGCCATGGCCCGGGGCCTGAGGAGGCATCCCTCGGTCGCAGTGGCGGCACCAGGGGACTGAAGCAAAGGCCCGGGGGAAGCCAGGTCTGCTCAGCTGAGACGGGCCCTTCTGCCTGACCGCCATCGCCCGCCGTTCCTGCCGGCTGCCCTCGATGCCCACCGTCCCCGACACTCACATGCCGCCAATGGTGACTGTGGCACAGGTGCGCTCTGAGAAGGCGGGAACCGTGTCGGTCGCCCCACTGGCCGGCCGGATGTAGTCCACCGTGACGTTCACCTAGAGGGAAGACAGGAAGGCTCAAGGGGCTTCGGTAGGAGGACGGCCAGCCAAAGAGCAGCTGGGGTCTGCAGGAGGCCTGCGCCCACCCTGAAGCTGCCACTTGGGGGCCCCTGCTGAGGAACCCTAACCCATCCAGAGGGGAGAAGAGGCTCTCACCTGCCCGGG
>QLTV01002973.1:255065-271232 GCA_003457575.1 Thermophis baileyi | reverse complement strand
CTAAATTTCATGTCATACTGTTCTATTGTATTCATCTATCTGTATTAACTTTGATTATGTTTATGTTTATACCTATACCTGCTATCTTGTACATGTTTGACAAACAAATAAATAAAATAAATAAATAAATAAAATAAACCCTTGAGGTTCAGACGACATTGGATTCTGGGGTGAGCCAAGAGGAATTTCAGGCTGATTTAAGGCAGCAATGCTGAGTCCCCAAAGTCCCTCCCTCAGACACTGCCGGGTACAGGGGCACCACGGAGGGCATCAGGGTGGGCACCGCTGCCGCGGGAGCTTAAGTCCCAGATGGACAAGAGCTTCCCGGGCAAAGGGAGGGCATGTTCTTCCTGAAACCAAGAGGAGCAGCAGGTGAGGCCAGGGCAGCTCCCCACTGCAGACCCTCTGCCCCCCTTAGCAGAGCAGTCAGGCGTCCTGCTGTGGGGTGAGCCTCGCAAGGCATGGAAGGTCCAAGGGCTTCGACCAACCGCCCCCCCCCCCCGAGACTCTGTGCCTCCCTTTACGCCTGCGTCACTCAGACGTGCTGAGGGGCTGCTTCCCCATGATCTCCTTCTCCTGCACAGCCCCACAAGCCCCCTACTCCCCACTTGAGATTCAGGCAAACTGAATGGAGGAGGAGGAGGAGGAGGCAGCCTTGATCTGCCAGAGCTTTCTCCTTGAAGAGCGGAGCAGTGCCTGTGGCCCCCCCTCAGCCCAAGACCTGCATCCACCCCATGAGCTCTGAACCTGGCCAGGGAGCCCCCCTGCCCAAGATAGGACTCCTCAGAGCCCCCCAGACAAGGGGCTGGCCGGCTTTGCTTGACACCCTCCAAAGATGAAGCCCCACAACTCAGGAGGGGGAGGCGAGGTCATTTCCTCCTCGCTCCCCTTCCTACTAGGATGCTCCCCCACCCCCACGCTTGGCCCTGACGGGTGTCTCTGGGGCAAGCTACCCACCTTCCTTCCTGCAAGGAGCAGCAGCACAAGTGGGGGGGGCAGGGTCTTGCCAGCCTGACACCACCACCACCACCACCGTGGTCTCAGCGGCCCCAGAAGGACGTAGGCGCAGCCTTGCTGGGAGGCAGAGTTTTCTTCCAAGGGGAGAGCAAAAGGAACCTGGCGGGGGGGGGGGGCGCACCCAGCCTAAAGTAGCAGCCAGAAGTAACTCCGTCCTTCCGGAGGGTCTGCAATGCAGCTGCTGCCCTGGAGCAGCAGGATGCCAAGAGGACGGCAGCCCCCCTCCCAGCCTCAACTGGATCAGTCCATCCAGAGCCCCTCTGCACCCTGGACACCCCCTCCAGGAGGCAGAGATGCCAGCCTGCCACCAAGAAGAGGGGCTCCTGTCCCCTTGCATCAGAGGAGCCCGCCAAGGACAGCACAAGGGGTCTGCTGCTGCCTCTCCTCGCCCAGAGGACCCCCGCTGTAGCCATGGCTGGCTCAGAGGGGGAGCAGAGAGAAGCTCCAGCACGAGCCTTGAGGGTCCCTCCCTGAGCCACTTCCAGAAGCCAGGCCGCTACGGGCAACCCCTGCAGCAGAATCCACACAGCGCTGCAGCAGCCTACTTGGAGGCCAGGCCTTGGCTGGCAGGGGAGAGCCCAGCACCAGCCCCTCCCCCCACAACCGTCAGCTCTCCGGCAACCCAGACGAGAGTATTGGCAAAAATAATAAAACCAAAACAACCCACAGTACTGGGCAGCCTCTGATGGCAGCGGCCGAACAGGAAAATCGTCACCTCCTTTTCCCTCTGTGAACCTGAGAAGTCATAGGACACAATTGCCACAATACGGCAAGCTCTTCTTGGCTGACCCAGAGCAACACTCACTCCCCCCCAAGGCCCCCTCCCCACTTGAGTGTTATTTATGGCCTTTCCATCGTCTGCACCTACAGAAATGAGCCTCTCAGCAGGTGCTGTGACCTCTTCAACCTCTTCCCACCCCATCATCCAGCTCAGCTTCAAGCAGGACCATTTCCTGGAAATCACAACAAAACTTCCCTGTGGACAGATAAGACCCCCACCTCCTTTATGCGGGAAAGCTTCCATCCACGTGCAACCCCCGCCTCCCCCCATCTATCACCTACTGGTCAGGCCCTGGGCTGCCCCTGTTGTGATTCTGACCCACTTGACCGAGGCCGGGTTGATGGAATTAGAGTGGACAGCAGCGGCTGAACTGCCTGCCCAGCACGACCGACAGACAAACCGAGAGGGCCGGATCAATGGCCGGAGATGACCCACTGAAGGCCGACCTCAGAACAGGGCAGACACCACCGTGTGTCACTTACAGCTCAAACCACTCAACTGCGCTACTAATGAGCCGCAGCCCATTCTGGGCAGTCACTCTGCACGGGGTGTGTGTGTGTGTGTGTGTGTGTGTGTGTGTGCGTCCGTCCGTGTCCATGTCTCAGGCTTGCATTCAGGCAGCCACACAACCGGAGCAGATCCTCCCAAGCAACACAAGGACCAGGCCAGAGTGGAAGCAGAACCTGCTGCAAAGCCAGTTGTCTCTTTTGCCCCCATGTCCGCCTCAGCAGCACCTTCACACCCACCCCCACAACTAGGGGTGTCCTGGCATGCTTCTCCTCCGGCGTGATCCTCACACGGGACAAACGGGGCACCTGTGCGGACATGCAGCATGCTCGGCATCCAGGCTCAAAACAAGGACAAGGCTGTGTCAGAGCATTTCTGCCTCCAGGACACTTTATAGATAGAGAGCTCAAAAATGCCTCCCTTGGGGGGAAAAGGCCTTTTAAGTGGACCGTCTCTCTCTCTCTCTCTCTCTCTCTCTCTCTGTGTGTGTGTGTGTGTGTGTGTGTGTGTGTGTGTGTCTACACAGCCACCTTCTCTTCCCCTCCCCCCTCCAAGCCTGCCACCCCCCAATTTAAATTCCACGTTGGTCTGCAGAAGAGAACAGCTCACGAAAGCCGATGTGCCTCTGAATGAAAGGTCTCGGCTGCAAAGGCAAATGCCGTCTGATTTGGGGCTGGCACAAATTAGCAATCCTCGGGCACTCTCCTCTGGGAAGACCAGAACAGAGGACCCAGCCTGGGGGGATCCAGAGTCTGTAGAGCACCCCAAGGAGCTGCGGAGCACTCCAAGAAGCCTGAAGCTGAGGGGGGGGGGTGTCAAGAAAACCGGACTCACTCAAGGATGCCCAGAGGGAGCCACACATCAGCCCTGTGCCTAAAAAGGACACGCTACATGGACAGTCCTCGCTTAGTAACCATAATTGGCTGGAAACTCCCCAGTCGGTAAATGGAAAATCACAAGAGCGCCATGGACTTCCATCGCTTCCCAGCCGATTGTTAAGGCAGTCACTGCGGTCGTGGAGCTGCCACGAAATGCACTTTTATTCAGCGCCCTGCATTAACTCTGCCTGTCTCAAGCGCGCTAATTGCACTCACGTGATAAATGAGATGCTGCAATGGTTACAAATGGGAAGATCAAGCTGTTTTTTGCACCGTCCCAACGAGCAGCAGTCACCGCACAAGGCAGTGAGGACTCTGAGTAGACCTTGGGTGGCAACCGCTCGTTCAGCGACCTTTCACATTTACGAAGGCCCTGAACCAGGCGGCCATGTGACTGCGGAGCTGCGGCCATCACTGCAGTCACTGAGGTCCTGTGATCGCGATTCGGACGCTTGGCAATGGGCTCGCAATTGTGACAGCTACAGCGTCCCGCAGTCCCGTGATCACCCTTTGCAACCTTCCCAGCCGGCTTCCCACAAGCAAAGTCAATGGGGAAGCTCCCGCACCCGCGGCCTTTTCTCCCAAGGAACCCCCAGGCAGCATGGGGACCTGGTACGCTGGAGTGCCCGCCCGCAGCACCTGCCCACCCCCCTGGGCTCTGTGGCACCTGCAGCACTGGCCCACCCATTGCCCGGGACGCAGTTTCAGCACTTTTCCCATGTTGCATCCATGCTTATGACCAACGTGGGGCACACTTAAAAGTCGACAATGGGATTGCCGGGATTGCTACAGTCATGCGACGTTGTGGATGATGAGTGCTTCCTCAGCAACAGAAACTCCCACCCCAATTGCCCTAGTAACTTGAGGACTGCCTGTAGCTGCCCCCTCCTCTGGATCCGGGCTTGGGGGGCTTCATTTGTTTTCCGGAAACAGCCAGTTATTTTTCAGAGGCTGGGAGGCTTCCCTCCTTTGGGAGCAGTTTGTCATCTCTGGGGACTTTTATTTATTTATTTAATTATGAGGCCATCCAGCTCCGTAATGACTCTGGGAGACTTAAGGATGAAAATTAAAAGCAAACAAATGTATCCGGAAGAAGAAAAAGGAAGCAGCTGATCGGAACCGGCCCTCCAGCACCAAGGGCCCCTCCGAGCCCAGGCCTGGCAGAACCACCAGGTCTCCCGCAGCCCACCAGAGGCCGGAAGGACGTGAGGGGCAGGACCCTCCAGGGGGCCTTATTCCATGGGGCAGGAGCCAGCCCCAAGAGGTCCCAGCTGACATTGCTTAATTGATGGGACCCAGAGCATGCCACTCCCCCTGACCTCACTGGATGGGCCAAGACTTCCGGTTGGGGGGGGGCGTTTGTGGACCCTAAGCCAGGCAACAGCACTAGAAGGGAAACTGGCCCTCTGAACTGTCAACTGGTAACCAGTGCCGGTCGTGTGCATACCACCACACACCCCTACTGCCCCCTCCCCCATCCTGGGTCTAGATAATCCTGAAGCAAATACATCAAGCTGGCAAGAAGGGTTACCTAGGCCAAAGGGGTCCAAACATTTCTGAAGCCCAGAGAAACGGGGGGAGCGTAAGGAGGGGAGGAGGTGCAGCACAATCAGATTCTCTTGTCAGGTTCTTTTATCATAGCCTCTCTGTGCAGTTCTAGCTTGCCTGGCCTGGCCTGGCCTGGCCTGGCCTGGCCTGGCCTGGCCTACCTAGCAGGGCCGACAGAGATGGCCTCTCAAGAGGGATATGCATTAAAGGGAAAGTAATTACAGTTCTCAATATAAACAGATTATTTTATTGGTTCCTGAAGCTGCTGTAAAATGGATTTCTAATAAAATAAGAGAATTTCAAAGATATACATCTCGGATTATAGTTCCAGGGAGGCTTTTTTCCATGTCGATGTCTGGAATGAGAGCAGCAGCTTTCCCTCCGACAGGAAGGCTGCCAAAATGCAGGGACCGCCTCCACACACTCTCTGCAAGATGTTCACGGGCCAGAGGAGGCCGGCAGCACCGCACACTTCCCACAGCGCACAAAGTGCCAGAGAGTGCAGCCGCTTCTGCAGGATTTCAGAGCAGTCCCAGCAATTCAACCCCGATGTGTGGAAATGGGTTTTTTCTCCACAGGACGGTCCTTCGAGAGCAACTACCACCTTTCTGGCAAGTGATCTAGACAAGGTGAGTGGATCCCTTCAAAACACGCCCAGGAGGGAGAGGCGATGTGCAGATCAATGCTGACCTGGTCCCGGTGTGAGCATCCCCACATCCTCCCACACGAGGAGGCTTCTCAGCCCAGAGACGAATATGAAATCTGAATTCTGCTTGAAGCCTCTGGAGAAAGGATCTGGTGGCAAATTCCTTCTGCTTCAGCCATTCTGGGATTGAGTGACCTATATTCCTTCAAGCTTCTGCTCTTGGATGGATACCCTGACATTCTTCCGCACAATTTGCCGATACAATCGAGAAGCCGTTGCTCCACTGATGTCTGCAACCTGCCAGGTCCTGGGGCTGCAAAGCGGACCCAAATCGTGTTACTCTCCTTACTTTTCACAGCTGGGCTGAGACTCTCCTGCTGGAAGGTTGCGTTGCGTTTTCTTCCGTTTCTCATGAAACCCATGAAGTTCTGCTTTCCTCTGGATTGGCCAGGTGCTCCTGGGAAAGTCTAAGAGGTGGCGATGGCCTCTCTGGACAGCAGCACTCTCTTCCTTGGCCTTGTCCCCCACAGACCCCGCTCCTTCCGTGCCTTCCACGAGGCCCTGCGAGAGAGCCCCCAGGCCGCTTTCCACTGTCCAGGTGGGTCTTTGCGGGGCGATGCGCTGCTGGGGGCAGGAAGTCTGGGTGGCATTTTCTCCCTCTGCACCTGCCCACCCGAGGATCGCTGCGGGCCCCAGCCCTGACCTCAGCATGCTGAACACCGTTTCGGCTCCCCAACAGCGGACTCTACGTGGCAAGCGAGGCACGTGGCTTCTTATACGGGGCGAGCCTCAACCATGAAACCTGACCGGCCCCTCATCGACTGACCCAGTTAAGAGAAGTGATTATCCCAGGGCTCTGCGTCCTTTTCCAAGGAAGGCAGTGAACGCTGGCCCAATGTGTTCAATAAATATATGTCACAGCACATTATCTATTAATAGGCCTTAGATGATCCTCGGATTGCGTCATCAGCCAGAGGGGGGCTTCAGGACCCTGGATGATCCTGAAGGTTCCTTTCAGGCTGGCCTTTGGAGGGGAAGAACCGGAGGGCAGAAGCCCCTGAGAGTGGCCACCCTGCAGCTGAGGAGGAGAGGAGGGGATGGAGACGCATCCGATTAAAGAATCAAAGAAAGGAGCAGACGGGGCAGCAACCAGAAGCAAGAGATGTACAGGTAGTCCTCGACTTACGACCATTTGTTCAGCGACTGTTCAAAGTTAAGGTAGTGCTGAACAAAGGGACTTGTTCCTGGTCCCCAAAGATCCGGCTGCTGCAGCCCCCCCTTGCTGTCATGTGACCAAAACGTGGGAGATTAGCAGCCCACCCACACTTACGGCCCAGGGGGCACTTCAACTCCCCCCACCTGCCTGTCTGCACCCCATCATGCCCTTCTGGGCCCCCGCACTCCCTCCACAGCGCCTGCCCTCCTGGCTGAGCTGGCTGTCTTTGGTGCCCACTTTGCACGCCAGGCTTTCTTCCCCAGGTTGCCCACAGCCATTTCCTCGCAAGACCTGGGTGTGATGGCCGCCGGTGGGTCTAAGCAGGGCACGCTCGGATAGCAAGGGATGGCAGGGGACCGTTGGGGTGGTGGAGCAGGGGGTTTTTGGGGGTGACTGCAGCTGCCAGAACGGCAGAGAGGTGGGAGTTAGAGGAAATGGCCCCTTCCCTTAGGGAGGTTGGGGGCTAGGCGGGACCAAGCCTGGAATGGGCTTGGATTGGAGTGGGCGCTTGCTTAACGACCCAGGAGTCTTGGGTAACTATGGCAACGGGGAATGCCAGGATTGCCGTCTCTAAGCGATGACATCGCACCTTGTAACTGCATCATTATTAACAGGAATTCTCGTCCCAATTGTGATCCCATCAAGTGGGATAAAGAACTACAAAATCCCACTTTGTGCAGACAATGGGAGTTTTAACTTTTATAGCAAGAGTGTGAATGGACCTGAAATTGTGACTTAAACAACAGAAATTCATCTTCAGAACTTACTGAACTCCATTACATATGGGCTGTCAAAAACAACGCTTTGTTGGAGATGCCGTAAGAGGGATGCTTCTTTAAAGCATGTGGTTCTACCATGTCCTATAGGTACCAAGTTTGGGGAGAAAGTAATGGCTTGTATACCTACGATCATGCAACAAAAGTTCAGAGGCTAATACTCTTTTGAACTCTACACCTCATACATGGAACTTGCCAACCAGACAATGTTCATGAATTCTCCATGCCAATCTTTTGATGGCCAAGGAAATGATGTTGAAAGATCAGCGCTGGCCTACTCATCCAACGGAGTGAAGACCAGACTGCACCGGCCACCTAGGAGTGGATGGCTGAGAGATGCAGACTTTGTAGAGACAACTATGAGGGGCCTCAGTTATGTAAAGTACAGCAGCTTTAAAAAAAATGATAGTGGTATAATAGAGAAGAAGTGATAGAGATCTAGAATCCAGTCTTACTAATAGAGAAGAAGTGATAGAGGGAATTGAAGTCCCCGGAACCTTGGGCGAGAGTGACCAGTTATATTGGAATTCAATGCAAACACAAGCAGTAGAAAATTATCTAACCAGTGTCTTGAACTTTAAAAGAGCTGATTTTAACAAACTCAGAGGGAGCCTAAGAAAAATTCCATGGATGAAAATCCTAAAGGGGAAACATGCATGGGAAACTGAAAAATATGATCATAAAAGGCCAGTCCAATACAATACCGCTGAAAAAGAAAAACAAGTAATCCAAGAAGAAACCAGCATGGTTACACAAAGATCTCTGTGATAAACTGAAAGACAAAAAGTGTAAGTACAAAAAATGGAAAGAGGGATACATAACTAAGGCAGAATTATCAGCAGATACCTCGAGTCTGCAAAGATGAAGTCAGGAAAGCAAAGGCCCAGAATGAACAAAGACTTGCAACCAAAGTCAAGATAGTAAAAAAAAGTCTGTTTCAACATATAAACAACAAGAAAAATGTCAAGGAAACAGTAAGTCCACTAGAGAGAGAGAGGATGGCAAGGAAGTAGAGGGAAAGCAGAGAGAAAGCAGAACTGCTTAACTCATTCTTTGCATCAATCTTCACGCAAAAAGAAACTACAGCCCAACCTACCAAAAACATAACCATAAATGACAGACTAGAAATAAAAATTAAAATAAGCGGTAAGAGAACACATGTCTAAACTTGACGAATATAAATCACCGGGACTTGACGGATTACATCCCAAAATTCTGAAAGAGCTGACAGATGTTATCTCAGAACCATTGTACCATCTTTCAAAAATCCTGGAGTACCAGGAAACTACAGACCAATCAGCATAACATCAATACCTGGGAAGATACTTGGGGGGGGGGGAATTAAAAAACAGATCTGTGCGAACATCTAGAAACAAATAAAAGTTATAACTAGAAGCCAACACAGGTTTGTTAAAAACAGATCATGTCAAACCAATCTTATTTCATTCTTTGACAGAATGACTAAATTAGTAGACCAGCGAAATGCTGTGGACATAGTATACTCAGACTTCAGCAAGGCATTTGATAAAGTAGACCACAATCTACAGGCAAAATGGCCGCCTGTGATCAAGAGAAGGTGTGTCACTCGGCTCCTGTCTAGATTCCCACAACGGCACACGTTTTTTCTAATGGGCAGGATTGATATTCTGAAGCTGATGGAAGGGGACACTACGCAAGACCTACTTATGTGGGATTTGCATTCATGTCCAAGCCTGGGTGACCAGCATCCCAGGGTCACGATGAAGCCAGCTGAGCCTATGTGTCTCACCGATGGAAACAGCAGAAGTCCGGGCGAAATGCCAGGCTCCAGAAAGAAGCACTCACCTTCCTTCACAGAAGAGAAAAAGAGGATGCTAGAAAGATTCCAAGCAGGAAATAAAGAGGCTGACCGGTGGGCACCTTGAAAACAGGGCAGCAATGGCTCAGCAGGCCTTGGTTTGCTTCTTCGTAAGCTAGAGAAAAGTGGGATAGACAGCTTCACCACCAGATGGATTCACAACTGGCTGACTAACCGTACTCAACGAGTAGTCCTTAATGGGTCTAAGTCTACATGGAGAGAAGCAAGCAGTGGGGTACCAGAAGGTTCCGTCTTAGACCCAGGACTCTTCAACATCTTCATAAACGACTAAGATGAGGGAATAGAAGGGGAACTTACCAAATTTGCAGATGATACTAAGCTGGCAGGAATAGCTAACACACTGGAAGATAGGCTCAAGATCCAGATGGATCTCGATAGACTTGAACACTGGGCCCTATCTAACAAAATGAAATTCAATGCAGAGAAAAATAAAGTCCTACACTTAGGCAAGAAAAACCAAAAGCATACATATAAACTGGGTGAAACCAGGCTTAACAGCAGTGACTGTGAGAGGGATCTTGGAGGCTTAGTGGACAACCAGCTAAATATGAGCCAGCGGTGTGCAGCGGCAGCCAAAAAAAGCCAATACAATCCTAAACTGCATTAACAGAGGGATACAATCAAGATCAAGGGAGGTACTAATACCACTCTATAAAGCCTTAGTAAGACCACACCTAGAGTACTGCATCCAATTTTGGTCACCACACTATAAAAAAGATGTTGAGACTCTAGAAAAAGTGCAGAGGAGAGCAACCAGGATGATTAGGGGACTGGAGGCTAAAACATACGATGAACGGTTGCAGGAACTGGGCATGGATAGTCTAGAGAAGAGAAGCACCAGGGGAGACATGATAGCAGTCTTCCAATATTTGAGGGGCTGCCACAGAGAGGAGGGGGTCAAGCTATTCTCCAAAGCACCTGAAGGCCAGACTAAGGAATAATGGATGGAAACTGAACAAGGAGAGATTCAACCTAGAAATAAGGAGGAACTTTCTGACAGTGAGAACAATCAACCCATGGAACAGAAGTTGCCTTTGGAAGTTGTGGGAGCTTCATCACTTGAGACTTTCAAGAAGAGATTGGACTGCCATTTGTCAGAAGTAGTGTAGGGCTCCTGCTCGAGCGGGGTGTTGGACTAGATGACCTGTAAGGTCCCTTCCAACTCTGTTAATCTGTTAACTGGTCACCATCCAATCTGCCACACTCACCTTATCTCGCCTCTGGATCAGGCAATTTCCATAGTGGATGGGGGGAATGCCGGGGATGTAATGTATCTTAATTTCAGCAAGGCATTTGACAAAGTGTCGCGTGACAGACTCATTAGCAGTCTATCCGGGCGAGGACCGAGTGCAGGACAATTAAATGGATACATAGAACAGCCGGCATGAAAACCGTACTCCAGAAGGGCCCAACTGGGAGCAAGATGGATCTGAGCCCACCAGCCCTTGGCAGTCCCCTTTGGCCAGCGCATCTTCTCCTCTGCTCTGTAAACGGCCAAGTAACCCGTTCACAGAGTTCCCAAGCCTAAATGGTGGCATCATCAATTGGCAAAGGAGAGTTATCTGTCCAACAGCCAACAGATAAAAGAAAATGGCACTGGACACTGGCAGGTTCATGGAGGGGTTCCTGTTTTGCACCCCTGTCCTGCATTATCCAAGGAAGAGGAGAACCTCAGGAGCCAGCATTTGGCAGCTCCGAGAGGCCCGGCACGTCAAGGAGCCTCCTGTCTCCATTGAGGGGAGGACAGGCGTGCTTCGGTTCAGCCTCCCAACTCAGCTGCCTGTCCACCCTTCAAGCCAGCCAGTGGCTTCACAAAGGCTGCTTCCTCATTGCCTCGGGCGGCTAGGCTGGCCCAGAGAAGACTGACACAGGTTCTCCTGTTCTGTCTAAAGGGAGGTCATTACTGTACTGGCGACTGCTGAATTCCAGGCGAGCTTGTGGGCAGATGAAGCAGGCCTCCAGCAATCCAGAGCAACTGAGCGAAGAAAGACAAAGTGCAGAAGAAGAAGAAGGAGGTCCTGGAGTGGCCATCCAGGTTTACTAGAGGGCTCAGCAAGGGCCGCTTCTGCCCTCCCCATCGCAGAAGAGAGGGCGCTGTCTCCTGTCACTCATAGTGCCCGCCAAGGCAGCAGGGGTAGGTGGCCCTTCCCCAGCAGCCGAAGAGAGAAATGCAGCTGCCCAGTTTTTCTGTCAAGGGTCTCTTGAAGCCACCTTCCCCCCCCCCCCACCCCAGGATGAATGCCATCAATGACCCAAGAGAAGCAGCATTAGATGGGGGGGGGTGACAAAGGGGAGAGGCTACTCATTCTTTCTCTTTCACTAATTCTCTCCCTTCTCCTTCATTTATTTTTTATTAAGGAGATGTACATGGCTGAGTGGTGCAGTGGCCTAGAGGTGGAGCTCTCGCCTCACAATTAGGAGGCTATGAGTTCAATCCTAGGTAGCGGTAGATATTTCTCTCTCTGGGCACAATGAGTAAATATCAGCTGCGAACTGTGCATTGGCGACAGGAAGGGCATCCGGCCAGTAAACACTCAGCTCCATTCAGTTGCCCCAACTCCACCCCGATGCAAGGGATTACGGGGTCATTAAAAGAGAGAGGGGAAAAGATGTACATGGCTGCCCATCTTAAGTAATAACTCTGGCTGGATAACACAAACATAAGAATACATTATAAGAAGACAAAAATTAACCAATTAAAAAGAACAGGGGTGAAACAGCCTGACTCCAGGTTGATAAAGCAGTGAGACACAATAATGTAGTCTCCCCTTATTTATTCAACCTATATGCGGAATATGTACACTAAGGGAAGCAGGATTAAAAGAAGAGGAGCGCCAGAGCAGCAGCAGACCTGCGCTGTGCTGATGATGCCACCCTGATGGCCGGACAGGCAAAGGATCCGCCAGTTCCAGGAATAAAAGTCAAGGGGCACAGTGAGAAAAATGGGATTATAATTAAAGGAAGACCAGATTAATGACAGCAGGCACAACAATCAGCCTTAGAACGGACAACACAGATAATCAAAGTGTTTCTGCGTTCTAGGATTAAGCCTTAAAAATAAGCAGCAGCCAAGAAATGCGCCACAGAACAGCCCTTGGCAGAGCAGCCATGAAGGCCTTGGAAAAGATCTTCAGACGCCACGATGTGTCTGTGCCTACAAAGACCACAATTTTGCAAGCCTTGTTATGAATGACACTGTGGAAGTAAAAGTTGGACTTTGAAGAAGTGTTGATGCTTCTGAACTTTGTGGTGGTGAGGACCCCAGAGCAGATCGTAGACAGCCAAGAAGATCAACCAGTGGATCATTGAACAGATCAACCCAGAGTTCGCACTCGAGGCACAAACTATCCTTCTTCAGACACAGGTTGGGGAGAGCCAGCTCTCTGGGGGGGGGGGAGAGCTCTAGTGTGCCAGGAAAGAGGGAAGGGAAGGGAAGAACCGGCAGGCAGCCAGCCGAGTGGGCTCAGCTGCAGATGCACCACCAGGAGTCCTGAGGGTCCAGGTTGGGAACAGACCCTCACTGCCGAGAGCCCATTGGCACTTAATGAGCGATCATCAATCCTGAGACTTTCCTGGCTTTGGCCTCCCTTCTCAGCCCAATTTCCACAGCTTCTTCCACAGACATGCAGCTCTCTTCCTGGCAGTCTCTTCTCACGCTCCCCTGGTTCTCTGCCACTGAGGTTCAGGGCTTCCAAGCGATTCCTGAACTTTTCCTCAAACGCACGTCTGTGCGGCCGAGTTCATCCGGTGGAGCTGGCGGCTCTGTTCTCTTCCACCTCGGCTTGACTTGGATGCGACCCGCAGATGAGCAGTTTGGGGCCTTTTCCACAGGCAGCCTCTGGCCAAGTCTTCGCTATGAGCTCTTCCGCCTCCTTCAATTCGATTTCCGTGGGATCCATCTGAAGAGGTCCACGCAGGCAGCAGCAGAGGCAATCGGGCTGTTGGGAGACTGTGCTGGCAACCAAGAAATCACTGGACTGGCCTAAACCCCAAATCTTCCTCCTGCTTTACTTCTGGTTCCTAGGCCGTACGGCCCAACTATATTTTCTTCCTTAATATTTCCAAATTTAACACTCCAGTTCCCAACCGTAAGTAGCAGCCTATCTTGCTTGCACGTTCTGTAGATTAAAAAAAACAAAACCTGCTACGGCTGTCCATCCTATATAGCGATCCTAGGCAGCTCGCCACAACCAAGACAAAACAGAACAACCCGGTTCTCCCGGTTATTTAACAGGGGAAACAATCCAGAAAGGACTCGCTAAACCATGGTGCCCTCTCTCCCGCTGGAATGGAGCCTCTTTCGGCCTCTCTCTGGAATGACAAAAGTGCCTGGGGGCCGGCCATGGACCAGGGAGGCAGCAAGGATGGGCTCCTTAGCAAGGCAGCAGAAAGACCATTAGCCACAGCCCTGGGAACCTGCCCTGCCCTGCCCTCCCCTCGCCAGAAGAAACAAGTCCAAATTTTTTACAAAGGGACAACTGAGGAAGCTCCGGCTCAGCTGAGCCTGCTGGGCCTCTAGAAGGCGAGGCTCAGCCCAGCGCTCTGTCCACAAAACGTGGCATCCCAGGACCCACTGAAAAGATGCTGCCAGAGAAAACGGGTACTTTTTCCCTCAGAAAACACTTCCCTCAAAGGAGATGAGAAACACAAATCACAGACTCATAATCTCTCACGCAAACCATCCAGAAAATGCATAATTACACCTTATCGGCTGCATCTCCCTTTCTGATGAGTCAGTATAGCTAAGGAGGGGTGTGCGTACCCCCACCCTCAAGCTGTCATCACCAGAAAGAGCCCATCAAGCCAGCACTTTTTAGTCACATTTTAGTTTGTGCATCAGCCCCAAAGGAAGAGGTGGGGGTCAGCCGGAGGGATCCTTGCTGGCCAGAGCACCCCCCCCCAAAGCTCAAAGCAGAGTGCCAAGGGGTGAGCCCAAAAGCCACCCAGCGAGACCCCACAGTCCAGGCCTGCCTGACACCAGCAGGACAGGAGAGCCAAGCTGCCCCCAGGGGCCCGTTGGCCAAGGGGCCAAGGGGGAGCCCCCAAATACATCAGAGCCCTCCTACCCTCTCTCCCATGAGCCCCCCCACCGACCCCAGCCAGGAGAGCAACTCCCCTGCTCCATGCCGCTGCCGTCACCAACATCACCCAGAGCGGGTGAGAAGGGCCAGCCATCAGCAGCTCCTAGGAGGGGAGTCCATGACCGGATGCTGACAGGCCACCCAGAGCCTCCCAGACCCCCATGGCCCTTCCTGCCCCACCAGGCAGGGGAGTCCAGCAGGAGCTGAACTCTGCTGGGTCAAAGGAGAGAGAGGATGGTGCCACACAGCTGAGTCTGGCAGAGTGCCCCCCCCAGGCCGTTCTCTGGCTCAAGAAGTGCAGCTGGTGGGCAAAGAGTGGACAGAGGGACCTTCCGGCTCCCCCAGACCACCAAAGGCCTCTCTTCCAAGATTGATCCAAATGGCGCCGACGACAGCTGCCTTGGTGAAATGCTCTCTAAGTTTCTTTATTTTTTATTAATCTCTGCGATTCTCTGCGGATTTCATACTCACGAGACCATCTGCTAAGAATTAAGCAATGTTTCTTTAAGGAGCAGCCTTTGATCTTACAAAATTGCTTGCATAATGAAGTGAACGTACCAATATAATCCCGGAACTATGGGTCACCAAAAGCAAATGCAGACGGTGAAGGAGGAGAGGTAAAAGGGCGGGAATTTTAAATAGGCTACGGAATAGAGGAAATAAAAAAACCCGCTCCCTTCAATCTTCCTATCCAATTTACGTTCACTTGCTAATAAGATGGATGAAATATTCCTTTTAAACAGATGCAATTCTGATTTTTACAACGCATCTGCCCTATGCTTTATTGAATCCTGGCTACATGAGGACATTGATGATAACAGCATGCAAATTCCAGGTTTTCAGATACATAGAGCAGACAGAATTGCAGAATCATCAGGAAAACAAAAGGGAGGAGGCTTATGTATATATATCAACAACAGCTGGTCTCAGGACATAACTATAATACATAAATTCTGTGATGAAAACTTAGAGTCTTTACTCATCAACTGCAAACCTTTTTATTCTCCAGAGTTTTCCTCATTTCTCCTAATTAGCACTAGCAATAGCACTTAGACTTATATACCGCTTCATAGTGCTTTACAGCCCTCTCTAAGCGGTTTACAGAGTCAGCATATTGCCCCCAACAATCTGGGTCCTCATTTTACCCACCTCGGAAGGATGGAAGGCTGAGTCAACCTTGAGCCTGGTGAGATTTGAATCGCTGAACTGCAGCTAGCAGTCAGCTGAAGTAGCCTGCAGTGCTGCACTCTAACCACTGCGCCACCTCGGCTCTAATTGCGGTGTATATCCCTCCACAAGCTTGGGTAAACAAAGCATTACGAACTCTAGCTGATGAGATTATGGAGACTGAAGCCAAATACCCAGATTCACTGGCCATCATTCTAGGTGATTTCAACAAAGGTAACTTAAGGAAAGAGCTTCCAAAATACTTTCAGCATGTCAATTGTCCCACCAGAGGCAAGAACACTTTAGACCACTGCTACACAACACTAAAAGATGCTATCGGTCCTTACCACGAGTAGCTGTGGGCCACTCTGATCATTGCATGATTCACCTTGTACCTGCTTACAGGCAAAGACTTAAAGCCACGAAACCAACAATTAAATCAGTGAGGACTTGGACTGAGGAGGCAAAGTTAAAGCTACAGGCTTGCTTTGACTGCACGGACTGGAATATTTTTGAAGATACCTCTGCAGACCTGGATGAACTCACAGATACTGTACCATCATATGTCAGCTTCTGTGAAGACCTATTTGTTCCGACCAGGAACTTGCGAATATACAGCAACAGCAAACCTTGGTTCACAGCTAAATTTAAGCAGATACGTCGTTCCAAAGAGGAAGCCTGTAGAAAATGTG
>QLTV01002973.1:211295-227153 GCA_003457575.1 Thermophis baileyi | reverse complement strand
GCTTTGTGGGGGGGGTTGATTTTTTTGCACTGCGCATGCGCGTGCATGCGAGGCGCGCCCACACAGCACGGGAGGAAGTGAACCGGCAGTGAGGTAAGTTAGAACCCACCCCTGGTTCACACCCCTTGCTCGCTGGATCTGGATGTCACAAAGCAAAGCCCACATTTTGTAATTAACCCCCACGCCCCGTTTTGACTGGCAGAGTGCTGCAGGAGGCTGAGTGCTGTCGCACCCCCTGCCCACACCCACCCAGCCATGCCCACCCAGCCGGTCATTAGGGCAGACAACCGGTTGTTAAATTATTTGAATCCCACCACTGAGATGGCACCATCTCCTCTCACAAAGAGGCATTCATCACCCTCTCAACCCAGTGACATAGATCCAAAACACAGATGGCAGGACTCAAATCCCTAAAGACCTTGTCCATTTTCTCCAGTCAAAAGACTTGAACTGCCCCCAGATAATCAGACAAATCAGAGTCCAGGTCCATCCAAATCTGAGTGACTTTATCCAACAGAAACTGCACAAACTCCTCAGCTCTACCCTGCAAGGGCTCCTCCACTCCCTCTACATTAAGGAGGGAACGAGTCACCCTAAATAGGGTGGCTGGGGGCGAATCAGCGGATGCAATAAGTGCGGAAAAATGCAAACATTTTGCCGCCCGTATCGCCACTAAATAAGTCCTAATAAAGGCTCTTAAGAGTGTTCGGTCAGATTCGGAGTTACTGGCCCTCCAGCATTGCTCTAGACGTCTCTTCTGGCGCTTCATCTCCCGGAACTCCTAGGTAAACCAGAGAGATTTCCTGGATCCACCGCCATTGAGAGGTCGCAAAGGCGCAATCTGGTCCAATGCCCCAGTTGCCGCCCTATTCCAGGCACCCACCAGGGACTCTGCTGGATTGTGGACAAGGGAGTCAGGAATCTCCCCAAGCTCCTTCTGGAACCCTTCAGGGTCCATTAGGCGTCTGGGGCGGAACCACTTAATCAGCTCCGCCTCCACCGCCAACCCGGCTACTGCCTCTAGCAGCACAGGCAGGGCTGTCGTAATGCAGCTGGGAGGCAGGTAGATCAACAACAAACCCAACTGAACCCCTGAGTCCAACGTCAAGAGGAGAGACTCACACCCAACAATCTCCAGGGCAGGGATCCTGCGAGGAACAAGACCCTTACGGACAATGATTGCCACTCCTCCACCCCTTCCCTGGGGTCACGGCTTATGCAATACCTGAAACCCGTCTGGGCACATCTCTGAGAGGGGAACACACACCTCCTGGCCCAGCCAGGTATCAGTTATACATGCCAGGTCAGCTCTCTCCTCCAGGATTAAATCCCGAACGAGGGGGGCCTTGTTAACAACAGACCTTGCATTAAGCAGCAGCAGCCTGAGGCCAGGGCCCTGACGTCCCAGGTCACCAGGTATACGAGGTGAGCCTGGTGAACCAGAACCAGAGGGGCCAGAAGAAGTAATCGCTTTGAGACAGCGAGTCTAGTTCCCCGAGAGCGGCCTACCCCCTTATTTTCCCCCTTATTTTCCTCCTCAGTTCAGACGAATCTGTTCCTTCTACTGTAACACCAGTTAAAGGGAAAAGAGGCAAAAAACGCAGGAAAAGATTTACAGATATGATTAGGAAAACACAAGTAAGGGAAGCTGCCTGTTTCTCCCATGGCCAGTTCTATGTGGCATGCTCCAGAGTCAGTTCACCTGACAGCCTGGTCATCCTCCAGCCAGACAGCAAATCCAGGAATGTTGTTTACAGGGAGGTCCTGAGCAATTCATCTGAGGGACAAATTGAAAGTCTATGCTATGCAACTTATTAGCCTGGCTACATAGACAAAACAGCCAAGGTTGCTGCTGGGATTAAAGGGCTTAAGCCCATCTATTTCATTGTTGTTACACTTACAATAATGTCTTCATCTGTAACAGAAACTTACTTTACCGTCTCTAACGAAATAATATGTCACTTTTTTAACTGCTCATTAATTTTCAAGCTTTAAGTGTCAATTTATCAAGCCCCATCACATAGTTTCGTAGCGAAGCACGGGTATTTAGCTAGTTTTACTTACGTTTTTGTCTTTTAATTTATTCCTTTTTATTGTTGTGAGCCATATAGAGTAGCCCCACTGCGAGATAGGCACAAATAAATTTAACGAATAAATAAACCTCTTGGCTGAAAAGACTTCTCTTATATAGAGACACGCTGAGTTCAAAGGCTCTTCCCCAGTTCTTGAACCAATGCAAACTGGGACCAGCATTGCTTCAAGAGGCAGTCCCGTCTCCCCCAATGCAGTCTAGGACCGCAGTCTAGGACCAGACTGATGGTCTTGTTCCCAACAGCAAATCTCTCTAGCCCAAGTTGACATGTGGAATCCTGGGTGCTCTCTGAACTTCAAGGCATTTCCTTACCCGACTAGGTAACCTCATCAGTGTCCTGCAAGCCACCAGCAGCATCAAGGACACCACAGGAGTCCTGCCCCTCCTTTCAAATGCCACCAGCATGCAGAAACTTCAAGGGGGGGTGGGGAGAGAGGAGGGACTGGGGCATGGAGCGGGTAGGGCCTAGGCTTTTCACTGGAGCCTGATATTGGCTCCCTGGCTCCGTTGGGGCAAGGTTGGCACCATTCGCTCATCTGGGGATCATCTCAGGGAGAGAACTGGCTGGACTTTCTGGCATCAGCCCCACAAAACTTTCGGGAAGCCCCTTTCCTGCTCCCCACTCCCAAAGGCCGATTCATAATCTATGGCAGTCTCCTAAACGCTCCAGTGGTGGGGAGGCAAAGGCTGCTGGCCAGGGAGCAGGAGGTCTGCTGCTCTGGCCTTCTTTCGTGGTCTCTCGCCAGGCACGGGAAGGGCAATGGTTGGGATGCCCTCTCCGTCCATCGGGCTCCCTGCCGCCCGCACTCCCTGCTGCAGCCACGGAAGCGACTTGGGGGCCCTGCGCGCTCCTTCAGCTCTTTTCCTTCGTGCCGAAGTGCCCCTCGGGAAGAATCCCGAGCGCCTCCTCCAAACGAGCCTGCTGCCTTCGTGGACGGAGAGGGGGACGCTGGCCGAGAGCATCGGGAGGGAGCCAAAGGACTGCAACGCAGCGCGCAGGAGGCTTTGCCCCGACTCGCCTCCTTCCTTGGAGTCCAACCGCCTCTGTGGTTGCTGGGCTGCAGGATCAAGACCGACGCCCACGGCAAGGTCCCGCCGGGGGAGCTGGAGTCTGGCGACGCCAAATCCAAACGCTGGTGGTCCCCAGAACCACGCGCCAGGCTGGGAAACGTGAGCCGCAGACCAGACAGGCTTCTCTGACTTCTTGTCCAGTTCAGCGGGCCCCATTGGGGCCAGGGGAGGCCGGCCGGGGAAGCTGGTGGCTTGAACTGGCCTTCGACACATAAACTATCAGAGTTTGTTGCAAAAATCAAAACCAGAAGCATACACAGATGACTGATTCAGCTGGATTCAATAACTTCTTTATAAACATAATAATATATACATCCAATACCACAGGCAGATTATTTCTTCAAGTAAACACGTGCAGGAGTTAGTTTCATTTCAGCAGCAGACAAGCACAGAGAGGACAAAGAGCAGAGAGTGGAGAGTACAGACACTGAGCCACGCCCAGCCTTAAGCTAAGTTTTCAGTTTCGATTCTCTGCACAGACTCAGAAGTGGTTAGCTCCCATTGGCTGACTCAGTTGCTATGCCTATTCATTGGCTAACCTTGTTAACATGGCTCTCCCAGTCATGAATATTCTAACATAAACACCTCCTTGCTGGAGGACAAGTCGGAGCGGATTGAAAGGGGGCCGCCTTAGAAGCCCCACCTCCAAAGTTGTGGCCCCCAAGAGAACTAGTGGGGGGGGACAGCTGTGGAGCACCCGTTCTGAAAAGGAGGCGCAAGGCGATCCCGGGCCAACAGAAAGGAGTGCTTATATAGGCAGCGCAAGTGGGTTTGCCAGGAAATTTTTTTCCCCCGCAGCCAGTTTTGACGGTGCGGAAAGAGGAAGGCTGAGGAGGATCTCGGTACCTCCGAAAGCAGCGTTGTTTCCCCTCTCCTAGATCCAGGGCAACGGCCGCTGGCACAACAGGGCCAGAGGAAGGAAGGGGAGCTGTCCCCGCAGCTCCCCTGAGACAATTAGGAATTCTTCCATTCTGGCTTTCGGGGGGCCAAGGGGCAGCGCTCGGGTGAGACTCTGCCCAGAACTGGGGGCAGCCATTCCCCCCTCCCCAGCACAGAGCCCCGAGCCAAATCAACCAGAGCGCAGCTGCACCGATCCTCTTCCGCTCTTCTTTGCGCAGCTCCAGCGATTTATAGTAAAGCGCGAAGCCACCACCGCCCACCACTCCCCCAACTGGCGCCCAAACAGCTTCCGAGGATGCTAGGAGGGAGGAGGGCTAGTCTCAGTTGTGCTGCAACGATATCCTCCAGGCAAGTTTCTCCTCTCCCAGCGGCCAGGAAGCGCCTCCAAGGAGGGCAAGCGAGCCACCCGCTGCTTCACTTGGATACCGGCTGCTGACGCTAGATGGGGAGGGTCGTCTGTTGCAGGGAAGAGCAACAGCATCTGGACCAGATTTGCAGACTAAGGAAAAGTCTTCCCGCTAGTAAGATCTGTCCAACGATGCAACTGCTCTCCGGGGAGGTGATGGGTCCTCTGTCCCGGGAGGCTTTTAAGGAGGGCCAGACAATCCCTCTCCGGGGTGGTGTGATTTTCCTGCATACTGCAATGACCTTTGCGGTGATTTCAAGTGTACCACTGGATGAAACGAAGAGAGCTACAGCTGGATCAGGGGTTCCTTCTGATTCAGTGTCCCCTGGAAGCCCAAAAGCAGGGGACTCCTGTCATTCACGTTACCCAGCCAATGGGAAGTCTCTACAGAGAGTGAATCACTTGGAGGGTAGCTTTTCCCCCCAGCTTGCTGGCCATTCCTACCGCTTGTGGCGGCAAATCCTACGTGTGAGTCTCCACCAGGGTGAGAGAATCCGCCGGCCTCGCCTTCCCAGTATCTGCCCTTGATCTCCCCACGGGAATCCCTCCACTCCCCAACAGCACAGGCTCCGTTTCCTCAGGAAGACCCCAAAGCGCAGAATTGCAGCTGTACACACTAAGTGCCAAGCAGAAGGGGGGGGGGTGTCTCTTCTTTCCTCAATCAGAGTGTATCCCTTGGGTCTCCGCTTGCCCTGCTCGCTCCCTTCCCGAGAGCCTGGATTCAGTCCCCTGCCTCTCCCTCTTGCTGCTCCCAGCCCTCTTCTTTCTTTCGGCTCCCGGACTCCCCCTCACTTCTCTGCTGTTTTCCGAACTCCTCGGCTTCACTCTTCTCTGCCTGCCAGATTCCGCCCACTTTTCCCTGACAGGAATCCTCCAGGAGAGCCACCCATCAGAGTTTGCTTAGAGAGCGCACATCTCCCCCCCCCCGCCAGCTAAAGAGGCTGGCAGAAGGAGAGCTGAGCTGCCCTCAAGTCTGAGCTACAGCCCAACTGGGAAAGGCTGCCTGAGGCGGGGGCGTTGTCTTCTAGGTGTGGGCTTCACTGGTCAGCTTTGCTCAGCCCGCCACCCAGAGAGAGAGAAGCAGGGAGGCGCCTCCTGCTGTGCGCCCTAGAGAAGCCTCAACGCCCGCCCGGGATTTCAGATCCCACCCTGGGAGAGGGGATACTGCCATCCTCATCTCGGGTTTGGATCCGGCGCAGGCTCAGCTCCTCTGAGGGAGGCCACGGGGGCTGAAGGCCACAGCAACTTGGACCTCCGACAGGCGAGGGAGAAGCCGGTCCCGGCGGTTGCCAACTGCGCTGAGCATCCTTGCGCGCGCTGGGCTCCCACGCTGTGCGGCTCCTCCGCTGCCCCCTCGGCAAAGGAAGTGTGGGAGGCTCCGAAGCTCGAGGGTCGTTGGGCCTACAACCTCCCCTCCGCACTCCTGTGGGTCCAAGGCGAGACAGAGACTGGGAGGTGCTGCGACTCTCGGCGGCCATCGGGGATGGCGAGGCGGGAGGGCTCCATGGTTAATGTGTAATTGGGGCCAGATGGTCGCCTGGGAGGCAGCCTGTTCGGTGGAGAACCCTGGCGGGAGGGGCGGTTGGGGGGGCAGTAATGAGGGTCAATTGCTGGGCACCCGGGGCCGCAGAAGAAACTCCTGGCCCCACTATTTGCTCATCAAATATTTTCTCGGCCGGCTTGGCAGCGAGTTGATCCGTCGGCCGAGCCCGAAGCCATCTGGGCAAGTTCAACGGGGGCAGGACGCCCCCGCCCCCGAGCCAAATCAAAATTACCTCTGTTTGCACAAAGCAACCGCGGGTAGAGCGCGACAATAAAGGAACCTCGTCTTGGCTCTCCTGGGCCGCCGCCGCGTTGATATCTCCGCGACGGTGCGGGGAGGCGCGGGTGAGTGTAGAGGGGGAGCCCTCCCGCTGGGCCGCCCCAAGGGAGAACCGCGAGCGAGCGCCGGAAGGTGGGTAAGGGCCAAAGGGCTGGCAGCTGGTGGGCTCTCTGGGTCAAGGGGAGGCCGGAGGAAGGCCGTCTCCAGAAGCGGGTACTCCTGTCCAGCTGAGGCCCTCGGCCCTCGGGGGAAAGAATGCCGCTGCGGGCGCCGCGCCTCAAAGGACCGCGGATAAAGATGCCGGCGGGCCGGGAAGGCGAAGGCGCTGGGGTTGCTGTCCGCGCCGCGCTGGTGCTGAAATGCCAACCGCCGCTCGCCCGGCGGAGCACCTCTGGGTGGCAGCAGGAGAGCAGCCTGGAGGCTTGGCGCAGAGCGGGAGGGAGGGAGGGAGGGAGGGGGCGCCTGGGGGCTTGAGGAGACGGAGGCGCTCCCCTCGCCTTTGTCCAGAGGGAAGGCTCACCTACCGAATTCCCAGGACCGCATCCTGTGAGGCGGGAAGGTCAAACTTTGCTCAGGACGGTGCCTCTCCACGTGCCCGTTTCCCCCTCGCAGCCTGGCTTCTCCGGGGACTTCAGAGGCTCCCATCCCATCCGCTGCTGTTGGCCTGAAAGGCTTCCTTCGCTGCAGAGCAGGAGCTCCTCTGAGAAGGTGAGGGTGTCTCCCTTGGTTCCGTGGAAAGAAAGGGGGTTCAGAAAGGACCAGCACAGGTCAGTGGGCACAAGGGGGGGGAGATAAAAGTGCAAAGCTGGTGGAGATTATGCCCGACTGGTATCCAGGTGCCACATCAGGAGAAGGCGAGAGGGACACCAGGTTCTTAGCGCCCTCACCCTCAGACTCCCGGCAGCCCTTAGCCTGTGGGGATATGGGGTGGGAGTGTTGCTCAGCTGGGGGGCTGATTGCTTCACCCTTCCTCTCAAAGGCCCAGCACTGATGGCCCAGTGGCGTCCAGATGCTGTCCTACCCTGTGGTAAGCAACGCTTCTCTGACCAGTTGAACCCCTTTGCTGTGCAGAAGAACCGGGGAGGCTGCCTTGGCCTCTGGTGGGAGCAGCGGGGCTGTTGCTCATTGCATCCAGGAGGCAGCCCAGGGGGGGGAGCTTTGGGGTGATGCCTGGGACAGGTGGCTTCTCCCATCATTTCTCCACCCAGCAGTGAGTTTACTTCCTGGAGGAAAGATAGAGCAAGCGAGGCTAGATAAATATCAAGGATTGGTAGAGGCAACAGCTGTCCAAGGTCTCTCAGGGCAGGGCCTTCTCAAGCCTGCCCGGACACATGGAGAGGAGCGGCTTGTCACCACAGGTGTGGCTTCAGAGGGCAGGCGAGGGGACTGATTCAGCTGCAGCTTGCCCTGGCAGTTGGGGACAGGTCCAACGCTGACCCCACAGCAACGTGGCTTCATTCTCCAATGGACAGGCAAAGAAACCAGCCTGAACTACAGTGCTTCAGGGGGCACAGGAGAGTGTGGGAGAGGCCTGCATTTGGCTCTGGGTGATCTCTGGCCCAAGCGGGCTGGTGGTCTGATCTGGCTCTCCTGCTCCTTGCAGAGCCCAGGAGAGTGAATCAGTTGGGTGGACTCTTTGTGACCGGCTGCCCTCTGCCCGATGCCAAGAGGAGGAAGATTGTGGAACTGGCCCTGTGCGGGCTGCGGGCTGCTGACATCTCACACCAGCTGAAGGTAGCGGCATGTGAGGGTGGGTGAGGAGGTCTGGGGTCCTCACGGCGGGAGGCAGGTCAGACCTAAGAGAAGAGGCTGTGGAGAAGAACGGGGCCAGATGGGCAGCAACGGGGGGGGGGGGCGACCCTCTTCTCTTCTGCCTGGTCCGGGTCTTCCTCTCCATTTCCTTCCTCTGACCTTCCCAGCATGCCTCCGGGCAAGGGAACGCCCAGGCCTGCCCCCTTCTCTTTGCATGATCCAGGTCTCCAATGGGTGTGTCAGCAAGATTCTCACCCGCTACTACAAGGTGGGCGTTGTCCAGCCAAAGACAAGGGGGGGCAGCCGGCCCCAGATCACCACTCCTCAGCTGGTAGCTGGGATTGCCCAGCTGAAGCAGGAGCAGCCGTCTCTCTTTGCCCGGGAGATCAGAGAAAAGCTGGAGGCAGCGGGCACCTGCGCTGCAAGCGGGATACCCAGTGTGAGTCGTGGAGGGTGCATTGCTAACACAGGAGCGCTCTGTGTGTGTGTGTGTGTGTGTGTGTGTGTGTGTGTGTGCGCGCGCGCGCACCTACCTGCAAGCAAGAGCAGGCACATGCAATCATGCATCTATGTTGGGCAAAGAGAGAGAGCTGAACCCGGCTGCCTTTTTCTCCCAAAAAAACTTGCTTCACTTTCTCCCACCGACCACAGGGACCATTCTCCCCTTTCTCGTTCTATGCACTGCTGAAGCCAAGATTGCTCCTGAGTGACAGCTCCTTTTGCTAGCGCTGGCTGGGTGCCACTTTTGCTTGTCTTACTAACCCCTCCCTTTCTGGAACAAGCTGATTGCTTTTAAGGAAAAAGGGGGCGAGAGAGCGATGCTGGGCTGGGAATGACTAAACTTTGAGGGGCTCAGAAGTAAATTCCAGCAGCCAACAGCACCCGCCTTAACAGAATCTGGGCTTGTTACCCACTCCCTTTTCTTCGGCTCCTCCAGGTGTCTTCCATCAACCGCATCCTGAGACGCCTGGAAGCCCCAGGTGGGTCCCCCTTCCTGAGGAAGCTCCCACAACCAGGTAAGGGGGGGGAGGCTTTGTTTGGGGGAGGAGTCTTCTTTATCCTCCCTATGCAAAGGAGACTGTGCCTCCTCTTCCTCCTCCACCATCACCACCATGGCATTGGTCAGTGGGGTGGCACTGTCTCCCTCTGGGATCTGCTCCACAACCCAACCCGGAGGAGCTCCTGCTGGCCTTGAGGGACAGGAGCACTGGGAGTTCTCCCGCCTCACACAGGAACTGCCCTGCTGGCCCTCTTCTTGCTTGACCAAGAAAGGGCCAGGTCTCAGTTTCGGGTCCGACCATGTAAAAGCTTGAGCCTCTTATTTGGAGTGGCAAGGAAATGTGGGTCCCACTTCATGAGTCACTGGGAGGGCACAAAGGCAATGAAGACCTAAATGAAGGTCCTGGAATGGCTGAGTCCTGAAGGCGCCTATCCCGAGGGCTCCAGTCTCCCTTCCAGGAGCCCCCAGTCTAGGCTCCCCCTCCCTCCCTCCCTCTTTGGGTCAGCAGCCTGGAGGTCCCGCTGCCACCACTTTCTGCCTGGTCAGTGACGGAGAGTGAGTCTTGGCTCGCTTCTGGCAAGGGGAAGGCAGATTTACATTGCAAATTCCTGCCCGTGTGGCTTACAGGTGTGAGATGCCTCTTTCTTCCATTCTTGGACTAATCTCACCAGAGATGAGCAAATGCAAACTGTGTCAGAGAAAAACTATTTTTTTAATCCTGCACATTCAGAGGCAAAATTTCCACGTTACATTAGACACTAAAATGCAAAACCTCTGAGCAATGAAACAACAACAAAATCTCCACTAAAAAAAACAGATTTTTTTTTTGCCTCGACCAGCCAAAAGGTGGTACTGATCTGCTATAGATAAGAGGGAAAAACTCTTTTTAAAGAAATGGGAATGGAATTCAAGTTATTGCCGGAGAGTACAAGATTCTAGGGAAATATTGTAACTTTATGAATACCGAGAAATATACCGTAAGACGGAGTTGAGCCCAGCAGAATAAACAAAGATGAAACCCAATATTTCTAGCAAGCTGTTTCAGAAAACAATTGTCTGCCTCAGGGACTTCAGGTTTCCCCCCATTTGTACCCCGTTCTTCCCATTGTGCCTCCAGAGCTCTCCTTTGGCTTTAAAAGGCTCCAAACTCCCCTCCCCCCAATGGCTGGGATTCTTCATGGGGGGGGTGACAAGATGCTGAAGAGGCAACTTTGCCAATTCTTGGGAAGATCTGCTGGTCGCCCATCCTTTGCAGCCACACAAACACACACACACACACACACACACCCCGCCACCAGATCCGGCTGTGTCCTCATCCTATGGAATCCATAGGTGCAACCAGGGCCATGCCCATGCACCTGAAGCATTATTGCCTGTGATAAGCGGAGGGTGCGTTTCCTTGGCTGTAAAGGCCCGGGACACCCACTGTTGCCCTGCCTCTCCCTCCTTCCCTCCCCCCATAGGTCCCCCCTTGGCAGGAGAAGGGGAGAGGAGGGATCCGGCAGAGGCTCCCACCTTCCCATCTTCCTCCCGGTCAGCGGAGGCGGCTGGGCTGCCCAGAACTCGGAGCAGGACTGTCTTCTCTAAGGAGCAGCTGGAGGCCCTGGAGAGCGGTGAGTCAGGAGGGCATCGAAGGAGGAGGGGGATCCGTGGAGGGGGCAAAGGTTTGAGGGGAGCAGTTCATAAAACTGCCTTCTTTTGCTTGATTTCTAATGTTGCCATAGAAGCTCTCCCATAATAGGTAAGAAAACACAGCAGATTGAAATAAGGAAATTGATTACTGCGAAGCCACAAAATAAAAGTCATTAAAATCATGGCTCTAGGCTAGAAGAAATGTCCTGATGCCCTCTGACCCCCCCCAAAAGAACTGGGCCCTCTCACCTGAAGGTAGATGCTTCTTTGATAAAGGCTCTTCTCACATGCCCAGGTGCTTCTGAAGCCGGGGGAAGAGGAAGGGGCTCTCAAACCAGATTATTGAATTTTGGGGAAGTGGGGGGGGATTGCACTTCGTCATCCAGAAGCATCACTTCAAAGGCAATTTTGGTCCTGTCATCTCAGGAAGAGCTTCATAGACAGGTGAAATAAGGAACAACTAAAATGATAAAGAGTCAGGGAGCAAGAAAAGGGTAACTCATTTAGGGGGGAAAGCAGCAGCCCTGAGATCATTTAAGGCAGGGGGTCTCCAAGCTTGGCAGCTTTAAGACTTGGGAACTTTGTAGCTGGCTGGGAGTTGAAGTCCACAAGCCTTAAAGGGGCCAAGGTTGGAGACCCTGCCTTTAAGGCATGGATGATGCAGATGGGAGAGAAGGAAGCTTGCAAGGGATGCCAGCCACGGTCACATTTCTGTGGGGCAAAGAGTGATGTGGCCCCTGCAAACCTTTGGCCTTGGCCTTTGCAGCCGCTGGGCAGGACAAGGGCCCCTGGCTTACTCTGGCCCCTGGCTGTTCTTTGACCTGCTCACTCCCTCTTCCAGCTTTCCAGAGAAGCCAATACCCGGAAGCAGCCGCCCGGGCAGAACTTGCTGGGCAGTCTGGACTTCCTGAAGCCACACTGAGGGTGAGTCGAGGGAGGCCCCTCCTGCACTGCTGAGCTGGACAAGTCCCCTGATCTGGACAAGGCTCTCCTTTGGTTTGGGGGGGGGTCCGCATTTCCCAAGCAAGAAGAAGCCCTCGCCTGATCCTCTTTGTCTTTATTTGGATTAGGTTTGGTTCTCCAATCGGAGAGCGAGATGGCGACGGGAAGCCACGCGAGCATGGCACACTGGCTCTGGGCTGACACCTGCAACCCCAGGCACTTACTTAGGATTGCAACAGAGACCCACCAATCCTAGAAAGAGGCTGGTGCAGGACCCCTACCCATAGGCCCGTGCCCCTGTCTGGAAAGAGAAGGTGGCACCTGGACTGAGGACATGCCAGTTGCCACCCAGCTGGCCCCAGGCCGAACAGGAGCCTTAATGCCCACCCCAGGCTGCTGCCACTGTCTGAGTCAATGCCCAGCCTTGGAGGGCAGCAGGTGGGAGGCAGCTGCCGCTTTTACTCTTTGCCCCATCACCGCCCTCAGTGGGACAGCACGGCTCCTCTTCCTCCTCCTCCTCCGTGTCTTCCCAGGGGCTGCGTGTGAATGGCGGCTGCTCACCAGGGTACCAAATCTGCAGCCTCCCTGCAGCCCTCGTGGCCAAGTATGTGGGCACCAGCCATGCCTGCCACTGCTGCTTCCCCTGCTGGGGATTGCGGACCCTGACGGGGCTGCCCTGGCACCCTCCAACCTATGGCCCTGGGCAAAAGCCTCTGACGCCCGGGTCACCGGACGGCCACCTTTCCCTGGCCGCCCCTCCGGCCAGTGTGAGGAGGTTCGGCCAAAGGAGAGAGAAGCCGAGTCTCTGTTGGGTGCCGTTGAATGAAAGAGCGACGCGGAGCAACACAAAGGCCGACCTTCTTAGAGGTTTTGGAGTTGAGGCGGGACAGCGGAGAGAGGCCTGAGCAAGTTTTGTGGAAGCGAGGTGGGGTTTAGGGGGAAAAGCTTATCTACGCCTGCAGCGGACGGAGATGCCCGGCTTCCACCGACTGCCAACCGGGGTGAAGCGGGCGATCAACAGCGGCGCGCTCCACTAGAGGGAAGGCCAGCGCCACAGCCGCAACCTCCCGGCGCCCGCCTCAGCTCCGGCTCTCTGTCCGCGGCAAGGAACCAGCCGCCGCCCTCCGCCGTCTGAGCAGGGGAAGCCCCGCTGCGGCCCCGGCGACGCAAAGCCGTCTCGCCGCCCGAGCGCAGAGCTCCGCCGCCCCTCCTGGAAGCAGCAGCAGCAGCAGGCCCAACTCCGCGGGGAGCCTTCGGACCTCCTGGCCTGACCGCGAAGCTGGGCGGGGGTCCCGCCTTCCCAGGCCGCGCGCAGCCGCTCCCGGCTCCCAGGAAAGCCCCCGCACGCGGAGCCCAGCGGCATCTCCCGATTGGGGCGCTTGAAGGGTTGGGATTTCAGCAGCTTGGCTTCCTCCCTTCCGAAAGGAGGCCAGGAGCGCGTCCCGAGGGCGGGCCTGGGCGCGGCGTCGCCCCCCGGGCTGGGGGAAGCGGCGACCTTGGCCCGCAGGGGCTCTCCGGCCGGCCTCGCAGCGGGCCCGCATCCTCCCTGCAACCGGGCTTCGGTGGCCAGGTCCTCCCAGGTTAAATCCAGGCCCGCTGCACCGCAAGGGAGGCGGCCTGAATTGCAGTCTTGAAGGGCCCCCTTGTGATTCTTTCTAAGCTGCAGAATGAAAGCTCAGGAGCTGATTTGGTTTTTTGTTCAGGGAGGGGGCAGGGGCAGACTGGGCTGTTCCACCAAACCTCGTTTCTGCCTGCAGATGGGAGAACCCAAAGAATTCCCTTCTCGGGTCTGGGGGTAGCAGGGAAACCAAATCCATGCCAAGAGAGCCTCCAGATGATTGGGGACAAATAACGTCGTCACAATTGTTTGATTTTGAAGACCTGAATGTACATTTGCAGGAAAGTAAAATTGTAGGTTAACTTATGAATAAAAGTCTAAACCGGACGCATACGGAAATGATGTTTTCTGCTTCCTGCCACTTAACTGTGATAACACAACAGCTTATAGTACAGAAGGCAATTTGGTCACCGGAAGATGCCAGAATTAGTAAGAATGGTGACTCTTGAATGAATGTTCACTTAAAAAAAAGGTGTATATGCAGTTCAAGCGTGAAGTCTGTTTATGCCCAACTAAAATCCTGGCTGATGGGATTTTCGCGAAGAAGGACTGAGCCCTGCAGCGAAGGACAGAAGGTGGGGCGGGCAGTTGCTGTGCAGCATCAAGAAGGGGATTGGGGGGAAATGAGGAGGAGGAGGAGGAAGCAGGACCAGTGGAAGAGAAGTACGAGGAGGCCCATCCAAAGGAGTTGGGGAGACGGAAGGCCAGAGCGTGGGTGGGGCAGCTCAAGAAGAGGCTTCTGCATGGAAGAGGCAGGGAAAGAGATTGGAGGGGCCTGAGGAAAGATAAACATGGGGAAATGACAGCCAGAGCAATGGGGGGAGACCCCCAGAGGGAGCAGAGCAAACCCAGAGGGAATGAAACACATGGACGGGAAAGCAAAGGCAGGGGGTTTCTGAAGGCATGTAAACTGAGGGTGGGGAGGATCAGATTCTGCCAAACAGAAAAAACAAGCTGGGGAGGGGAATAACTAAGGTGGACAACTGCCCTTAAACCCCTCCCCATGGAAAAAGGGGGAGAAACTTTGCCCCGTCCTTTCCAATAATGTTTGTAGCCCTTGACCCTTCTTCCCAGGCCAGGAGAGAGGCCCACCGGCTTCCTGGGTGCCCTTCTGCCCCAGAGCCCTGGGGAAGGCAAACCCTAGGCCTCTGGGCGGAAGACAGGGGGCCCTGCACACACACAGCCTAGGGCTTTCCAAGGCTCAAATGGATTCTTCCTTTCCTCCTCTGGACAGGCAGCACCCAAGCATGCTGTCAAGCTGGGCTGGGAAGTGCAAGGACCCTTGAGACCCCTCGGGGCCCCTCAGAGTGGCCCTGCTTCCCAGGCAGAGCAACCAGCCTGGTTTGGATTCATTTACAGCTCCCTGGAAGCCGCCCCCACCCTCACCCCCCTGTGAACCCAGAGCAGAGACCTCTGCCCCACTTCACAAAGTCAGGAGGCAAAGGAGAAAATGCAACAGGGGCCCAAACAGGGGCCACTTCATTGGTGCAAAGAGCTCACAAGTGGCTCCCCACGGGATTTCGGAGGGGAGTGGAGGGACCCCCTTTGGCTCATGGGGAGAGCAACAAGCTCCTCCTCAGCCGCCGGGCAGCCTCCTCTGAAGCATCCGGACAAATAATGGCGGAGCGCCCTAGAGAGTGTGTCCAGATAAGACAGACAGCCGCTCGGCTGGGGCACTTCTTTCAGACAAGGCCTGTGGACAAGGAGGGAAAGTTAGCAATGCCCCCATGGCAGTCCTCTGACCCACATAGGACCCACGGGTGGGGGAAGAGGGCACGCAGGAGCTGCCCTGGAGGCTCCCAAGAGCAAGGTGGTTGGGCCACCTCTTCCTCCCCCTGCATCCCCCCCCCAATCCCAGGAACGTTCCTGGCCTTCCTTACCTTTCCTAAGCTAGAACTCCCAAAGGCAGTCTCGGGCGATCTCCTCACTGTCAGCCACCAGGCAACCGTCCCGGTCTCCACGCACGTAGTAGCCATTGGGGGCTATGATGGCCAGCAGGTTGTCCCCCTGGATCTCCAGGTAGAAGTTCAAGGCAAATTTCCCCCAGGGACTGAAGGTCCTTTCTGGGGTCAGAGACCAAAAGCTCTTTCCTCGGCCTGTGGGAGGGAGAGGGAGGGGAAGGGGAAGGGGAAGGGGAAGGGGCTAGTCTCCCATCTCTCCCATCAGCAGCCTCTGGCGTCAAGGTGGGGAGGGGATAGGAAGGAGTGTATTTCTGAGACGTTTGTACTGAAAGTTGTCCAAAATGGACCAAGACGGTTTCTGTGCGGATGTGATCACCCGAGGAGCAGCCAGAGAGAAGGGAGCCCCGCCTGGCCTGGCTTCTGTGGGGAGGAAGCCCCCCGAGGGTTTCCCTGTGAAGCGGAGGGGGGACCCCACCCCCACCCCCGCTTACTTTGGAGGTGGTAGATGCCGTGCTTGCAAGGCAGGATCTCCACAGGCTCCGGCTCCAGAAGGTTGCCTTGCAGGGTCTCTCGGCAGGGGGAGCTGCCCACGTAGCCGTAGTGCCCACGCAGCACCAGGAAGGAGCGATTGGCAAAGCGCAGCACAAACTCCTCGTTGGGCCCTGCGGCAGAAAAGAACTGTGGAGGCTCCCTCTGGCCCGGGGGGGGGGAGTGGCGGGGGG
>QLTV01002973.1:166980-177414 GCA_003457575.1 Thermophis baileyi | reverse complement strand
TATCTATCTATCTATCTATCTATCTATCTATCTATCTATCTATCTATCTATCTTTGCAACCCACCCGGTCTCCCCAGGTAGCTTAGGAGAGAAACAGGTTAGCAGCCTATTGATTTCTTTGCTATGTATGGGAAGTGTGAGTGTATCACCCACCTGTGTTAGAAGGAGCAGTTTCACTCCCGGTTTCTTGGGCTGCACCATTTGAATCCCTCTTAGTTCAGGGGATTCAAAGTTAGAGGGACAAGGCGGCCAATCTGCAGCTTTTTGTGAGTGAGGGCGGACTTCCTTGAGACTCTCCACCTTGAGAATTGTTCCTCAGTCTAATGGAACAACCTGGGAGACGAATGCAGAGGATAGCCAGTTGCGTATCTTCACCCAATCGTGGCTATTCTCCAAGCCTTGAGTTAGCGTGATTGTGCGGCTTTGTTGTCTTGCTTTTGTCTCTGCTGGTGGTGTTCCTTTCAAGGGATGTTATCTACTGGGTTTTATTGTTGACTTTATAAGTTTTTCTATATGTTTAGCTGCCCAGTGTCATTTGAAGTTGGACAACCTAGAAATTTGACTAATAAATAAATGTTGCTGCATTACAAAACAAGACTTCCATGGCCCATTGTTAATCAATTTTACAATTTTCAGCTGAAAAGATTAAAAAAAGAAACCTAGAGATAATAAAGATTTGTTTTAGTAGGCTTTATTTTTATAATTTATCTGTACGTATATTTGTACAGTCATATTTCCAGAGTAGTTTGGCAAGTGGGTGGCCATATAGAATGAGTGAATCAATCAATCAATCAATCAATCAATCAATCAATCAATCAATGAGAATATTTGTAGCCCAGGGTTGAAATGAGGGGTCCTTGGTGCTCTCTGAGCTTGGTTTGTTTTCTTGCAGACATTTCATTACCCAAACTAGGTAACATCATCAGTACTAGTGACTGAGCTCTGGCTGAAGATAATTTTAAAAGGATGAGCCCTGGAAACAACAGATACTTTAAATGTTAAATGTCTCTTCCCCCCCCTCCCCCCGTTCTAAACTGGGAAGCCATGGCTAATAGCTAATTGGCTGGGAGCTGGCAGTTGAGAGGTAGGGATATTGGCAGGCTGGATGCTATCTGCAGAGCAGTCACAACTCAAGCGTGAAAGGATGAATACATGCTGTGTCCAAAATGTGATGCTTCCTTTGCTGGTGATTCATACATTCTTTGCCAGTAGAGAGTCTGTTGTTAAGCCACCAGGCAAGAGAATATATTATTTTATAACTGGGTTCTCATGCCAAATTAAGACCTGGTTTTGTTAATCCTAGTTGCCTGCATTTATCCCCGAATGTTAGTCATAAACTTTATTTACAAACCATTCCCCATTGTGTTTCGTTTTCTGCACATTTGGGTACATCTGCTCTCCATTATTTAATAGAGCACTAAGAGTATGCCTAATTCTGCGAAATGACACCGGAACTGGGGGAAGCAGGGGACATTGGAAGGGTGCCCTAAGCATCTCCAAAAGAGCAAGATCCTTTCAGAGTCTTCCCGAAGCAGATTTGACAGTGGTTCAGCGTGCAATTTATCTCTAGGCTCGCGAAGGTGGAATGTCCTGCTGGCTCCCTTGATGCGCTGGGCAGGTAGCTGCTCTCCTGGTAAAGGAAAAATGCGCACAGTAGATGTTCTGCAAACATCTTCATTCCCATCTTGGAGAAGCCCATCAGGTCAACTAACTGGAGATTGAAATAAAAGCACCTTTATAGATTACCCTGGTCAGTTTGGTTGTGATTTGTGATTTTTTTTTCTAGTTGTACAACATCTTTTTTGTGCCATGGTTATCAAATTGCAAAAACTTTAGTAGATTTGAAAGCGAGCGCTGTCCCAGAATATCTTTCAGTGCTTTTTTATTCCAAATCTCTCAACAATGTGTTGAATGGTAGGAAAAGTCCGTCTTAAATTATTCTGCATGCAAATAATAACCATTTGATAGAAGAAGAATAAGGAGTGACTGCTGTTCAGCCACCTTGGATCTGCAGAGCAGAACTTGCAGATGCTCCAGGCGATGAAGGAACCTAGCCTTGGTTTTTCCACGTTTATTTCAGGTGACAAACTTGAATCCGATTGTAAAGAGAGCTCCGCCCTCTGCCTGAGGAGTGAGCCCCTCCCTCCCTCCTTCCCTCCCTCCCTCCCTCTCTGCGATAGGCGGGCGGGGGGCCCAGCCTTCTGTCTGCCCAGCACCACCACCACCACCACCACCACCAGGTCTTGGGCTGAGGGCAGCTGAGCTCCCCTTACTGGCCGGGGGCCCCTCTCAGCAGCACTGATTTACTAGGGTCTCCTCGACTTACAACAGTTCATTTAGTGACCGTTCAAAGTTACAACGGCACTGAAAAAAGTGACTTATGACGGTTTTTCACAGTTACGATCTTTGCAGTATCCCCATGCTCATGTGATCCAAATTCAGATGCTCGGCAGCCGGTTCATACTTATGACCATTGCCGTGTTCCAGGGTCACGTGATCCCCTTTTGCAACCTCCTTTCATGAAAGTCAATGGGGAAACCAGATTCACTTAACAACCAGGTTACTAACTTATCAACTGGAGTGATTCACTTAACAACTGTGGCAAGAAGTGTCGTAAAATGGGGCAAAACTCACTTAACAAATGTCTCACTTAACAACATAAACTTTGGGTTCAATTGTGGTCATAAGTTGAGTACCTGTATTAAACCCCCAGCTGGTTTGTTCTCAGTAATCAGGGATGCTCTGGGTTCCTGCCCAATTAGCCAGAGATGGAGTTTTTCCAAGGATAAATCCATCTGTTACACCCAGTTTTTCCTGTGAGAAGCCAGAAAGCAGCGAAATGCAGGGGATGCGTTGGTGTCGGCAGAGCAGGGATAATGCCGTGTCCTCTTCCCCCCGTCAGGTAGGTGTGAGTGCGGCCCCATCCCCATCATGTTTTGGAAGTTCGATCTGAACACAACGTCCCATGTGGACAAACTGCTGGAGAAAGAGGATGTGACTCTGCGCGAGTTGATGGACGAAGATGACGTCCTGCAGGAGTGCAAAGCCCAGAACCGGAAGCTGGTGGACTTCCTCTGCCGGCAGCCGTGCATGGAGGAGCTGGTGCAGCTGATCACCTGCCAGCCTCCCCTGGATGTGGATGAGAAGGTTCGCTTCAAGTACGTATCCTCCTTCCGGCCAGCCCGGGTCGGAGGTGGGGGGAGGTCCCAGGTACATGGCTGGTCACTTCCGCAGGGAGACCCAGCAGGGGTCCCGCTGTCAGGCCACCCCTCCTCCTTGTGCTGAAGCGCTCGGAAGGAAGGCGCCTCTTGACCTCTGAGCAATTGGAATGGTAAGAAAGGATCCACAGTCCTAAGGAAACCTTTGACTTTTCAACATACCTCACTGGGCAGAAATCTGATCGTTTCAAAATAGTTTATAGGTAATGGGATATGATAAATATCAGGCACTATTTACACTTTGTATTCTATTGGGTAATTTAAACATAAATACAGATTTTGCATGTGGACAAAACAAGTACGCCCTTGGCTCTTAACACCTGGCTTCACCCCCTCTGGCAGAAACGACCTCAGGTAGGTGTTCCTTACGACCGTCTCCCAGTTCCTGAGGTCGACGAAGGCCCCATTTCAGCTGGGTGGGGCCTGTTCCACATCACACACACTCACACACGCGCGCGCGCACACACACACACACACACACACACATCCATGCCCTTCCGTTTCTCCCACCCACCCACCCTTTTTTTTCTTTTTTCTTTTTTTGCCATTCCTTGGTAGGTTTACTGGACTGTTTCGGTCACGGTCATCTTGCAAGGTCCAAGCTTCTGGCAGATGGCCTCAGGTTCTCCTCCAGAAGAACCCTCTGGTCAGGGAAGGGTGTGTCCTGCTTTCTGTGAGCTGCCCAGATGCAGCGAAGCAGCTCCAACCTGTAACATTCCTGTCACCAGGCTTTACAGGGGCTTCCCTGGGGAGACGCTGTCTTTGGTGTTTGCCAAACATTGCCTTTGCCTTGTCTGTCGGGGTGCACTGTCCCGGAAGTACTGGGGGGGGGTTCCATGAGCCAACTCTGGTCTTTGCCTGGCAGGGTCATTGCTGGACTGCCAAGGGCTCCTCCAGCTTCTTTCTAATGGCCGAGTCTGCCCTTTGACCTCGGTCGTGGCGAGAGCTACCTGTGGGTCACGGGGTGAAATTCTCAGAGACTCTTCCGGCATCCTGGCTTCTGCTCTCAGGCGGGACTCGCTGGGATGGCCTGGCTTGGGCCGGCTGGCAGTCGTTGGAAACCTTCCCCACGTCTAGCAAATCTCCCAGAGGGTGGCCTGATTAATGTCCGGCGTTTTCCAACCCCTTGCCGGACTCGGAGGCACCTCTAGCCTTCTTTCCCAGGCCTGGTGGGGGGGGGTGTGCTCTTTCGGTCTAGGCACAAAGAGCAAACCCATCTGAGTGCCTAAGATTTCTCTCATAGATCCTCTCCCTTAGTGATCAACTCTGATTTGAGCCATTTGAGCTATTGACGAACCGAGGCTGTACTTAGTCTACGTGTGGGATCTGCATTGATGATGTGCTCAAATGACACCAGGGGTCTGCAAAATGTAAACGGTGCCTGGTACTTGTTCAGTTTTCTTCACCTGTCCATGCTGTGGAAGATTCCTGGGAATATCCGCATGTTGACAGCCACATTGAAGAAGTCAGGGGCTTCAGTGGGGCGAGCTTCCTCCCTCCCCCCCCCTGTGCTCAGGGATATAAAGAGGAAAGCGGCAGAAGGCTCGTCATTTGCGGGGAGTCCAGCTGGGAAGGGGAGAAGGCTGGAGAAGGTTCTGAAGGAGGAAATGGCGCAAAGAAAACGGACAAGATTTGGGCTATTCCCTGATACAGGTAGTCTTCAGATTGTGACCGGTCGCTTAGTAACCATTCAAAATTATCACGGGCCATGCAAAAGGTACTTGTGACCCGGTTCTGAAGCCCCTGCAGTCCCATGGCTGCCTTTTCAGCCCCGGGCAACCGGCAGCTGCATCGAGGGCCTTTTTCAGCTCAACCACGACCACGATTTATGACCTTTTGCTGCTTTATGACTTGTGTTCGCTTAACGACTCTGGCAAAGGAGGTTGTAAAGTGTGTCCAGTCACACGACAACTGCTATACAACTGTTATGACTTACAACCAAAACAGGCAAGGCTCCATGATGGTCGTAAATCGAGGACTATCTCCACTCTGCTTTCATTATGTGCTGCTCTTTCCATTTTTTAAACCTGTCCTTTTTGTGGGGTCCTTGGTGCTCTCTGAGGTTGGTCAGTTTCTTGCGGACGTTTCATTACCAGACTAGGTAACGGCATCAGTCTAGCTCCCGTTGTTCTTTCTCTCTGGTATTGTTTGTGTGAGCATCTCAACTCTCTTGCTTTTTTTAGAATTTCTCAATCTCCCTGAACTGAAGGATTTTCCATCCATGGTATCTTTTCCCCTTTGCTTATTGAGGTCCGGAGCTGGCTCCGAGGAGGTCCCGTTCCGATTGCAGGCGAATGAAACCTCCTCCGCCCTGCAATGCAAGGGCCCCCTTTTTCTACATTAAACGTCTAATATTATCAAAGGCTGTTCTGGAACCCCCCCCCGTGACTGATTGAGAAGGATTACGACACCCCCCCCATTCTCCCCACGCCTGACATTGGTGTCTACGAATGCCCCATCACCAGAACTCAATGCCGCCTCCTTTGCGTTGCCCGAGTGCGTTCTTGCCGTGTTCCACGTGGCCTTCAAGCCGTGGGTGGTGGGTCACGGCAGTCCACCCCTCGCCCGCTCTTAGGGAGAGCAGACGAGGCCCCGCTTGTCCTCAGCCTTGGCTTGGCTTCTGCTTCTGCAGGTACCCGAACACGGCCTGCGAGCTGCTGACCTCGGACGTGCCCCAGATCAGCGACCGGCTGGGGGGAGACGAGGCCCTGTGGGATGTCCTCTATGGCTTCTTGGACCAGGAGCCTCCCTTGAACCCCTTGCTGGCCAGTTTCTTCAGCAAGACCATCGGCAGCCTCATCGCTAGGAAAGCAGAGCAGGTGAGGGATTCTTTCCTGCCCCATACCGGCTCCCTTTAAGCCCCCCCCCGCTTGAACTTGTGCCGTTTCCTCTGTGGCAGAAGGAAAGACGGACGGACGCTAGATTCCCTTTCTCTCCCTCACCAAGTGAAAAGGCTGCTTTCCCCCTGGCGGTTATTTGACATTGCCCTTGCGTTTACTGTGTTGTGTGGCCAGAGCATCTGCTGCTTCCTCGCTGACCCCTGCGGGCTGGGCTGGGCAGGGAGATCTCTCCGGGTGCCCAAGGCCTGGGGCAGGGATTCCAAAAGGACTCTTGCTTTCTTCCGCTCTACTGATGGTTTTCCTAAAAAGTCGTGTCAGTCAGTGGTCCCATATTGCTGATTTAAAAAAGAACAACCGCGCAGTTGAACTGGACCAGATCCAGAGGAGCCGTGAAGTGGGGTGCCGAGACGGTTCTGCCTCTGCAGCTCAGCGTTTCCCTGCCAATCCCTGGGAACAGCCTGAAGCTGCCGGAGCTGAGGAGGCGGGCAGGGTCCTTCGGCCTGTGCGCTTAGCCGCCGCCGCCGCTGCTCTTCAGTCCGCAGCCCCTCCGGGCTGGTTAAAGCAGCCCCAGAGGTGGTGGCTTGTGAGTGGGCTCTGGTGGTGGGGCATGCTTCCTTGAGTGAGGGAGGGGTTATTCCTTTGCTTCTTAAGGAAGCTTTGGTTTGCCCCCTCCTCCAGAAGCCATGGCTGGACCCACCGTGCTGGACCGTTTCTGTCCGCTTTCTAACCTCCCCTTTCTGGGGAAGGTGGTTGAGAAAGTGATGGCGCTGCAACCGCGGGAGGCCTTATCTGGACCAAGACCCGCGGCAAGAGACCCCCTTGGTTGCACGTTTGGATGACCTCTGGCAAGGGCGGGGTGGAGATTGTGCTTCCACCCTTGCGCCTCTTGACCTTTCGGTAGCTTTCCATACCATCGTCCCAGGATCCGCCCAGAGGACCGGGCTGGGGGGGGCACGGGGTGGGCTGCTTCGTCTCCTCCTTCCAGGGCCAATTCCGGTTGGTGGGGGTTCCAGCCATTGGCCCCTGCTGGGGTGGGGGGGGGCTGCATGTCCTCTGGGAATGTTAGCTGTAAGGTGCACTTGCTTAAAATTAAGAGCTTTAATGAGGCCTCACTGTTGTGGTGGTTTTCCCCAGGTGATTTCATTCCTGAGGAAGAAAGCCGAGTTTGTCGATCTGGTGCTGAAGCATCTTGAGACGTCCGCCATGATGGACCTCCTGTTGCGACTGGTCAGCTGTGTGGAGCCGGCTCCCCTTCGCCAGGAAGTGCTGCAGGTCAGGGCTGCTCCTCTGCTTTCCCTTCGCTTTAGGGGCCCTTGACTCTGCGGCTGGGCCAGGGGCCAGGGGCCCTGCGTTGGGAGATTGCCTCCTTTAAAGAGGCCAGGCCCTTGCTCCGTGCCCCGGCAGGCCTGGGTGGCCCGGGTGCTGGGGATCTTCCCCTCTGGCGTTCATCAGGAGGGCGCAGGAGGACCCCTGGGGGTTTGGATTGGGGCCTCCTTCCCTTGGAGCAGATGTGACCGGAGGGGGACGCTCCATAGCAGGGGCTTCCTCTGTGTAGGATAATTCCCCTTTGCTGGCCGCCTTCAGCCTGATTGCTGGGAATGGCAGTGTGTGTGTTGGCTTTCTTGCAGGGCTCAGTGTGAGTTGCTGAGAAGTGCCTGTTCTGGGAGCCCCTTTTCTCCCAGCCAATCAGCAGACTCGGCTGGAGATTGCTGGTGCTGGGGCCGGGGAGGGGGACGGGAATCCCTTCTTCGGCTGCTGTGGGCCTCGGCCTCTTCCAAGCTGGGACTTATTTGGAGCTTCCGGGAATAAAGCCTGCAAGGGGGCTGTGGCAATGGTGGTGGGAGAAACACCCAAGGTTCAGATGGGGCATCGGGAAAGGTGTTGTGCTTACTTGTTTCCCCCCCCCCCATTTTGTCCTGCAGTGGCTGAATGACGCAAAGCTTGTTCAGAGGCTGCTGGAGCTGATCCGCCCTCACCAGGATGAAGATGTGAGTGTCCCTTGACCAGTGGTCAAGGAGGGAGAGTGGCCCCTTGGCCCTCTCGCCAGAAGAGAGGTGGGAGGCCAGCATTCTGGGAGAGCCCTGAGGGAGCCTCATCACGCCCACTCTGACCCCGAGGGCTCCTTCACAGGGAGGGGCCTTTTGGAGAGGGGGGGGTCCTGCTCGGTAGAGCCTCTGGGCCGCGGGTGGTGGTTGAAAGGTTGCCAGGACTCCGGCTCCTGTCCTGGCTGGACGCCTGCCTTCTTCCCCCAGGCCTTGAGAGGTGGCATCGCCCTCTTCTGCCCGTCTTCTTCTTTGGGGAAACGCTTCTCGGCTGTCGGTGCCGGTTTCCCTTGTCACACTAAAGCATTCCTGGCCTTACAGTGGTTTGCTGAACAAGCCCACATCAGCTTGATTCATGCAACAAAGGGCGGCTGTTATTGAGCTTAAATGCTTCTGTTGAGTAATAAAGAGATACCAATTAATGAATTCAGAAATGCAAAATTGACACATTTAAAAGGCAGGTGTAAGGAAATAGTAGAATACCAACTGGTTGATACTTTACCATAGAGACAATAAATGCACCAGAGGCTACAACTTACTGTTAAATCCATCAAAATTAACTAATGTATAACATAACAGAGGAACGTAGGGCCAGTTCAGAAATCCCAAGGAGCATCCTGTTGTTCAATGTGGTGAGGATTTTAGCAATTTTAGCCATGTTTTGTGTGTGAATGTGGTGGGTTGTCTGGTTTGACTGTGAATGGAAGAGTATGTCTGATTGGTTGTGTTGGTGAGAATGGGGGAGCCGGGGGAGGGAAATGGAGCCCCCTCTGCTGAGTGTACTAACAGAAGCAGATGGGGGCCCAGATCTGACCCTGGGCTTGGTATGAATGATATTGTCGGCCTGCCGGATAGAGGGGGGGCATTGAGGTGGGGGATGGGATCTCAAGGAGGGTGGCGGGTCGGAGCATCCCAGTGGTGGTTGGGAGACGTAGGTATGGCGGGAACCGAAAGGCAGACCATGTGTGGAGAACTAGAACTCGCTGGATCAAAGCGTTTTCTTGTTCTGTCCCTTCTGGTGACTTGGGTTTTCAGGGCCCTGGCCTCAGGCTCGTTAACAAAGATCGTTAACAAAGCCTCTCTCATCCGGGATTTGATCCTGGAGGAGAGAGCAGATCTGGCATGTATAACTGAAAGCTGGAAGGGACAAGAGGGGGGGGTTANCCAGTCACGACTCCAGGGAAGGGGTGGGGGAGTGGCTATCATCGTCCATAAGAGTCTTTGTCCTCGCAGGATCCCTGCCCCGGAGATTGTTGGGTGTGAGTCTCTCCTTGTGAAGTTGGACTTAGGGGTGCAGGTGGGTTTGTTGTTGACGTACCTACCTCCCAGCTTTGTCAAAACAGCCCTGCCTGATCTGCTGGAGGCAGTAGCCGGGTTGGCGGTGGAGTTCCCCAGGCTCATGGTTCTGGGGGACTTTAATCTGCCGTCCCTCGGCAAATCCTCGGAAGCAGGTCAGGAGTTCATGGCTTCCATGGCAATTTTGGACCTGACCCAAGTAGTTCAGGGTCCGACCCATAGGGGGGGACACACACTCGACTTAGTATTTCTCTCAGGGCAGTGGAGAGAAGATCTGAATTTAAGGGATATAGCGACGTCTCCCTTGTCATGGTCAGATCATTCCCTGATGAGGTTAGACTTTATGGCACCACTCCCACATCGCAGGGTGGTGGAACCGATTAGGTGGTTCCGCCCCAGACGCCTGATGGACCCGGAAGGGTTCCAGAAGGAGCTTGGGGAATTACCTGAATCCCATGTCCACAATCCATCTGAGGCTCTAGTAGCCGCCTGGAACAGGGCGGCCTCTGGGGCTCTAGATCGGATTGCGCCTGTGCGACCTCTACATGGCAGTAGATCCCGTAGAGCTCCCTGGTTCACCAATGAGCTCCGGGAGATGAAACGCCACAAGAGACGTCTAGAGCGACACTGGAGATCCAGCAAATCCGAATCTGACCGAGCACTTCTAACAGCCTTCATTAGGACTTATTTAGTGGCGATACGGGCGGCAAAACGGTTCCATTTTTCCGCTCTTATTGCATCTGCTGATTCTAGCCCAGCCGCCCTGTTCAAGGTAACTCGTTCCCTCCTTACCATTGAGGGAAAGGAGGAACCTTTGCAGGGGAGAGCTGAGGAATTTGTACAGTATTTGGCGGATAAAGTCGCTCAGATTCGGATGGACCTGGACTCTGATTGGGCAAGTCAAGCTGAGATGACAGGGGCAGGCCGTAATCCAATTTTGTGGGAGGAGGTTGTGCCTGTGACTCCTGCGGAAGTGGACAAGGCTATTGGAGCGATGAGCTCCTCCACTTGTTTATTGGACCTGTGCCCCCCCTGGCT
>QLTV01002973.1:150424-165892 GCA_003457575.1 Thermophis baileyi | reverse complement strand
CTTTTTCCTCCTTTCTTTTTTATATTGTTTTTATATGTTTTATTTTTTATGATGTAAGCCACCCAGAGTCCTTCGGGAGTTGTGCGGCATATAAATTTTATAAAATAAAAAATAAATAAATAAATTTTGGTGCAACTACGGAGGGGACCTGCTGCTCTCTCCCCCCCCCCCCATTTCCAAGGGGTTGGCAGGAATTGCTGAGGCCTTTGAAGGACCCTCTGGCCAGGAATGACTTGTTGCCCGGTTTGCAGAGACAATCCAATGCTTCTCAAACCTTGTGTGATATCATCAGGCTGAGCAGAGATCAGAGCAACCAGCTCCAGGAGGTGGCTGACCTGGACCCTCTCCTGGCATCCCTAGAGTCGTAAGTTCCTGAGAAGGCGGCAGCGGTTGGGTGGGAGGGGGGCTGGGGAAGTCAGGCTGCAGCTTGGCTAAGGTGGGCCTTCCGGGATGAGTTGGGCTTAGCTCATGGTGGAAAAGGAGGGAGCTTCGGTGGTGTGACGTGGGTTGTGGGTTGGTGCTGATACCCCACGCATGAGCCAGCCTCACCACAAGAGGTGATTGTGGGGGGGGGGAGGGAGGGGGGGAGAGGAACACCTTGGAGCTCCTGGGAAGAAAGGAGGTGCCAGAGATGGGCAGGGCAGGAGGGGGTGCGGTTTGTGTATCGTGGGTGGACGGCCTGTCCAAGCGCCTTCCCGTTCCAGAGAGCCAGCTGGGGCTGGAAGCCAAGGCGATGGAGGTCAACAGAGGGGGGGGGGATTGCATGCTGAGAGACGGTGGAAAATAAACTGCAATCCATTCAGTAGGCTGCCTGCACCGGGATTGCAGGAAGTCCTCAATTTACGACCATTCAAAATTGCCCCCCCCCTTGCAGTCATGTGGTCGCAGATTGGGTGCCCTCACGAGCGACCCACTTGAGGGATGCTGCAGCTCCCCCACCTACCTGTCTGCCCCGAGCCAAGCCCCTTGGGCTGCCCTACACGGTGGCATCCATTGGCAGCAGCACCGGGGCCTCCGCTTCATCCCCCGTGGCCACTGCCATGGAGAAAGGACACCTCAAGGCCCGTGCGGCGGCCTGCCACGCCAGCACCGTTGCCCAAAGCCCCGGATGCCCTCGCTGCCTGCACTCCACAGCTTCTGCTGTGCCCCACTGACCTTTGCCGCCTCGTGCTGTTCTCCAGGTCGCGCGGTCCACCCCTTCACCAAGCCCCATGTCTCATTTCTTCGAGCCTCCTGCTCCGTCCCCCCCGATCCTTCGGAAGCCGCCTGGTGTTCTCCAGGTCTCGGGAGATCAGACGGGCTCTTTGGAGAACGGCAGGTGGCCTCGCTCCCCCGAAGCCTCGCGAGAACCTGGGAGCCTTCTGAGACTGCTGGTGGTCCCAGGTCTCAGCCCCAGCACTGATGCGAACAAGTGCCCCCGTGCAGGGCGGCCCGCAGGTCAGAGATCGGGGGGGGGGGACGGGACGGATGGGCGGGCGGGGTGAGTTGCAGCCCTGCTGAGGATTCCTGGGCAGGGCCGCTTTGTGCTGCGTTGCTGGGACAGCTGAGGCTTCCTGGGGTGGCTGCAGTTTGCACAGCATTGTAGCACCCCCAGTTTGTGCACAGCCCACGCCAGGCCTCCTCCCGCAGCCCCTTGCGGCACCCTCCGTGCTCCTTACCTGGGACCCCCTTCACTTAATGACTGCGGTTCTCGGTCAGCGATGGCAGCCAGAATGCCAGGATTGCAGTCAGTAAGCGATGTGACGCTTTCTGATCGCGTCCCTTAGCAGTGGAAACTCTGGCCCCGTCTGAGCTGCTAAGGCAAGGGCCGCCTGTGACACTTACGCGTACACCTGTTCCTAGCAGTGGGGGCGTCGCAGCATCCCACGGTTGTGCAATCACAATTTGCAGCCCTTACTGTTGGATTCCGAGAAGTGTGGTTGCCAGTGGCAATTGTGTGGCCGTAGGATGCTGTGGTCTCTCGGGGGTTCCAGTTGGGAGTGCCACCGCGGCCGTCCTGAGTTGGCGTGGTCACGTGACGTCACCTGTGTCCTTTAGCTACAGAGTGGCCAGCCCCAATTTCTCCCATGGTGCTGACTTGCGTTTGATGTCTCAGGCAGGAGTGCGTGGAGCAACTTTTGAAGAACGTGTTTGACGAGGGGTTGACGGAGACCTGCGTTGTGAACGGGACCCAGGTTTTGCTGACGTTGCTTGAGCCGAGGAGAGCTGGGTAAGCGGAACGGTTCTGCAAGGCTCCGCTGTGCTCCTTCAGGTCCGACTGGCTTTGCGGTTGACCGCTTCCTTCAACTGGGCATGCCACCTTATGAAGCCTTGAGGTGGCTCCTTGCTTGCGTTGTGTGTGAGCACAGCGGTTGAGTTACGCTGAAGTCAGTTTAGGGGGAAGGCCTTTGGCGTGAGCCAAGGCTTTGGGTCGTGCAGGCCAATGTGGAAATGAGGAATTTCCTAACAGAACGGCGGCGAATCAGTGGAATGGCTTCCCTTCCGGAGTTGCGGCTGCTCCATCGCTGGAGGTCTTCAAGAATGGACCGGACAGCTGTTTGTCCGGGATGGTATAAGGACTCCTGCCTTGGGTAGCGGGATGGACTAGAAGATCTCTGAGGTCCCTTCCAGCTGTGATTCTAGGCACAGCCATCCCCAATGGCTAGTCAGGAACTCAACGGTGGGTCCGATGTTCGGCTATTTCTTGAATCGTGTCCACCTCGAGCAGCGCTGGCTCGGTTCCAGCTTCGCCCAGTGTGCAAACTCAGCCGTTGGTTCGCCCTGCAGAATTTGTAGATGACGCGTCCGGCTCCTTTTCCCCAGGCAGGAGCCCAACAAGACTCACTCCTGTGGGGAAAGATCTCCTGCCCAGAAGCCATGCGCAGCCTTCCCTTCAAGAGCGATGGGTCAGATCGCTCTCTAGGGCTTTGCCGAAGGATCAGCCCAGCGGGCTGCCTTGTGCCCATCAGGGGCCGGGCAGACGGCAGGACGGGAGCTGTGGGCTGAGCGGAAGGCAGCCTCCTGGTAGAATCGGCTCCATTTGCTGCTCAGGGCTAAGGCTGCTCCGAGTCCCGCTCTGATCTGAAAGCAGCACGTTTATATGGCAAAGGCAGATTCTTCCAATTTTAGTGCTGATTTTACAGGCATTACAAGGCTTCATCGTTTAGACTTTAGAGCATCTGCTAGATAAAAACGTATCCCCCGCAGTGCAGGATGGCCGGCTTTTCAGGCCAACGTAGGCAGGAGGAAGAGGATGTTCTCACGAGCCAGGAGGTTGGCTTTTGCTGCCCCTTCAGCTCGGGCCAGGCGATGCTGCGCTCCACAGGCCGGCTGGGAGGGGAGGGAGGTTCCCCTGTTTGCATCCGGTGGTCTCATTCTCTGGAACCCTTGGCAGCCTTGAGCTGCTGCTGCAGGCCTTTCGTGGAACCCTGATCCTCAAGAACCTCCTCCCCAGAAGTCCCTTGGAGACCCTCGAAATGGTGTCGGGGTTGTGTGTTTGGGAGGAGCCCAGCTTGTTGGGTGACCATCGTTTCCTCCCCTCCTCACCTCCAGCGGAGGGTCCACCCCAGAAGGCCCTGGGCTTGCTCAGACCAGCCCTTCCGTGCTGCTCAGGCCAGAGCCGTAGAGTGGAGCGGCTGAAACCAGGGCTGCCGCCTCTGCGCTATTGGCTGTATTTGGTCTCGGGATCCGTGAATCGGAGGCGGTGCTTTGGGCTACCCTCCTCCTCCTCCTCCTCCATTGCCCCTGGCTTTCTCTTTGGGCTGGGCCAGTGGAGCCCCTCCTGGCCGGCCTGTCTCCGGGGTGGCTCTGTGTGCTCTCCTGCGCTTGACCGGCTGCCCTCGGGTACGGCTTTCCCCTCCGCCCAAAGGGGCACCTGCTGTGCTCACCTTGCGGAAGCTCTTCATTGCATGGCAGGGAAACACCGTGGCTGGTTTGACACCGTATTTTAATTGATGACATTGTCTTTAGCTCCGCCAAAAGGGTGGGAAGGAAGGCAGGGCCTGGTGGAATGGGGAAAAGTAGGTGTCACCTGGGCAAAAATGGGCCGTGGGCCTCCCTTAAAAGGCCGGGACCTGTTGGGGCGAATGGTGGACTTTTCCGGCAGAGCAGGGTCTGCTGCGTGGCCAGAGGGGATTTGGCCCGAGCCCCCTCTGGCGCTTTCCTCTGGCCAGTGGGTACTTCTGGTTTCAGTTGTAACTTGCTGCCTTTCCTTGGTTTGAAAACAGAACCAGTTTGGTCTGCCTGTAACGGGTAAGGTGCTGGCCCAGCAGTAGTGGGAGCTGAGCCCTCGCCCATCCTGAGGCACCTTTGGGGCCAGTCCCTCCTCTCAGCCCTGGGAAGAAGGGGAGGGCAAGCCACCTCGGAAGCATTGCAGAGAAAACTCGAAGATCTGAACCTGTCTCTATTTCTGCTTTACTGTTTTTCGTTTTAATTATCCTGCACCGTGCTATTTCCCCTAGGTGAGAAATTGAAGTACATAAACTTGGAGGTGGCTGTGAAATTGAAGCCTGTTCTAAGGCACCAGCCATGGCTCCAGTACAGTCAGAACATGATTTGTTTCTGATGTTGGCTTATTTTTCTACCCACAGCTTGGAAGGACTTTCTGACTCCTTCTCCCAGGGGTTTGAAACGTTTCACCCTGTCAGTAGCAGCATCTTACAGGGCATCGAGCCGCGCCTGAAGGACTTCCACCAGCTGCTGCTTCAGCCCCCCAAGGTATGGGGATTCTCCTCCTCTGCCCCTCTCTCAGGGCTAATTCCTGCATGCTGGCCTGGATATGGGGACAGGAAGGGCTGGCGGTCAGTGGCAGCCATGACACTCAGCAAGGGGGGGGGCAGGCACTAGGACCCGGAAGGAAGGTGGTAAGGAAGAGGATGGAGAAAAGGAGATGGATAGACAGAATGAAGAGGAGATATCCTAGCTGATAGAGAAATATTGGAAAATAAAGGAATAAAGGATTATAAGATGGAGATGACTGTCAGAAGGGAAACATAAATGACAAATCGAAATTGGGAAAAAAAAAGGTGAGCTAGAACTTATTTTTGGATTTATCGAAGTTTTATAAAAACTTTTGAGATGGGAGAAAATTTGTATTTGATACTACGACAGCAACTTGAAGAATTAAAGATTGTTAGACGTAAAAGAAAAGAATTTAAAGTTGCCTTGTTCGATCAGGGTTAAAATATAGAACATTATTATAAAATTATGGAAACCCTTTATGGACCTTTGGCCGACATTTGGAGAGAAACGACAACAGTTTTTGTATCTCTGAAGGGATGGGGGGGGGAGTGGCAGGCATGGGAAGAGGTGCCTGTATGGGATCTTATAAGGGAGGGGTGGGCAACTGTTGATTTGCATATGCTTGTTGCGAGGAAGATCAGGAGCCATTTTAAAAAATATTTTCTTTTTCTATTTTTTTCCCCTTTTCTTTTCCTTTTTGCACGTTGTGTTTCTTTTTTCTATTGTTTTCTTTTCTCCTGACTGCAGTATTAGCAGTTAGGATTATAGAGTTCCTTAATTAAAAAAAAAACTCTTTATCTTTATAAAAAAAGGAAGTTGACTGGCTCTGGGTGAGATTGTGCCAGGGCTGAGGCCGATTGTGAAGCGGAGGGAGGTTGGTCGGGGGGGGTGTCTTTCCCGGGGGGGTTTTGCGGGTGTGTGTCTCGCAGAGCCTTCTCCAGTGCAGGCTGCCCTCCTGCCAGGTGGATAACGGTGGCTGGCTCAGCTCACGGGACAGGTCTTCGGCAGCCCCCTTGGCAGCGGGCGGCAGGGGAAAGGAGGCGCACGCGCTCTCTGCTCGTGCTTCGTGGGGGAGCCAGCTTGAAACGCTGGTTTTCCTCTCTCGATGGTGGCAGGTGGCTCCTATCCTGACGACCATCGGGATCCTGGAGGAGCCCCTCGGCAATGCTCGTCTTCATGGCGCCCGCTTGGTCGCCGCCCTTCTTCACACCAACACGCCCAGCGTTAATCAGGAGCTGTGCCGACTTAACACCATGGATCTGCTGCTGGTGAGTGGGGGGCTAGGCCTGCCACTGGGGCACCTAGAAAGTGGGTTTTCTGGGGATAAGACGTCGGTAAGCCTTTATTTTCATACCGGAGAAAAGCGTAGCGGCAGGCTTAGGGGAGGCTCCGTGTTCCTCCGTTGCCCTGGTATGATGGCTTATGACTGATAGGAATGAAGCTTCCTCCTCTGCCTTGTTTCAGGACCTGTTTTTCAAATACACTTGGAATAACTTCTTGCATTTCCAAGTGGAACTGTGTATCACAGCCATCCTGATGCACTCGGTGCCCGGAAGCAAGCTGCTCACAGAAAATGAGGAGGAGGAGACGGATGGAAACGTCTCCTGGGAAAATGCTGAAGCGCCAGAGAACCTCATGCTGACTCACGTAAGCGTCCTCAGGCATTGACTGAGTCTTTTGAAGGGAGGTGGTAGCTGCAGCCATGGAAACCAGCCGTGCACCACCCTCAGTCAACCTACAGTCCTTGGCAAAGAGCGAGCGAGCGAGCAACCAGCAGGAGTAGTATTTGTAGTCCTCCTTAGCCGAGTCTTCCTCCCCGTCCCCCTTTTCTGCAGGAGCGAGAGTGGGCTTTCTCTGGGGCTTCTGGTTCCCTGCCTGTCCTTGGAAGTGCTAAGGGGGAATCGGGTGGCTCTCCTTCTCAGATGCCCCTTGGGCTTCATCTGGCAGCCCCGTCTTAGTGGGTGACGACGAAGGCAGGCAAAGCGAGGCCAAGGATAAGGGGGGCAGTGCTTAAGCTTCTCTCTGCCTTGGCATCAGAGGAGCCCAAATCTAAATTGTAATTTTCAGTGATAAAAAGTCGTCTTGTCAGAAATGTCAACATTGAATGGGACAGTTTTTTGGCAAGAATGTTATTAAATGTTGTAAGGTGACAACTCCCTTATAGCCTGAAATCTTAATTTATAGGTGCTATGTAGGCCGTGTGGATGGTTCCGGGCAGAATAGGGAGAGCTGGCCCCCTGTGTTTTCCTTTGCAGCCCAGGAAAGGAGCCGCGGTGGCGCAGTGGTTAGAGTGCAGTATTGCAGGCTACTTCTGCTGATCACCGGCTGCCAGCAGTTTGGCAGATCGAATCTCACCAGGCTCAAGGTTGACTCAGCCTTCCATCCTTCCGAGGTCGGTAAAATGAGGACCCAGATTGTTGGGGGCAATATGCTGACTCTGTAAACCGCTTAGAGAGTGCTGTAAAGCATTGTAAAGCGGTATATAAATCTAAGTGCTAAGTGCTAAGTGCTAAGGAACTCTTTCCCCCCCCCTCTCTTTTCTGGTTGAAAACTGGCTTCTTCCTTTACTTTCTCTTGCGTACTAGCAGGCACCGGAAGACACGAGAGGCTCAAAGCTTCAGATCAGGTTCATGGCAGCAGCAGCAGCCCAGGAGGAGAGGCACGCTTGGGCCCTCCAAGCAACTCCTTTGGCCCCGCTGGGGAAGGGGAAGCTCCACACTTGACTCGAGCAGCTGTCCGTGTCTTGGGCTGCTCTCTCGTCTATCCCAGGGCTTCCCAGATGTGGCGTGTGGACTTCGACTTCCAGAACTCCCATCATTAGCCACCCTGGCTGTGAAATTCTGGGACTTGAAATCTGCCCGCCTAGAAGATTGAGGGAGAGAGAGAGAGGTTGATCTGGAAGATCCTGGTTTCTCTGTCCTTTGCTGAGAGAAGGAGCTACAGGCCCCGATGAGCTGAGAAAGGGACCCCAGGCCTGAATGCAGGGGGGAAGGGGGCCCCCAGAGCAGCGCTGGCTGGCCGGCCGGGTTTTTGGACAGGCAGCCGCCATTGGGTGCCACCTCTCGGGAGCTATAACTGGAAGATTAAACTCTGCAGCACAGCGGTGGCAAAACTGACCTCAGTCCCCATGGGATGCTGAAGTAAATGCCCCATTCACTCTCTGCCACCCCCAAATTTGCATTGCCTCCTTTGGTCTTAGGGTGTTTTTGTTTTGTTTTTTTAAATTGGGAGCTGCACTTTCTAACAAAAGGCAGCCCTTTAGGTGACGGGGTTTTGTCATTTTTCAGTATGGATTACCCATTGAGACTGGCTTCGGTCTCACTCTGGGATTTGGCTTCTCGCGCCCCCTGCCCCCCCGCCCTCGTTCTTGTATCCATGCTAGAAAGACGTTTCCACTCCTGGTCCTGAGACGCTTCTCCTGCCTTCCTCTTCCAGCTCTTTCAAAAGTGCTGCTTGGTGCAGAGGGTCCTGGATGCCTGGGAGACCAACGACAAAATCCAGTAAGTCTCTGAGGCCGCCTGGCTTCTTGCCAGACTCCCAGGGACCCCGTGGCTTGTCTCTGCTTCCTCAGGCCTTTTCTGCACAGGTCTGGCGCAGCTCACTTGAGTGGGGAAAGACAGGCAGCCGTTCAGCCTGAAACACAGCCAGAATTAAACTGGTTCATCCGAATCGCTTGATATCCTCTTAGCATTCCCCGCACGTCGTCTTTTTCTTGCTCAGCTCTGCTGTTGATTTCCGGGTGGCTCTTTTGGGGAGCAATAGAAAGGAGCGGGAGCAGGATAAAGAGGAGAAGACGGCTTGTGGGGGGCCCAAGCACTCCTGTCCTCTGTTAGAGCCCTTGGCTGGAGATGGCTTTCTCCTGAGTCGAGCACTGGGCCCCTTTGGGCGACAGCCGGGGCTCTCCGGGGAAGCCTTTCTCCCCCCCCCCCAGCCTGAGACGGAGGGCAGCTGAGCTGCGGCTCCTCCGTGCCGTGGCCTGATCTGCCCTGAGCCGCCTCCCCCCTGCCCCAGCAGAGACCACAGGCGAGCCAGCGTCCTCCTAGGTGAATGCTGCTTGGGCTTCGGTTTTTCAGTTGCTGCTCCTCGCTTTGGCTTTTTCAGGGCAGAAGGAGGAATGAGGCGTGGCAACATGGGCCACCTGACCCGAATCGCCAACACCGTTGTGCAAACTGTGGAGAAAAGCCCTGGGCAGAGCCAGATCAGGGAGTTCATCAGAGGTAGGAGATGCTCCCGGCCCGTCCCCTTCCTAGAGCAGCCGGTGCCAAACCTGCTCGGCCCAAGCGAGGAGGGGCAGGAGGCCCCGCGTGCCTGATTAAGGAGAGGGATGGCGCCTCCTCTCGAGCGAGGCCTTTGGGCAGGGAGGGCCTGGGGGGGCATGCTCCGTGGGGGAGGAATGCTGCCCTTGCCACCCAGGTCCCATGTCTTTGCTGGACCTTCCTTAGAGGCGTTTTGTTTGGGGTCCAGACTTGGCTGGCCGGCTGCATCTGGTGGACTCCCAGGGTGGGGCTGAAGGGACGGCTTTCCGTTCCCTCAGTCCCAGCAATAGGAAGGGAGAAACACACACACACACACACACACACACACACACGTGTTCATCAAGGCACTTGCTACAGCAAGTAGGTGGAGCAAAAACGTGGCATCGATTGATAAATCAGTCACCCGAGCCATGGTCATTTCACGTTTGGACTACTGCAATGTGCTCTATATGGGGCTACCCTTGAAGAGCATTCGGAAGCCACCCCTGGTGCAGAGTGCGACAGGGAAGGCAGTTCTTGGCCGGTGTTACAGCACTGCTGCGCGAGCTGCTTCCGGGCACAATTCAAGGTATTAGCTTGTTAGCTTTAAAGCCCTGCGGGGGGGGGGGCGTGGGTCCAGATTCCCTGAGGAACAATCTCACCTCAGCAGGACCTGGCCCATCCCACTCATGCCGGCAGAGGAAGCATCCTGCGGGTCTCACCAGTCAGGGAATTTCAGCTGGAGGAGTCGGGGGAGGGGGAGGGTATCCAGGAGAAGAGCCTTCTCTGCCGTAGCTCCTGCCCTTTGGAACATCTCTCTCCCCTCCCCCCCCCCGAGCTTCCGGAAGGGCCTGAAGAGCTGGCTTTGCCAGGTGGAGCCCAAAGTGGGGGAGCTTCCCACTTGGGGTGGTTGATGAATTAAGAGAAAATCCCCCTCCTTCCCCCACCCTACGCATGCTGTTCCCTCCTTCCCCATCTGTTACTTGCAGCCGCAGTTGGATTCTAATTCTATTTTTTTATTGTTTTAGAATTATTCATCTTACATGGTTTTATTGCTTTTACTATTGTAAGATGCCCAGAGTTGCTTCAAAGCAAGATGGGTGGCAAGTGAATTTAACAAATAAATAAGTGAGTGAGTGTGTGTGTGTGTGTGTGGGGGGGGTTCCTGTGTGGATGTCAGCCAGCAACTTGGAGAGGCAGAATCCTGTTCAGCTGGGTTGGTCTCGTGCCTGACCCAAGCGCCCAGATTTCCCTGCTTTGAGTCGGCGGGAGGGCTGGGTGTAAGCAACTTGGGAGCTTTCAGCGCCTCCGAGCAGCCAGCAGATCCTGGCTAAATCAGAGAGCCCCGAGGCAAAATCCTAGAGTTTAAACCCAGGTGCCCAGACGGCTGCAGAGCGTTGGCATCTCTGTGCACCGGAGGACCAGCCGGCTTCTCTCTGGTCTCCCCCTTCACGCTTCCTTCCCAAGAACAATGCCCCTGGGCCACTCTGCACCCGCGGAGCCGCTCTGATTCTGGCCTGCCTGAGGCTCTGACTCCTTCCGAGTCTCTTGCGTGTGGCCCTCTGAGCCCTGGGGCCTCTGCTTCCTTGCAGGTCTTCCTGAAGATTGCAGAGGTCGCTGGGAGAGCTTCGTGGAGGAGACTCTGGTGGAAGCCAACCGAAGAAACACTGTGGATTTGGTGAGACGCTCTGTGGTGTTCTGTCATTTTGAACCGGGGGTGGTGGTGGAGGAGCTGAGGAAATGTAACGGAAGCTGCCCCAAGAGGTGGTGAGAGAAGGAAGAGGGGGCCCGAAGGGCCGCTGGAGTCCATCTGTGGTTTCTCCTCTGTGCAGGTGACGGCCCACCACCTGCACTCCTCCAGCGAAGACGAGGAGGCCAAGGCTGCCTTCCCCAGTGAAGTCTCTATCCAGCAGGTAGCTCTCTCTGGGACGGCAGGCTCCCTTGGCCAGTTTGTTTAGTTGGCTAGCTTCTTAGGCCATTCCAGGGCGGCCCTAGTTAAATTAGTTAAAGGCTTTGTGAAGAGCAGCAGGATCAGGATCAGGAGGAATGCTGTTCCGCAGGAGATTGCCAGCGGCTTCTTGGAAGATTTAGTGAGTCAGTTCATGTGTGGAAGGTAAAAGATTGGGGGGGGGGGAGAGAGAGAGAGAGAGAGAGAGAGAGAGAGAGAGAGAGAGAGAGAGCCAGGTGGACCAGGGGGCTCATTCTGGGCCCTTTGTGATCCACCAAAGCCTCAGGTATGACCCCTGCAGACCTGCAGAGGCTGCCCCTGCATCATAATTTTAATGGTGGCAAAACGGCATCATAATTTCCACTGCCTATTCAAGGTCACTTGCAGCCTTTTGAAGAAGAAGAAGAAGAAGGGAAGGGGGGGGGAATTGTGCTGAGCTGGCGAGGTTCTCCCATTGGCTGGGGAGGGGTTGGCTCTGGGGCTGAGCCTAGAGAAGTGGAACCTTTGGAAGCAGGTGGGGCACCTTGCGGGGAGGGCTCCGCTCACTTTAGGCTTGACCCATGGATGGATTTGGTGGTTGATTGACGCCTCTTTGAGGAAGGGCGCCTCTTTGAGGAAGGGCGCGACTGCCTCGAAAAGGGGTGGTGGGGGTGGCCTCCAGCTGCTTTAGACAGTAGTTGATTGATGTCTCTAATCTATGGGGGAGATTTTAGAGAAGATGACGGTGCTCCCATCCTGGGTGAAGCAGATTATCTGGATCCCCCCTTCTGGTCAGGATTCTGTCCTGGGCACGGGAGGGAGACCACATCTGGAGGTGGCAGGGACTCATCCCACAGAAATGACAGCTACTTCAGCAAGAATATCCCACTGCTGTAATTTTGTTTATTTGCTTACTTATTTATTTATTATTTGTGTCCTGCCTTTATTATCCACCTTTGTGTGATGCAGCCCTTCAGAGGGCCCCCATCCCTCTGCTGTGCCAGCCTCTAGGAGTGCTTGGGATGCCCATTTGTGCATAGTACATTGTGGGGGGGAGGTTGGATTTCCACCAAACGATTCTATTAGGTCTGGATAGAAGGGCCTGGATGTGTTCTGACCAGACCCATCGCCTGTCTCTGTGATTTCACGGAGGGCTGCTCCGCACCGCAAGTCGGTCACGGTTCTCCTCCTTCTGTCTCAGGCATTCTCCGAGTACCAGGTTCAGCAGATGACAGCCATTTTCATGGATCAGTTCGGCTTTAACGACGAAGAGTTTGCCGATCAGGATGACAACATCAAGTGAGTCTCTTCCCCCCCCCCCTTTGGCCAAGATCCTCCTCTGAGCTCTCTTGATCCCATCAGGGAAGCTCCCTTCGGCCCCTTCTCTGCCTGCTCTTTCATTGGGGTCATCGGACCCTCTCGGAAACCAGGATGTCCGTTCGCTCTTGTGAGGATAAGCGTGCGTGACCTTCCCCTGGAGAGAGGGCTGGGCACCCGCATGGCAAATATTACTCCCCGTTATCAGGAAAGCCTCCCTTCAGAGCAAGATCTATGCATGATGGAACCGTCCGCTTGCAAAATGGAGAGTTCCCCGTCTTTGGAGGCTCTGCCTAGAGGCTGGGTGGGTGCCACTTAATTGGTTTCCTTGCGCTTCGGGGGAAGTGGGAGATCACCGTGGTCTCTTCCACCTTCACAATCCTACGGTTCTCTGTGGGGCTTCCTTCCTTGCCACGGGTTTCTCACGGGCATTTCCGAAAGCATGCCCCTCATGGCCTTTTTTCCCATCTATTCCAGTGCCCCTTTTGACCGGATCGCAGAGATAAACTTCAGCATTGATGTAGATGATGACAGTGTAAGTAGTCCAGCACGCCAGCGACTCGGGGATTGCAAATGCTGCCCGAGAGGCATGAAAGCAGCACCGACCCATTTTAAGACCCCTTCGACTCCAGGGAAGGTGCTGGGAAGCAGCAGCCTGGAGGTCGTGCGGAAAGGCCTGTGGCACGCTTGCCTCATGGGGCTCCCTGTTTGCGGCCCTTCTGTTCCTGAGGGGTTGAGTGTGCTTCCTTTCCTCTGTGGATCCAGAGGTGAGAAATCCCATTCCCCCCATCCCCCCCCACCCAGCCTCGCAGAGTGGTCCTGCCCAGAATGGGGGGCTCCTGGTCTGAGCCCGCTTGCTCAGGATTGTCCATAAAGGAACGAAGCAGGCCCAACCTCGGGAGGCGACTCTGGGCAGTGCCCAGCAACAGATGCCAGGGTTGAAACAGGGAAGACTGCTCTCTTCTTTTGGGCAGAGCCCTGAAGGAGAGAGCTAGCCAAAGTTCTCGAGAACCGCACAGGGGATCTGCTAGGTTGCTCTTTGCACGCCTGGCCTCATGAAATGATTCTCAAAGGTGAATACAGGTAGCCCTCAACTTTCGGTCAGCGACCGCTCCAAGTTATTATAGCCCTGGGCAAATGGTGTCAGGGTGAGTTCAAGCCCCTCCCAGCACCCTTGCGGTCAGGTGACAGCGCCCACTCACACGTACGACCGACTATCACGTGATGATCACCATTTGCAAGCTTCCTCGCTGCTTCCAGCTGCCTGCCTGCCTGCCTGCCTGCCTGCCTGCCTGCCTGCCTGGGACACGCAGCTTCCCCCCAACTGACTTTGGTTGTGAGGAGCTGGCAATAGATTGCCTCGCTTGTCAGCTCTGGGATTCAGTTACCAATGGCAACCGGGACCGATTTACAATCACGCTGTTTAGCGATCAAAATCTATTTATCACATTTCAACATCATCCTTCTCACCTAAGTGGCTCTGGACGGTTTACAATAAAAAAAAGATACTATAATATAAAAGCCTCAATAAGAACAAGTTAAAAACACAATTTAAAAAGCTAGAGTTATGATATTAAAACTTGAAAGAATTCAAAAGTTTAGAAGATAGAACATCCTCATGACACCAGCCAACGCCAAGGTTGCTTGCTCCTTCCTCTCCGGGCCCCCCATGCAAGTCAGCAGAGTGAAGGGACAGAAGAGTGGCGGGGAGGGGGGGGAGGGTCACCTCTCAGGGTGAAGTGTTCCTGGGCAGGGGCAACAGCAGAGAAGGCTGCCTTCCCGGACCACCCTGCCAGTCGAAACTCTTTAACAATAGGATCCCCAACATACCTGACCGGGTGGGACAGAACAATGTAATTGGGTTGAGATGCTTCCCTCAGGTTATCTGGTCCCATGTCATGAAGGGCTTTAAAGGTGACATCTTGGTTAATGAACTGGACCCGAAAGCAAACTGGCACCCTGTGCAGCTTATGTGGCAGAGGTCTTTATATCCTTTGGGACACCAAAGACGGCTGGTGCCATGCCATTCTGCACCACTTGCAGTTTCTGGATACTCTTCAAGGGGCACCCCTTGTAGACCACCTCCCCCCAATCCATACGGGAGATGACCAGAGTATGAGCGGCTGAAGGAAGGGCTTCCCAATCCAGGAAAGGGATTGGCACACAAGATGAAGTTGTGGAAAGGCCCTCTTAGCCACGACTGCCCTCTCCTCTTTGAGCAGGAGTCTTGAGTCCAAGAGGACCCCCTCCCCAATTGTGCACTGGATCTGTAAATTACAGGTGGTCCTGTTTACAGTCCCAAAGACCCCGGCCGCTTCCTTCAGTCCAGCAAGATCAGGCTGTTAGAGGGTAAAAATATTCTGCAGGCGTCTCCCATGGACCTGCGCCGCTTTTAGTCTCCAGTCGAGAGCGGATCCGAGCAGTTTTGTGCGACGAGTGCACTGAAAATTCTTCGGTGCAGCCCTGAAGATAAACTTTATAGAGTCCCCTTTATTGGAAAGGGAACGGGATGCTAAATGGGGCCGCCAGGCAGCACTGGACACAGTAAGAGCAGAGAAAGGACCGATGTTTTTGCTGCTCATCCTGCCGCGGAACCGATGATTGATTGGCTTTGTCCCTCCTCTTCCTCTGGGGAGGCTTTAGGCGTCTCTTGGCCATTTTCAGCTCCCCTGGGAACTAGGGGGAGCGGTGGGGCAAGAGAGGAGGCACGGGCGCGATCCTCTCCAGGACCTCCCTGTCCCAGGCCGGGTCTGCTCCCAGTTGCTGGCAAAGGAAAGATCTGGTCTGAGTTGGTGTTCGTCTCTGCTCTAGGCCAGCACATCCCTCTTTGAAACCTGCTGCAGTGAACGCATCCAGCAATTTGATGACAGCGAGGAGGAGGAGGAGGAGGACGAGGATATTTGGGAGGAGAACGACACAAACTACGCAGCCCAAGCCAAGTCAAGGTCGCGGTAAGATGAAAACTGGAGATTGCCCCTTACAAGCTGGAAGAAGAGAGTGCATTTGGGTCTGGGGTGGGTTTGCTTGGTTAGCAAAGATACAGAGTGCCCATCTCCCTGCAGCAACTCTGGGTGGTGATAAACCATGTAAAAAAGATTGCATTTCACTAAAAGGCAGTTATAACAAGGATAGAATAATTAAAGGTTTAAAAAAAAAACGGTGGGGAAGGGGCCTTGAAGGCCCTAACAAGCCCCAGGAGAGCTGGCAGAACCAGGTCTTCAAACTCTTCTGATAGGCTGGGAGAGTGGAGGGGGGAGGGGCTCACCACTG
>QLTV01002973.1:112125-128310 GCA_003457575.1 Thermophis baileyi | reverse complement strand
GGTGGTCATGTGCTTGTGTGGGCGTGGCTTGGTGGTCATGTGACTTTGGGCGTGGCTTGGTGGTCATGTGACTGGGGGGGGCTTGGCTGGGTGGTCATGTGACCGGGTGGGCATGGCCTTAGACAAAACAGATTTTTTTGAGTTGCTGGAGTCAAGTGGCATACAAATTTAATAAATTATTATTATTAATTGCATATATATTTCTCCATGCTTGGTGACAAAAAGACTGCCTGCCTTAACTATTCAGAGGCTTTATTAACTTCATTAAAAATGCAGATTACCATCTTTTTGCTAGCCTTACCTTTCTGCTATAATGACAAAAAAGATCACCCCTCTCTGGTTACTAAGCTGCAGCAGCATCTCAGCTCTATGTTTGGGATTTCGGCTCACAGGCTTCTGCACTGAAAAATAGAAGAGCAGTCCTCGGTCTTCCCCACAACAGCCCGTTCAGCTCCAGCAACAACTTCTCCTTGTAGCACTGAGCTGCTTGGCTTTTCAAATCCAGCTTGGGCTGAGCAGCCAGAGAAGCGGTGCTGGATTTCAAAAAGCCAAGCAGCTCAGTGCTACAAGGAGAAGAAGTGCCGCTCGTCCATCGGCAAGAGGCCTGGGAGGAGAGCATTCAGCCGGCATTCAGACGCTTGCCGGAAGCAGCAGGAAGCTCTGGTAAGCAGCGGTAAGCTCCAAAAGCTCCGGAAGCGCCACGCACTAGCGGCCTGCCTCCCGGACAGCGGGGGAAGCTCCGGGAAGGGGCGTGAAGCTCCGTAAGCTCCGGGAAACGCTGTGCACGAGCGGCCTGCCTCCCAGGGCTAGCGCGGCTATGCGGCTTCTCAGCCAGGGGGGCCAGTGTCCTCCCGGCCATGCAGCATCCCGGCCGGGGGGAGAGCGTTCTCACAGCCAGCACGGCCATGCCATTTCCCGGCGCTGCGTGGGGCTGCATGCAGCGGCGAAGGAAGCAAACTGGAGGCCGGGGACTGGGGAGCCAGCTAGTGAGGCCGCAGCTGGCGCTGCCGCCTGGGATGGAGCTGCGGCTTAGCCAGCCAGGCGAGCTCCAGGGACGGTGGGGGGGCCTAGCACGACTCGCAGGCTTACCTGTAGGCAGGAGGAGGCAGATCAGGGCCACTCAGTTGGGGTGCAGGCACGCACCGCGTGGGAAGGCAGCTTAGGCAGGCAAATTAGAGCAGAGACTGTGCGCATGCGCAAACAAGGACCCACACACAGGAGTGACTGGGCGGGGTGACCAAGCGGGCGGGGCAAGTGAGCGTCGAGCAGGCGGGCAGGGTGAGCAAGAGGCGGGGGGGCGGGGCCACCCAGAGGTCGCTACCGGTTCGGCGACCCAGGCCAAATTTCCCCTAACGGTTCGCCTGAACCGGTGCGAACCGGCTGAATACCACCTCTGATCCACAGGCTCCAGAGGCTTTCCTTGAGCCTCTGGGAGGGTGAAAACGGCCTCCCCCGTGCTCCGGAAGCCCTCTGGAGGGGCGGGAGGAGCGTGGGGGGGTTGTGCGCACATGCGTGGGGGGGATGCGGGGGGTTAGGGTTAGGGTTATGTGCCAGGGGAGCGCAGGGGGTTCGCACGCGCAAGCCGGGGTGTGTGTGCGCATTGCATTATGGGTGCCGGCATGCGCGCGCACATTTTTGGCACGCGACGAGAAAAAGGTTAGCCATCATGGTCCAGCGTTTAGCTTCTCGCAGTGGCCAATCACGGTTGATTCTGCAGGATTAACGCGGTTGATTGACAGCAGGAGGTGGGGATCTCTCCCACCGCCTTCCTTGTTCCTCTGCTGTTGGCCTTAGGAAGCAGGAAGAGAGTTGTCGTCCTTGAATTTTTCAGTGGTTGACCGGAGTTTGCAGGCCCCCCTAGCCCTGGTGTCCCCTCCCCCGCTTCACCAGGAGCTCGTGAGGGAGCTTCCCAGGAAGGGCCAAGTTTGTCTCTCCAGTGGGGCAATGGTTCGGGGCAGTAGTTGGCCCTTTAACCAGCTTCGGTTCTTCTTACCCAGCAGTAACGACTCCGTGACTGTTGACAAGCCTGGGAGTCCTCTGACAAGCGAAGCTGCCCCGGCACTTGACGTTCCTCCACGTTCTGCGGCTGCGGCTGTCACACCGGAGGCCAAGAGGGACAGCAGGTGAGGGCAGGAGCGAGTACTGGTTAAAGCCGGGCACTTGGCTGCTTGCAGGCTGTTGCCAGGGATGGAGGCCGGACCCACGTCTCTGAGTGGGGCTGCTCTTTCTGTTACGGGCGGGGCAGGGCAGGGCAGGGCAAGGAATAGGAGGGAGGGAGTTGAGCTCAGGCACTTCCTGCCATTTCAGTTAATCTCCTGGCACAGGCTGGTTCCCATGGCAGCTGCCCATCGGCCCTTCTGGTGGGTCTTGTCTTCAAAGTTGCAGTGGGCCCAAAGCCGCTTGGCAAGCGTAGCTTTTGCAGGTCCGGTGATGGGACCAGGGGGTGCTGGTGGAGCAAGACGGTTAGGATTACTGGCGATGCAGAAAGTTTTTAGGACAGAGAGAATTGGGAAAGGCAAACAGAGGAGCCTTTACTGCTCCGGATAATGGGAGTCCTTCACTTGCACGTGGACAAGAAAACCACAGTTGATTCGGGGCCAGGAGGGGAAATGAAGAGGACGGGAGCTGCGTGGCAGGAGCTGCAGCTGTCTCTCCGACCTCTCCTCTCCTCTCTCCTCAGCCGCTCAGTTGTCCTTCCCCAGCCAGGGCGCTGCTGCTGCTGCTGGAGCACCCGGCAGCCGTGGGACCATCATCCTGGGTCCTTTCTGTCAGCTTCTCCCATTAGGCTTGCTGTGCAGAAACTCCAGTTCCTCCCTTCAGTCGTTAGCCTCCCACTGAGCTCCGCGTGTCTGAACGATGGTCCCATAGACCATAGGGAGCTTCTTCCGTTGCCCCTGGAGGCCCCATGAAAGCTTGGAGGCACAAGGACAGGCTACCCTTCACGGGGAAGGCAGGTTGCCTGCGCCCCTCGGCAAGTGCAGCCGGGTGTCCTTTTTCCCTGGAAGACCTCAAAAAGAGGCTGGGTTTCTCCTCTGTCTAGTGGACCCTGCGTGGCGGTGAGCCTGCCAACTCTCCTCCGACCCTTTGATTCTGTGGGATGCAAAAGTGATCCCTCCCTGCCTCCCCTTTGCATTCTGTAAGATTTGGGTGGTTAAGGAGAAAAATGGGTGTACTGTAAGCTCTTCAGATACTTAAGATGCTTTCATGGTGAGAAGCAGGTGAAGACAAACGGGACAATAGTTATCACCCGGTGGCCTCCTTTTCTCCTTTCTACCTACACTTACTCAGGCCAGCTCTCAAATCTCTTCCCCCGCCTGTTACTCCCTTCTGAAGAGCCTGACTCCAGGAACCTGCCCTTCAGAGGCAGAGTCTGGCCAGATAGGGGTTAGTGGAACATGTGTCCTTTCTTGGGATGTAGCCCTGCCCCTGATACACACACACACACACAAACACACACACACACACACACACGCCTCTGGGCAAAAGAAGGTAGAGAAGCTCCACGGGGGAGGGGAGATTGCCTTCCCCCTGGAAATGATTGGCAGGCCTTGGCCAAGTAGGGCGTCCCTGACAGGAGCTATATTGCAGGACTTATGGGGTGGGCTGACTCGGCACCCCATTCTCTCTCTCTCTCTCGCTTTGTCTAAGGAGGCCCACGCTTTGTACTGGATGAGCCCCTTCTGTCTTGTGGCCATCCGTTTCCTCCCCTCACACCACGGAAAAGGCAGCAGCCGGTTCCTCAGGCGGTCTCGGTCATCAAGTCTATAAGGATGGAGAACTCGAGAGGGTAGAAGGAGGGAAGCTCCGTGTCCAAAGCATTGCTTAAGTCCAGAGTACAAAAAAATAGATGAAACATACATTTTATACAAAAATATAGGAGAGTCAGGTTACCTTAGGCGGGAACCTTCCCGTGACTATAGAAGGGGGAGAAGGGAAAGCAAAACCAACCTGGCAAGATTATGTTGCCAGGGCCGATCTAAGTAAGCCTGGCACAGATGCTTGGCCTTATCTGCCTGCTAGGCTGGCAGTGCCCCCTCGATTGACCAAAGCCCCGCTGGGGAGAAAGGCCGATCTCTTTCTCTTTTTTTACTCAGTGTGTTAAAATAACATATTTTACAAAAAAATTAACAAAACAAACAAAATATAAATGAATAAACAAGAATGAAAATACCAAAAATAGTAATTTTCCAGTATATTATTAATTATGAACAGTTTATTATATTATGCATTATAATGTAGATAGACAGACACACGCAGTGAATGAATTGAATTGAATTGAATGAGGGCCGGTTTTATGCAAAACACAGGCCTAAAGTACTGTAGTGCGAGAGCAGCAATGCAAGACTTCGCGCTACTGATCTCTTGCGTGCTCTCTCACCAGTTTAGCCCTCTGCTTTCTGCCAATGCACCGAAGCAGGCAAAGGCAGCGACGGCTCGCTAGATCAGTGGTTCCCAAACTTTTTCAGTCCACCGCCCCCTTGGTGCTACAAACTCATCCTCAGTGCCCCCCACCCCCATCTCCTTCAGGTGGGCGTGGCTTGGTGGTCAGGTGACCAGTGGGCGTGGCCAACTTGTAAAATGTGGTGAAACTCACTTAACAACGCTCTTGCTTAGCAACCAAAATTTTGGGCTCAATTGTGGTCATAAGTCAAATACTTCTTTCTTTCTTTCTTTCTGTTTTTCTTCCTAACATCCTTCTTTCTTTCACGGCGGGAGAGCCGGCGCTAGGCTTACCTTCCTGGTGAGGCTCGGAGACCGCCCGGCATGCCCATCCGCCGGCTCTCCACTTTCTGCCTGCCCTGCCAAGGCCCCCATCAGCCCGGAGCCCGGCGGACCCTGAGGCCGGCAGAGCTCCATAGGTGCACGCCCCAACGCGCACCAAAGGTCCCAGAGCCGAAGCTGGGAAGGTGAGAGGGGCGGCGGCAACCGTGCTCCGGCAGCGTCGCATCCCGTGTCATGTGCTGTCCGGGAGCGCGGTCTCCGGGCTGGTGGGGGCCTTCCTCGCCCGGAGACTGCGCTCCCGGACGGCACATGACAGGGGACGCGACGCTGCCGGAGTGCGGTTGCTGCCGCTGTCGCCCCTCTCGCCTTCCCGGCTTCGGCTCCAGGACCTTTGCGCAGGTGGAGCTCCGCTGGCCTCAGGGCTGGCGGGGGCTTTGGTGAGGCAGGCAGAAAGTGGAGAGCCGGCGGATGGGCATGCCGGGCGGTCTCCGAGCCTCGCCAGGAAGGTAAGCCTAGTGCCGGCCGGGCCCATGCGCTCCCGCCCACCCCTTGCTCCAGCCGTCTCCTGGGAAGTTCGTGGGAAGTGGCGGCGGGCGGAGCTGGGCGGGGCGGAGCCGCCGGTGCAGCAGCGCCCGGCGAGGAAGGCTAGGCGGGGACTCGCGACCGATTGTCTCGTCCCATGGGGCGGATGGGCTGGAAGAAGCGTGGTTGAGCGGGGCCGGGGCAGCGCAGCCTATTGTGTCTTCTCTTGCCCCGCTCTCCATCCCGGAGGGCCGCGCATCACCCCCGCCAATCCTCCGTAAAACCGCCCGCCCCGTTTCTGCAGGGATCGCCCTGCAAAGGGTGGGGGGGTCCTGCCTTTGCAGAAACGGGGCGGGCGCATGTGCAGCAGCCCCTCTCAGCATCTGCATTTCCAAGGGCCACCCGCACACCCACTGGCCGGGCCGGGCTGGGCTGGACACCGACCTCAGAAGGCAAGCGGGCATGGGGGATTGCCAGGAAGGCTGCGTGGAAAGCCGCCAAGCATGGCAGGGCTGCGGGGAAAGGAGTAGGCTGCTACCCCCCTTCCCCAACATGCTTTCCTGCCTTCCACGTGGCCTTCTGCTGTCCTGCCTTCGCAAGCTGGCCACGGGAACACCGGGAAGGCCCCATGGAAGGCAGGAAAGCATGTCGGGGCTGCAGGCCACAGGGAATGGAGTACAAAAGGCAGGCTGGGACAGTGGGGGGGGGGCAGGGGCAGCTAGGTAGGTCGCGACTTCGCAGGCTTACCTGTTGTGACCCAGCGTACGGGCGGGGGGGGGGGGGTGGTCCTAACTTCAAACGGTCGCTAAGTGAACTCTCATAACTAGGGATTACCTGTAAATGGCTTATATTTGAATTTGAAAGGATAGTCCACATTGTTCTTTGGGTACATTAATTGTACGCCTGTTTGGTTTTAAAATGATCATTCAATTCCACTTGTAAATCCAGCACTTCTCTCTCTCTTTCTCTTGTGAGTTTTAATTTTTAAAGCCCATTTCGATTGTCTTCAAAGGAGTTTGTTCATCTTGGATACCAAAATGAGTTTGGACGCTGCAGCCCTTCGCCAGCCCCCAGATCAGATGTTCCCTTCAGAGGGAGGGACCCTCCTGTGCTTCAGTCATCCACTGTCGGAGGCTGGCTTTGCACTGAAATGTAAACGAAACAGGCGTTTCCCTCCAGAGGATCCACCTCCTTAGTTTCAAAACCTTTCTTTAAACCAGTTTCACCAAGCCTTCATATTTAAAGCCTGAAGTCATCCCTCTGCTGTATATTGCAAAGAGTCCCCTCCTCCTGCCCAAAGATCTTTCAAAGCTGAAAAGGCGTACTTTCCTTTCTTTTACCCAGATTGAAGGGAAACTCACCCAGAAGCTTGTAGGCTTGATAGTTCTGAAGGTTTTTCTATGAAAGAAAGAAAAAAAGGAAGGAAGGAAGGAAGGAAGGAAGGAAGGAAGGAAGGAAGGAAGGAAGGAAGGAAGGAAGGAAGGAAGGAAATAAAAACTCCAAAGGGATTGAAAAGGTGGGATTTGGTCAAGGCTCGAGTCCATGAGGGTTGCATTTACAGCTCAGAGCACAACAGAACCCACGACTCCCAGCCGATCACAAGCGGCTACGAAAATCAGGGTTTCTGCTGCTGCTGCTGCTGCTGCTCACAAAAGCCCACCCTCTGAAGTCCCCATGGGGAACAGCAGTCTCCGGATCCCACGTTCTTCCAGAGAGAATTGGGGCAGTTTGGATCTTGCAGGCAGCTGCCTTTTGGGTTGAAATATGCCTCTGCAGTCGGCACAGAGTGGAAAAAAATGCAGGCCCCAGCTTGCCTGCCCTCACTGGAGGCCGACGGTCTTCATCTTTGGACCATGTTTCATCTGCATCAATGGTGGGTCAAGCCCACTCCCCTCCGGGGAGTTAGCCCTGTGATCTTACGACAGGCCTGTGTGGAGGCCGTAAGCCCTTTCCCAGGGGCCGGCAGCCTTGTGAATTCCAGTATTGACCCTGAAAGGCACCAGGGAGCTTCTGAAGGGCGCTGCCAGGGACCTGGCGGTCAGTACACGGGTAGCTTCTCCCCGCTCCTCAGAGTGGGCCTGGTTCCGCACACGGGCACGCCCGGCGAGGCATCCCTGGGACCGAGAGAGACCCTCCCTGAGCTGAAGACTTGAGTGGTGGCAGGACGTGGATTTCAGGCAGGGCTCTGTCGTCCTCGTCCCCCAGCCAGGATTTGGGTCAGCGCCTCATGTAGCGTCCGTGTTAAGATTGCGTTTTGCTGCATGTGACAAAGTTCTGGTTTTGTCTTGGGTCCAAGAGTGGCTGTTCTGCAGGAAGAGAAACTGAGCCAGGCCAAAGTATCGCTCGTTCCAAAGCGGTGGGACTTAGCAATGGGGCCGTTTTCTTGAAGAGGGAAGGCTTGGTCTGGGTGACCTGGGGTTCTGCTCAGAAGGACCAAGCCTGATCTCCAGAGGCTGTGAGGGGAGACTCGGTGGCTGCCCCTGCCAGCCCAGAAAGGACCCGGGCGTCCCCATCCTGCTTCCGGCCAACAGGCTTCATCCAGGCCCCTGGGGGTGGCTTTCGTTCTCAAGGCGGCAAGAAAACAAGCTCCCCTTTCCATTCTCTCAGGAGGCACCAGGAAGGTGGGAATCCGGCTGCCAGGATGATTTGGACCGATGGAGAAAAGTCCCTTGGCAGCAGCTGTTAACCTCTCTCTCCCCCCTCCCACTTTTCTGCAGGAATGAGGAGCCCCACCCGGGAACAGAGGCCCCACTGAAAGGCCCAGCTTGACGGGGGATGGCCCGGAAAGTGCCTGACTGCAGCTGGGCTTCCCACGTGTCCATTGTAATCCAGGCTGCCTTTGAAGAGAGCAGAGAGTAGAGAGCAGGTCCCTCTTCAGCCGTGGCTCGAGTGCAGCATGTGCTCCTCTTCCTCCAGCCCCCCCCCAGCTCCATCCAGCCATGACTGACCTGCCCTGGTGCCCATTCTTGGCTTGGTTCTTGCGGGCAGAAGGGATGGACGGGCCGTGATCTCCCAGTCTTGCATCCGGGACCCTCTGCTCTCCAGGAAAGCACTGGACTGGCCCAGTGATGTTGGGAAGAAGCTGGCGCCGGAACTTCCCTGCCAGTTTTTTATCAAGCAATAACGCTTTATCAGGAACGTGGCTGCTACAGGAGAAGGTTTGGGGAGGGGAGCAACGGGCAGCTGGTGTCCTGAAGGACAGAATTTCTTTCCATTCTTGGAAGGCAGGCAGGCAGGCAGGCACGCCCGCCAGTGGAGGGACTTAAGTCAGCCAGCATCACCCCTGGGAACAAAGGCGACCTTGCAAGGAACGAGGTCCTGGAGCTTTTTTGGGGTGGGGTGGTCTCTGGAGACTTCCCTTTCATGTAGAGTTTGATTTTTCCTTTGGTTTGTTTAATTTTGTAAAAATTTTAATAGAAGCAAGAACTGCAACACTTTGCACTTTGGATCTCATGCCAACCTTGAAAGTTGGAAGAGACATTTGAAGAAGCCATGCCAGTATGGCCTGGCAATGCCTGAGGAGCGTGAGCTGTGCCCTAGACGAGATGTGGACTCCAGGGCAGCCAGAAAGGCTCTGTGGGGCAGGGGCAGTCTCCCCCCCCACCCCCCAGCATAAGAATGGTGGGTGGCTGAGCTGCTGCAGAATCGAGACCGTGATTTTGGCCCTGAGCCGTTGGATGGAATTGGCTCCTTTGTGCCCCTCCTGGTGTTTCCAGGCTCCATGCAGCCACCACCTCCTTGCCAAACCTCAGTGGGACTTGCTGAGGCTCAGCAGTGGCATGGGGGGCAAAATCAGGTACTTCAGAATCGAAAACTTTTCTGGAGTGGGTGAAGAAAACGAGCTTAAATCTGGCACGGTTACAGCCCACCCCCCAACAGTGCTCTGTTTGTTTTTAGAAAAAACTGTCTGTTGTCCCATGTATTTTGCAAATTAAAGGATTGGCCAGAGGCCTTTGAGGAACAAGGCCAGCCCACTTTTCTCCCACACTGTGAGCTGTGTGGTCAGGGAATTGGTGGGCGGAGGCCATGTCCTGGGCGTGTCATTTAATGGGGTGAAAATTAATTTTTGGAAATTTTTTTCAGTGAGGGGTTCTAAAAATATGTGTTTTTACACCAAGAATTCAAATCTGCTGTTATTTTTGCAATTGCACAACGTTTAGCTTGGTGTGGTAAATCCACGTCTGATCATATAACCCACAAAAGTATTTTGTAACCCAAATACTGTTAATTTTATGTTCTCAAAATTACACTTTGTGCTACAAAAATTAAGGATTTTTTCTGCATGAATCTTATCTAGCTAAGCAAAAAAATAGTCTATGCAATCATAAACTAACAGAAAGCAATTATCTGAGTTACAAAAATATTTAAGCGAGTTTCATCCAGTTGTGTTTTGATTCATTCGACATCAGCCGCCAACTTGCTTCTTGGCCTCTGATATAACCCTCACGTTTCTCCTGTGTCTACACTCTGCTTGCTGCCTCTGTGACCTGTTTCCCACATCTTTCTGTTGATTGGGCATGACGGGGCCACTGTACTACTTGCTTTGGTTCGTCAATGAACTTCTTTATTTCTGCTGTAGTCAGTTTGCACATCATATACACCTTCAGACTAGTCAATCAGTTCCAGCAGAGTGGATTCTTTGGTGTTGATTAAAGGCATTTTTCTTACACGTACAGAAAAATCTCCCAGCGCGTCGTCGTCTGCACCCCTCAAATCAATGATCTTTTGCACGCCAGCTCTCCTCTCTTGAATGTCACCTGAACACAAGAGTGTCTGGATTATCATTTCAGTGAAAGCGTACCATACTGAGCGCTGAATGGTTGGCAAAACAGCATCTACTACAGCCGCCTTTTGCAGTCTGACTTGCTGCAGCTGGAACAACATATGACGCGGGCCTTCAATCCAGGAATGTTTTACTTTGATGTTGAATCAGCAAGGGTAGTACACACCAACAACGCATTCCACTATCTCTCATGATCCCAACCAACGAACCCAAGCAAATCAGAACTCTGAGGCTGAGGTCTTCCTCTAAGAACTTCTTTATTGGGTACATCATATTGGCACGATCAAATGGAAAACCAACTCTAAATGTTTCCCGCGGTTTCAGTGTAATTAAAATAGGAAATAACTCCCTCCCCAAAAGTCACAGGTCACGTTGGCCAATTAGGTTAATTGGCGGGCTCTCCAGGCACTCCTCCCCATCTCTCTATCCACCACCTGTAGAGATGACTTTGGTTCCCACGAGAAAATTCTGTGTTTTGTCTAGCAACATATTTCATTCCCCTTCCCCCTTTCCCCCTCCCCCGTGTGGCAATTGAGTAGAAAAAATGGCTTCTGCCAGGTTCGATTCGAACTTGGCACTATCATTCTTAAGTTTTGGAGAGTTTTGCCTTTAAAGCCATGTTTTGAAACCCATAATCGACAAAGCCTATTTTCAGTTCAGTTCTATTTTCAACCAGTGTGGTTTATGGGACCAATTTCCAGAAGAGCCAGATCTGTGGTAAGTTCTCCTGTCGTTCTTGCCTGTGTGATCCTATATCCATACACTTGATCAGAAGAGAGATCCTTTACAACACTCACTCAGTGAAATGAAAGGCTCACCAATTGAAACTCCGATGAATGAAGGATCAGTGTCAAGTTCTGTTGCAATGTCTAGCATGTTGCCAGTTTTACCAGCCCGTTTGTTGTTAGACAAGGTCTTCCCATCCAATTTTGTGATTGTCATAGAGGTAACTCATTCCTGTGGAGTGCACACACCAACCAGATCAACTTCTGGTCAAGCTTGACCTCTACCCAGTGCCTGGCACCATCTTCACAGCCAGCATTAACATTTGTAGAATCTCCTCCAATGGCCTTCAAGCTTTTGTCAATGCCTCTCTTCTTCCTGAAATACACCAGATTATTTGCAATCACATGAACAGGTTTTCCTGTTTTTGAGCCTTTTTCTGGAGTGAAATGATAAAGGTATCCTTCCACCCAGCTCACTGCACACAGAATAATGTTCTTTAATGGTACTGGGGAACTGCTGGTCTGAATTGTTTGCTTTCAGCATAACTAGTTGCATCTATTCAGCCATCGAAGGAGATGCGTCCTATTTCGCTCTTCTTACAGAGCTCATCAAATTGATCTAAGGACTTCATAATTTTTTCCTGAGCTCTTGGCTTTATTGTGGTCAACTACAAGTCTCTTGTGTCGTCTTCGGTGATCAAGCCAGCATCGATGAAGGCGGCTGTGGTAATGGCAGCAGTGGCACGTAGACCAACACCCACCGTATCTTATGCTCTCTCCTGATCTCAATACAGATCTCAAGCAGATGGATATAGCAACATTTGATATTTCTAATTATTGTATTCTGTCTTTTCTTTTGAAATCAAGGGCACTTATGTTTGATCTAAGACCTCTTCATAACTTCCATCACATTCCTCTTCATCATCATCAGTCATCTGTCCATTTTCATCATAAGAGAGATTTCATTTGTCAGTATCAAAATGTCTGGAATACCTCTTTGCTTACATTTAGCGAGACTTTTGTCTCTCATCGTCTTGCTGCTTTTGCCTTCTTGTTTCTGCTCGGGCACATCTGGCAAACTAATCTGGTGCTATCCAATCTTGTCTCTCTGACCTTTAACGAAAGCAAGTTCCTTCAATGGTATCTTTGTCTCCTTAGGGCAGGTACAGTTAATGTGAGCTTTTTTTGCAGCGAGCAGGGCGGTCAAATTTGGCACACACAACAATTTGACACTTGCAGTTGAGGATGTCAAACAGTTTGTCAAGTTTCACAGTGAAAGTCTCTGACATCTAGCTTTCCTCTACCAAGAGATATGTTTTTGGCTTGTTCCTAGCTCCCTTGGATCTTGTTCAAGATTGTCACTCGTGAATTTATAACACGGATCACAAACTGTTCACTCATTCCCACTTTTCAAGCACTTTTGGATATAGGTCTCTTGCAAGACTGGTTGTTGGGTAGTTTCTAGAATCATCACTTCTTTGTTCTCTTAACAGTAGGCCATATCTGAGAATGTCTCGCAATGTTGGGAGTTCAGATGGCAACAAGTCTCTACCAGTCCCAATTAGGTTGCTCATATGAGTGAATGTCTTGTTCTTTTTTAGAAGCCATTACAGATCAGTTTTCACACTCACAGGAAACGAGGCCAGCAGTATTAACACTCTCAGACAAAATGTTTAACAAAAAGAGAAAGACAGCTGAACCTGTGAAATGAAACAAACAAAATGTTAAAAAGTTATATTTATGTAGTTACTAACCAAGCAAAACCTGAGTTTCCAATAAAGCCTACCAACAGGTAGCAAGAATAAGCCTCAGTACCTGCCATGCAACAGCATGCTGCCTTTGGCCGTAGCCATCATGGTTAATAATGAGTTGCTGCTGCTTTCTCCTCCATGGAGTCATCTACTTCTTTTGGCATTGGTGTGTAGGTGTGGGTGTGTGTCACAGAACCTGTCCACACAACTATAATTTGAGGATTCTTCGTATGATTTGTGGTCAGGAACTTAAACACCTTTTCTTCTTGTAGAAACCTTTGTGATAGCTAATGTCTCCACCTGCTCTGCTAAATGTAATTTGGCATTTATTTCTAGCTTACCACCAGTGTTGCAGAAGATGAGAATAATTCAATTCACTTATTTGACTCATAAGACTGCCTAATCAAAAGACTCAAGGTGGCATATAGAATTAAAACAGCATGAAAAATGCAAATACTAAACCAAATACACAGCTAACTTTTACTGGGGAAATACAGATAAGTTCCAGCCATCCTTGATCAACCAACTGGTTTCTGGTTCATTTGTTTGAAAACCAAGTTGTTAGATGTTTTCTGAAGGGCAGCACCTTGGGACCAGATAAATCTGGGATGGGGTTGTGGGGAGGCAAGCATAAGGTGGCAGCTGACAGGCAGGGATGTCAAAGATTCTGGGACCCATGCTATATGTCTGCTCTTATGTTGTTAGTCGCAAAGTCGTGTCTGACCCATCGCGACCCCATGGACAACGTTCTTCCAGGCCTTCCTGTCCTCTACCATCCTCTGGAGTCCATTTAAGCTCATGCCTACTGCTTCAGTGACTCCATCCAACCACCTCATTCTCTGTCGTCCCCTTCTTCTTTTGCCCTCAATCGTTCCCAGCATTAGGTTCTTCTCCAGTGAGTCCTTCCTTCTCATTGGCCAAAGTAATTAATATAGATAGATGATGACTATCTATCCCTCGGAAGTGAAGTGCAAAATCACTGGATTTTTACTTCCCTTTTCCACCTCCTAAGGCAAATCCATCTGCTTGAGGTATTCACAAAAATCTTACTAATTCATCTTCCTAACTTGGCAAGTGGGATAGGAGGAAAAAGCTCAGTCTTTATAGGCTCCAAAATGCCACAGAAATGCAGTAATGATGAATAATCCTTCATTAAGTAGTGAAAGAGAAACTAGGCAAATGTTCCAATTCTACATGCCAAACCAAAAGTGTAAAAGAAAGTTAACCAAACTACAACTACTTTCATAGTTCTTTTACTGGGGATCTAATAATATTCTAACAGTAGTCCATTACTAGTGTCAGTACTTTTTTCTGTTGCCTTTTGCTCTGTTATTTATATTTTTTTTTCTTCTTGTTCCTCAACAGTTTCCTAGAAAAGAATGTAATGTCTTAACTGAGATATAGATTGTTTTCCCTATAGATACAATTATTAAACCACTCTATGCCAAATTTGCCACTGTTTAGTTCTTCTATACTTAAGGATATAGTTGATTAGATTCTTCTTTAACTCTCTATGTTGGCTCCTAATATGTCAGATTCATCTCTGTGCCTTTAGGGGGAAAATCATACCCACACATACACACTGTTCATGTAAGTGTTTCTTTATAGAGTTAGCTTCATAACAGCAGTGTTCTAAAAAGAACTGGGATGAATTTTAAGCATCCCTGAGGCTCTGGGTTTATATGCAGGTCATCTTTCAAGATACTGAAGTTTTTAATACTTAAAGGACTTGGAATTGGAATTGGAATGTAAACTGACCTTTTCCAATCCTGTGGCCACTGTTGAGTTTTCCAAATTTGCTGGCAAATTGAGTGTAGCACTTTTACTGCATCATCTTTTAAGATTTTGAATAGCTCAGCTGGAATACTGTCACCTCCACTAGCTTTGTTGTTGCTCAGACTTCCTATGGCCCATTTGACTTCACATTCCAGGATGTCTGGCTTGAGGTCAGTGACCACTCCATCGTGGTTATCAGGGACATTAAGCTTGTTCTTGTATAGTTCTGTGTAATTTTGCCACCTCTTCTTAATCTCTTCTGCCTCTGTTAGGTCCCTGCCATTTTGGTCCTTTATCATGCCCATCTTTGCATAAAACTTTCCCTTCCTATCTCCAATTTTCTTGAAGAGATCTCTGGTCCTCCCTATTCTATTGTTTTCTTCTATTTCTTTGTACTGTTCATTTAAGAAGGCATTCTTATCTCTTCTAGCTATTCTCTGGAATTGTGCATTCAATTGGGTGTATCTTTCTTTTTCTCCCTTGCCTTTCACTTCCCTTCTTTCCTCAGCTATTTGTAAAGCTTCCTCAGACAGCCATTTTGCTTTCTTGCATTTCTTTTTCTTTGGGATGGTTTTAGTTGCTACCTCTTGTACAGTGTTGCAAACCTTCGTCCATAGTTCTTCAGGCACTCGGTCTATCAAATCTAATTCCTTAACTCTATTTGTCACCTCTACTGTATATTCATCAGGGACATGATTTAGTTCATACTTGAGTGGCCTACTGTTTTTTCCTACTTTCTTCAATTTAAGCCTAAATTTTGCAACGAGAAGCTCATGATCTGAGCCACAGTCAGCTCCTGTCTTGTTTTTACTGACTGTATAGAGCAGTGATGGCTAACCTTTTTCTCGTCATGTGCCAACAGCATGTGTGCGTGCCGGCACCCATAATGCAATGCGCGCCCCCTGCGCATGCATGCATGACCCCCCACGCTCCCCACGTGCATGCGCGCGTGACCCCTCTGCCCCCCATTTTGGGCCTAGCAGGCCTCCCTGCAGCCTCCTGGGACCAAAAACGGGCCGTGGGGGGGACGCCACGCCCCATGCCCCATTTTGGGCCTAGCAGGCCTCCCTGCAGCCTCCTGGCACAAAAAAACACCATGGGGGGGGCCACCCCCCGCGCTTCTTCCCCCGAGCATGCACGCGTGACCCTTGCCCCCGCACATGCACGTGCGACACCCCGTGCATGTGCACGTGTCTCCCGCATGTGCCCCACTCCCCCGCATCCCAAAAATTAGCTGGCCGGCGGGAAGCGCACGCATGCGCGGTAAAGCTGAGCTGGGTGACGTCTCGTGTGCCCGCAAAGGGCTCTGCGTGCCAGCTGTGGCACGCGTGCCATAGGTTCACCATCACAGGTATAGAGCTTCTCCATCTTTGCCTGCAGAGCACATAGTCAATCTGATTTTTGTGTTGACCGTCTGGTGATGTCCATGTGTAGAGTCTCTTCGGTTGTTGGAAAAGAGTGTTTGCTATGACCATCGTATTCTCTTGACAAAATTCTACCAGCCTGTGCCCTGCTTCATTTTGTACTCCAAGGCCAAACTTGCCTGTTATTCCGGTTATCTTTTGGCTTCCTACTTTAGCAATCCAATCTCCCATGATGATAAGGACATCATTTTTTGGTGTTAATTCTAGAAGGTGCTGTAGGGCTTTTTTAGAATAGAATAGAAAATAATAGAATAGAATAGAATAGAATAGAATAGAATAGAATTTTTTATTGGCCAAGTGTGATTGGACACACAAGGAATTCGTCTTTGGTGCATATGCTCTCAGTGTACATAAAAAGACAAGATACATTCGTCAAGAATCATAAGGTACAACACCTAATGATGGTCATAGGGTACAAATAAGCAATCAGGAAACAATATTAATATAAACCGTAAGGATACAAGCAACAAGTTACAGTCATA
>QLTV01002973.1:84833-103311 GCA_003457575.1 Thermophis baileyi | reverse complement strand
CCGCCCACCCGCCCCCGTGTCCTGAAAGAAGAATCTCAACCTTCAAGCCACCTCCAAAAACATTAAACCATAATTAGAACGAAGCCCCTATCCCAACCAGGTAGTAAAGCAGTCCAATGCCTGAGAAAAAGGAAAGTTTTAATAATATCCTAAAAACAGGGGCCAAGCATATCCTGGGGTCTGCCTGCATTGGTGGCCTGGCCAGAGCCTCAGCCCAAACCTCTCTAGTCCCCCCCACCCCCGGCCTTCGATGACTAGGGCTGTCTTGCTCTCCTGGAGGAAACTGAGATTGCACGACCTTTACAACATCAAGAAGGCAAGTGTGTGTGTATGTTTAGTGCAGGCTGCCTTTCTGGTCAGAAAGACAGGCTAGGGCAGCCAACGGCCCACAGGTCAAGGCCAGAGGGGAGGGGGCAAAGCCACCAGGCAGAGCCACCTGCCCAGCCAGGAAGAGCCACCTGCCCAGCGACGAGGAGGAGGAGGAGGAGGAGGAGGAGGCTGGACCCAGGCTCTGTTGCCACTGACCTGCACCAGCCACTCTGACTCCTCCAGGGAGCGCAGGTAGGTCGGGCCGGCCTCTGGGGAGGGGCTGCCAGGGACGCAGGCCTTCATCAGCTTCTTGAAGCTGCTCTTGACCTGCCGCGTGTCAAACACCTCGATGGGCACCATTTCCCAGTGCTGCAAAGGATCCGACTTTATTCCCTGGGAAGCACAAAGAGCATTTATTTCCACAGGCAGCTTTCAGCACCCCCTCCCAGCTCCCCAGCCCTCGTGTGGGGGGGAGAGGGTGACAATCTCCCCGGGCCCAGCCCAGCCAAAGAGTACCCGCAACTGGGACTTGTCTCCGATTATGTACAGCTGGCGGAGGAAACCGGCTTCCGAGGGAGACCCGTTGGGCTGTGCCCCAAATTCTTTCCCAGCCAGTCGGGACCCGATCTCCATGTTGAGGGCGTAGCTGCTTAAGCGGCCCCCGGCTCGAATGCTGCCCCACTTGCCTGGAAGGAAAATGGCACCCATCACCCCAGGAAATGCAGCCCCTTTGGAGCGAGCCGCCCTTCCAAAGCGGGACAGGATCTGGGGCAGGGGGGCTTTCCTAAGAGGGGACCCCAAAGCATGGGGAGACGCACGGAGCATGCAGGGAGGGTGCAGAACAGTTAGTGCAGAGTCAGAGGTGGACGGAGAAGGGCCTGCCCGGCTGGGGCTGGGGGGGATGAGTTAGCCACGTGTGAGGGCCACATAAACGAGCTTGGTGGCCATACAGTACCTCGGGGGGAGTCGGGTTTCCTTGATGCGGCACTCTTGGGGCTGGAGAAGGTAATTACCCTAGTTCTGTGACCTAGGGCTGAGAGGGGACACGATGGAGAGGCATCTCAGCAAGGGGAGATGGGGCGGGGGGGACGGGACACAGGGACTGCTCACTCTCGGGAGGGGCAAGGGGCGGGGGGACGACAAATGACTTGATGGAGGAGCAGACGAAATGAATGACAAATGCATGGGAGAGCTGTAGGCCAATCTGGGATCCCCCCCCCGCCCCATCATCCTGCTTTTGCAAGGAAGCAGGATGTGCCTCCATCGCCAGAAGCCACCCCTTCACCAGGCAGCGAACGAGCGAGCCAGGGGTGGCGGCAGAGGCTGCTGCCAACATCTCACCTCCGCGACTCCCCGTGCCGGACCCTTCGTCTCTCCCGCCCATCACCTGCTTCATAAGGGACCCCAGCTTGGGCTGCCGCTTCTCAGATGAATCTGTAGCATCAAGAGAAGGCGGACATTCCCACCAGGGCTCGGGAGGGCAGCCTTCCCCCCCCCCGCAGAATCCCTTGGGAAACAAACCCTCCTCCTCCTCCTCCTCCCCTAGATCCCGCAAGAGGGCCAAAAACCCTCCCCACCTGGCTAAGCCTCCCCCTGCCACTGCTGGGCCCCTTTCCTGGGCAGGCAGTGAGGTGGGTGAGGGCAAGGTCCCAGTTGCCACAGGCCAGCCATTCCAGGTGGTGCCAACACCAGTCAGACAAACAAGGAACGAGGGTGGGTTGTGAGGAGCAATGAAATGGGGGGGGGGGGGAACACCTGCTAACGAATGTGATGAAGACGCCCCAGCTACACGCGACTCACCCGGCCAAGGCTTCCTTCCCCCGGCCTCACAGGGCTACGTCAGCTGTCACACCCAGAGCGGCTCCTTGAAGTGGCCACAAAGGTTCAAGAAGAGCAGCTAGCTTCTCTTGGACTGGCCTCCAGTGCAAGCCCACCCACCCACTCACCTGAGTGGCTCATATGGGCAGAGCTGAAGCCGCCACTGAGCGTGTTGCGCCCACCGGCATCCGCATAATGGGGCATGGAGTGGATGATGGCTTGCAGGTACTTCTCTTGCTCCAGACTGGTTGAGTCTGCCTGGGAGGGGCCTGGAAAGAGAGGCAGGAGGAGAGGACCTCAGGGGAGGGGAGGGCAGGAGGAGGGCACCATGAGGAGACCCCGCCCCGCAGGTACCTGTGGCAGGAGCGTTCTGGGACTTGAAGAGACCCACCACGCCCTTCCCGTGCAAGCCGCCCGAACGCAGCAGCACCGCCTTGGTGCGCGAGTTCCGCCAGCAGACCACCGGGAAGCGGTTCTGCCGGTAGCAGCGCGAGATCCGCTGAACCGTGTTGTCCTGGATGCTCTGTGGGATGATCAGCAGTCCTGGGTAGCTGCGGATGCAAAGCAGAGCCTGTAGCCCCAGCCGCGAGTGCCTATCCGCAGGGACACCAGACGCAAACCGCCTGGAGAGGAAGCTCCTTTTCCTGGGCTTCTCCGACCTACCAGCTTCGGCCACATCAAGCTTTTCCACCCAGGCAGGCCTGTCCTGTGGTCTGGGACAGTTGGGCCGAATCCATGGCACATGCATCAAAGGTGGCACGACACAACGTTTTGGGTGACACGCCAGCTTTCCCCAATAACCGACAGGAAGTGTTCATGAAAGGACACCCCCCCCCACATGGTTTTCGGAGGCTGTGAAGGCCACATGAGAATGGCATGTTGTGTGTCCTCCGGAGCCTCTGAAAATCATGCAAGAACGGGGTGTGCTTTTGTGTGATTATCAGAGACTGTGTAAGAACGGGTTGTGCTCTCGCAAAGCATCCGGACCCCCTGGAAGTTGCACAAGTGGGTACAGCTCTCACGCGGCCCTGGAAATCGTGAGAGGGTGGGGTGTGTTTTCACGTGGCTCTTGCAAGCTGCAGAGGGCGCAGAAGAGCGATCCCTGAATCTGCTTCAAGAACAGGAAGGCCGCAGGGCCCAGCAGACCCCGGGGAGCAACCGTGCCGTCCCCCAAGGCTCTGGCGCTGCTCAGGCTGGCCGAGAGGAAGGGGGGACAGGTGTGTGTGTGTGTGTGGGGGGCTTGCAGTGTCCCTCCGGTCCCAAGGACAGGCACAGTGACAAGCAGCACATTCTGATCATGTGACCGCAGGGCTGCTACAACGGTCGTAACTTCAGGCAGTGGTTGTAACTCCCTTCTAACAGTCATTGAGCAGAACGGTTGTTAAGTGAGAATATTGGTTTCAATCCTATCATTTGGTTAACAATAACTAAATATTCATTTAATGTTATTGTGTAATTATTACTTAAAATAAACATTTCTCATTTCTTGTGAAATTTGTAATTTGTAACACAAAGTTTTTTTCTTTAATGTTCTAGCCCTGTTATCGAGGAATCTCAAATTAAAAAAACTCAACTGAGTAATAAAGGAAGCAGCCGAATCGTCAGACTCAGAAGTACGGTGTTATTGACTGAAATGGCAAATTATGCCACGAAACCGTCATAAGCAGAATGTGGAATGTAAAAAGACATTTTGAAACAGATAGTCATTGGCTTTGAGGAAAAAAGTGAGGAAGCGAGGAAGGAACGCACCTCAAAGAGGGTCAATCAAATTCTTAAGAGGCCCTAGGACAGGGATGTCAAACTCACGTCATCACGGCGGCGTCATGTGACATACCGCGACTTTTCCCCCCCTTCGCTAAACCGGCCATGGGCGTGGCCAGCGTGATGCATCCGGGGCGCGAGTTTGACACCCCTGCCCTAGGAATTTAACATCAGCATTGCTTGCTCCATAACTCAGCACAGAAAGACCAAGGAGAATTTATTCAATTTATTCTTCTAAAAGGTGCACTTTTTTTGTTTCAAGATATGCAAAATAAAGATTAAGTGTATTTTTGATTTTCCAGTCAGCAGGAATACCATTAAAGACAGAGTGATGGCAATCATCTCTGACATACAACATCAATTAAAAGGAGACTTAAATAATTGCAAATATTTTTCAATTTGTCTTGACAAAACTCCTGAGGTCATTTCATTGGCCCGGTTGGCTCCCATTGCTAGACTGTCTGATGGGGAGACAATGAGGGGAGAGCCGGAGAAAGTACATCAGGGAACGAAGCAGCCAACTTTTGTGACCCAAGTGACAATATGTCTAAAGTTGCCTCTGTAATGAAAGATGGGGCATCCAGCATTGGGGGGGGGAGGGGCGCAAAGCTCGCTTTCTTCACTAATTTCACCATTTCTGGAAGCTCCTGGACACCCAGGTGTGCCATTTCATTGCATTATCCACCAAGAGGGCCTGTGTGGCAAGGCAGGGTTCACAGAACTACAAGATGTAACAACAGCTGTAACAAAAATAGCGAATTTAATAGCTGCCGGAGCCCTTCCCAAGTGAGTTTTCTGCATTATTGCTGGAATCTGTGGAGGGCTATGGAGAAGTTACGTGTTCAAAAATAAGAGTTTGGAGCATTTTCCTCAGCACGGTGATTGTACATGAGTCACCACACTGGTGTTTTTTGCACACCTCTCGGTTCACATGAATGAACTGAACTTAAAATTACACGGTTTTAGCAAAAGTACTGACATTATGTTTGGATACATAAAAGGCTTTGAAACTAAACTTCGAATTTTCAAACGAGATGTGGGAACTAAAACTATTTTTCTTGACTTCCTAGAAGGAAGCCGTGTATGACACGCTCTCAATTCAGCTGAGGTGCAGACAGAAGCCGAGGAAGAGGAGCGGGGTGGGGGTGGGGAGTCTGCTGGCCAGGCCGCACAAAGGAGGGAGCTTCCGTCTGGAGCCCAACCTGCTTAAATGCCAAACGTTCAGCCCCACAACTTTCCCACCGCAGGAATATAATCTAGGTGTTCCTAGAGCCCCAGACTGGCTCATTCCCACGGAGGCATCCCTGGCACACCAGCGTGGCTTCCTAAAGCAGCTACAAGACCACAGACTTTGATGAACCCGGTTGGGGTTTTCCTTGGTTTCCTTTTCTTTTTTTTAAAGCGCTATCCAAGCCCCCATAAAAGCTCCAGGGGCAGCAGCTGAGTGGGGAGAGAGACCGCTCCTCCTGGCTCGCTTTTCTCCCTTCTCTGTTCTGCTCAAGAAGGGGAGAGAAGCCAGCCAGGCCGTCTATGCTTTCAGGGCAGCTTGGAAGAGAAAACACCCCCACCCCACCGGCCCACCTCCTGCAGATGGCATACATCCGGTTGACGGTGGAAATGCGGAAAGGCTCGTTCTTGGAGCGGGTCAGGCTGTTGCTCAGGGTGCCCAGGCCCAGGCGCTGGTAGTCTCGGCAACAGGCTCGCTCCACCAGGTGGCTCATGGTCATCTTGTCAGAGGGCCTGAGGGCGGCCGAGGGGGTCAAGGTGCTCCTCTCCATTTCTTCAGACACTGCAGGAGTCAAAAGGCGCATCAGGGAGAGGCCAGAAAGCGGCTCCACCTGTCGCCCGCCCAGCCCCGGGTGTGATTGGGGGGGGGGGGCAGCCGCCCTACCCGAGATCTCGTCCTCGTTGTCCTCGGGGAACGGGTGCTGGCTGCCCCGCTGCTCCCAGGGAGGCGGGCTGTACTTCTTGCGGGTGACGTACTGGCGGCCGATGGTTTTCTTGGCATTTTTTACCAGGTTCTTGGAGATGGTCCTAAACGAGTGGGCGGGAGAAGTCACTCCCCTGTGAACCCCAGGCAGCTCCTCCTCGAAAGGCCCATCAGGAAGAGACACCCCCCCCTCCTTCTGCTGCACTTGGGAGCATCTGCTTGAAGAGATGCCCATCAGCCAAGCTGGGACCCCGAGCATCCCCCCACCCCTTTCTGTCTCCCTCGTGTGGGGGCGCTGGGGCTGCCAAGCTTCCCCCATGAGCCTCTGCTCACTTCAGGCTTGCTCAGAGCCACATTAATTGACCCAGAAGAAGGCGAGAGAAAAATCAGGGGCTGCTCGCTGCCCCGCCCGACCCAAGGGAGTCCGCCAGGGAGACCCTCCCCCACCTGAGTGACGGGTTTTTGTCCTTGGCTTTGGGAGGCAGAGCGGGCTTGCTGGTCTGTCCCACCGTGAAGGCAAAGGTATCGGAGACGTGCTGGGGGTAGCGCAACTTGCCGAGATGCTTCCGGAAGGTCTCTGCGCTCTCGGAGGCCACTTCCTCATCAAAGACAATGCGCAGCACCTGGAGGGCAGACCGAGGCAGGCTCAGGTTCCACTCCCCTGGCTTCCCTCAGCACTGACTTGAAGGGATTGAAAGGGGGGGAGGGGGGTCATGGATCCCCAAGGGACATGCACACTCACCTGGAATGTACAGGAGCGCAGCTGGAGCTGAGCGCAGCCCTCCTGGATGAACTGATCCAAGGGAGTCTGGGCTGAAATCTTCTCCTCTTTGGTCAGAGAGGCAATGGGGAAGGAGCGGACGACCACCTGCTCTCCCACTGGGGGGTGGAGGGGAGGGAGAGAAAGAGGGAAGGCCAGTGAGAGCCAGGTAGGAGCCTTCCCTTACAGCCCAGGTGCTGATGTCAGCCAGGTGGCGCTGGGATGGGTGGAGAGCTCTGCCAACGGGGCCCATGTGACCAGGACCCTCCTTGCTTTACCTGATTCCTCCCCAGGCGCCTCTGTGTGTGTGTGTGTGTCTGTGTGTGTGTGTGAGAGAGAGAGAGAGAGAGAGAGAGCTGTGCCAGGTCAGCAGGTCACTGCGAGAGGGAAAGTGAGTGTCTGTCCCCAAAGAAGAGGTGGCTTGTCCCTTCCTGAAAAGCCCTCCCCCCCTTCCTCCGAATCTAGCCATGCCAGTCCAGCCTCTACAATCGTCCAGTTCAGGAGAAGTTATAGAGTTCTCTGTTGGCCACGGCCAGGGACACGGGAGAAGTCACACAGGCTGCCCCGGTGTCTCCTATTTTTTACACAGAAGGAACGAATAATCATGGCAGGTGCTGAACATGCCTCCATCTTCAGTGGTTTGGAGGCTTTATGGGAGCTCTACTGCAATGAGCTGGGCCTCCCCCCCTCCGATAGTTTACTTATTTGCTCAACATGCAAGGATTAAATTAAAACAACTATCGTGCCCTCTGACGGGCAGGGCTGGGCCGAGCAGAGCCACCCCTTCCTCTGATGGCAACTCTGGCTTCCTCTGGAGCCTGCCAAGGCACCCGGCTGCTTCTCACAAGCAGGTAACCACCTGTCCTGTACACTGTTTCCTATCAAGGTGCAAAACGGGCTTGGTCGTTACTTCCACCAAGAGAGCTCCAACACTTGAGACTTTCAAGAGGAAATTGGACTGCCATTTGTCAGAAATGATGTAGGGACTCCTGCTTGAGCAGGGGGTTGGACTAGATGACCAAGAAGGTCCCTTCCAACTCTGTTACTGTTACTGTTACCTCTGAAACCTGGCTTGGGGCCGGGATAGCTAAGGGATTGTCTTTTGCAATAGAGTCTAAAGTTGCTTTTTGTCCAGAGTCTCTCCCGGTCCAGCCCAGGCCAAATAGGATGGGTGTGCCCGCAGATGCCATCACCCAGCTGAAGGGGACTAGAAGGGGGGCTTTTTCCACAGCGGCCCCTGCTCTTATGGAACATCCCCCTTTTGGAGATTAGAATGGGCCCGGCCCTGTTAGTTTCCCCCATGTTCCTGAGCCTGGGCGCTGAATGTATTAAGGGCACATTCATTTCCTGGCTGCACTGCTAACTGGACAAGTATCTTGGCTGCTACGTATGCTTATTTTGGATGTTTCTATTGGTTCTGTTCTTTTAAAATGCTTTTAGTAGTTTGATTATATTTTTTGAATTGTAAGCTGCCCAGAGGTATTGATTGAGATGGGCAGCTGTAGAAATGGAATGAATGAATGAATGAATGCTTTGCATTTCTCACTATTGAACTGCGTTTGTTGGACAGGTTGCAACATTCAAGTCTACCCAGACCCAATTTCATTAATGACTTGGATTAAGAGCATGAGAGAATGCTTATCAGATTTGCAGATCACAAATGGGACAGGTTACTGTGGTGGCACAGGGGTTAGAGTGCAGTATTTCAGGCTGACTCTGCCCACTGCCAGGAGTTCGATCCTGACCGGCTCCAGGTTGACTCAGCCTTCCATCCTTCTGAGGTCGGTAAGATGAGGACCCCGATTGTTGGGGGCAAGAGGCTGACTCTGTAAACTGCTTAGAGAGGGCTATGAAGCGGTATAAGTCTAAGTGCTATTGCTATAATGTCATTGTCAGGCCGAAGCCATATTTCATTAGAGACTTTGGCCTGCCACACTTTACTTTTGAGAACGTATTCTTGCTGTGGGAATTTGGGAGGGGCTGTTGCATGAGGGATGTAGACATGTAGCCATAACAAATTCCTTTAGATTCTCAAGGTCATCCTTTGTCCAGCACCTGCCCGGAAGCTGAGGGGAGTAACTGACACATCGGCAGAAGGCGACTGGCTAACATCATGAACTTGTGGGTGTGGAGACAAAGGGCTTGATCTTTCAACTGGGTGGAGAAACCCTGGGAGCGTCAGATTCGGGTTTCTCGCAGCCGTGCCAACATGGCTCTGTTAATAAATTGGAACTTTGAGGAATACTTTGCCTCGGACTCTGATTTAATTTTGGATGCTATTTGGAACCCTGACACTCGTAAAGACTGAAATAAAATTTAAAACAATATTAATACGATTAAAGAAGTAGGCTGAAAGTATAAATAACAAAATAAAAATGCAAGAGAGGCAAATGCATGTCAGAAAGCTCCTTTGCTGCAAAACAAGCAGACACGATTCTAGGCTCCTTTGGGGTTGATGGAGATCATCCGAGCCAGAGCAGGTCACCTCCCCCATTTATTCTGCACCAGGAGATCCCACCTCAAGGGTCCACTTCTGGGCACCCAATTTCAAGGATTCAGGCACTGATATATTGTTGATTAAGGGTTAGGGTTGTTGATTAAGGTTGATTAAGGGTTAGGGTTTAAATTCTAGGAAGAAGGATTGAGAGTTGGGAGCATTTAACCTTGCAAAAGGACAGCGATGTGTGTGTGTGTGCGCGCGCGAACACATAAGAGAGATTCTATAAATACCCGAAAGGAGATCACCCAGGGTGGTGGTCAAGAGTGGTTCTTTCTCTCAGCCAACCTGCCTTAATTTGGGTTCCTGCACTAAGCAGACAGCTGGGCTTGGGCTCCTCCGCGGCCTCTTCCAAGGACCCCCTTGGGGTCTGGCTCTTAGGATGGCCTGTCTTCAGACACGGGGACCTTTCTCCCACTCCCTCCCAGAAGCCTGCACCGCTCTGGTGCCCTCTTACCTAGCGGGTCGGTGGGTGTGCCCTTGAAGATTATGCGGTAGGTGGTAAGGAAGACCGCTCCTTCGGCCGGAAGCAGAGGAGGCCCCCCGAGGTTGCCTCCAGCGCCTTCTTCCCTGCCGTCGGGCACCAGGTAAACGCGCAGACCGCCCATCACGCTCTCCTCTCCAATCAGCAGGTTCGGCTGGAGGAGCTTGGGCTGCGAGAAGCAAAGCCTGCTCACCTCTAGCCAGAAGGCCGATGAGCCTGCAGGAACTAAGGCTGCCTGCCCCACTCCTGCGGGCAGCTCCTCCCCCAGATGCCAAGACTGGAGCTCTCACCTTCTGTATTGGAGGGAGCCTCTTGCTCTCTCGGTGCACGGCATCCAGGGTCTCGATGTGCATCTGGACAATGTCTGGGGGTCGCAGGAGAGAAGGCAATGAGAGCCCCTCTCCGGGCCATCCCCGTCCCCTCCCAACCACTCTCGGCTCAGGGGGCACCTGCCTGGGATCATGACATGCAGCCCTTTGAGGTGCTCGTTGGTGACGCCGCTCTCTGTGCAGACCTTGTCCACAAAGCGGTTAATGAACCGTACCACGTAGTTGGCCACATCGGAGATTTCGGCATCCTCAAAGCCACTTTCGGTGTCGTAGCTGTCCGCCACACTGCCAGCGATGCTGAGAAGGCAGAGAGGTCCCTGAGCACAACCACCCTCCTCTTCTTCCCCCGCCTGCGCCCTGCCCTCAACCAGCTCAGCGGGATGCTACCTGCTGGTGATTAAGCTGTTGCTGACGCTCTCGGCGTCTCCCAGTCCGGTGCCCCGCAGGAGCCTGTTCTTGCTGGTGTCCAGTGGCAGCAGGAGGTAGCTCATGCGGTTGGCATAGTGAATGGCCTGGCTGAAGACGGTGCTCTCTTCCTTCTGAATGAGCTCCTGCTGCTTCTCCCGGCTCATGGTGGGCCAAAGACGGCACTGCACAGCAGCGATATCCAGAGCCGACTCCTCCTCAGCCATCTGGGAACCAGGGAAGCGGTCTAGCTGATGAGCCGGGAGGCGGCTGCCTCAAAAGCCCCTCCCTCTCTGCTCCTTCCGAGCTCAGCCCTACCTTCTCAGCACAGTCCTCCTCGTTACTCTCCAGATAGAGAGCACGGATGTGGTTCTGCACGTCACTGTAGAACATGGCTTCCCAAAACTGAAGGTTGGTCCACACCAGGTGCTCCTGCACACAGCTGTAAGCAAACTGGGTGATTCCTGGGCTGAGTTTCTGGAGGATGGCAAAAGAAAAGGAAGGAAGGAATGTCTTGAGCGGAGGATACCCGTCTCCCTTTCCTCCTTGGCCACCACAATCCCACCAATGCCGGCCCGGCTACTTACACGGCAAAAGGCGGTGACCAAGGGCAGAAGCGCAGCAGCGACCCCATGCTCATCCGTAGCATTGCAGTCCTGTGATGAGATAAGAGCAATGCTGCGGTTCAACCCCAAGGAAGCCGGACGCTGGGGTGGGTGGGGAGGGGTCCCCAGACCTCCAGCCGCACCTGCAAGCAGCAGTTCATCATCCGGACAATGAAGTCAAATTGCTGGTGGTCCAGCATGGCCCTGTTCTGCTGCACGTGGAGGTTCAGCTCCTGGGTGAGGCAGCGGCGAGCGGCCCGGCTCTTCATGGCTCGCAGCACAGCTGGCAGGAGCTTCAAGGCAAACCAGGCAGCGCTCAGCAGGGCCCCTGCATCTGCCCCCCCACCCCCTCCCTCACCCTGTCCTGCTCTGGGGAAGCCTGAGGCCAGCGGGGAAGGAGGCTGGGAGGGGGCCCTCTTTGCAGCCAATTCTCCTCCCCCACCCCCACCCCAACCTGGCAACCTGTATTCTGGGGGTTCTGTCCTACTTTACACCACAGGTCAGAGGAAAGACATCCAGCAACTGGTCTGGCTCATGTTTAAAACCTCTGTTGTATAGATAATGGACCCTCCTTTTTTAAAATTTCTACAATGAAAGTATTTAGTGCAAAATGCACTCTAACATTACACACTTGTTGGAAAATCTCAACCTCGGCATAGACCCCACCCTTGTGGAGGGAAGGAGGGCTGCCTACCCCAGGAAGCCCTCCCCCCCGCGGCTCTCACTTTTTTGGCTTCTAGCATCTTGCTCTCAAAGACAAAGGAGATGCAGTTCCTGACCACCTCCAGCCGACGGGCACTGTTGGCCAGCAGCATCCCGTTCCGCTCCATGAGGGTCCCTGGAAGAGAGAAATGCCAGCCTCTGTCTGGAGGTCCCGGGAAAGTGCCCCTCCTGCCCGCCTCCAGGGCACCACCTGGGCCAAAACTGGGTAGGAGAACAGCCAGCAGCATCCTCGCCTCACCCAGGCCAGCGGGGGCATTCAAGAGCCTCCTTGCTTTGCAATCTCTCTTTGAGCTGCTCTTTCCTGCAGCTTTTCAAAGCTCCGCCGCCTGCTTTTTCTGAAGCTCAAAAAGGAGACTGCGGAGCTGGCAAAGATGCAGACAGAGGCAACCAGAACGGTCAGGAGAGAAGAGCAGCTCCTTCGATAGGAACGGCTGGGGAAAACGGAGGTTTCGGAGTTCAGAATGAAGGCAGGGAAGGTGAAACCAGGTCATTACAAAGCCGGCCGTGAGAGTGGAATCAAAGGCCATCCAATGAATTTGCTGTCACCAGATCTAGACCAGCGAGAAGTGATGCTAATCCGGATGGTGGCACCACATCTCCTGAGACAGGGGCATCTGCCGAGGAGCTGCAGTGGCGCTGGGCAATTCCTCCCCTGGCCACTGGGGACTTCTTGATGACCACGGTATGACCCATAAGGCGAGAAAGTCCTTGCTGAATCCTGCCTCGGGACTCCTCCTGTCTTATTAATCCCGGCAGGAGTTGTCTAAAGGGAAGATCGGGGCCTCTGAAACCCACCCTGCATGCAGAAGGTAAGGCCGACCATCCCTTTCAGAACTTGGCAGCCTCTGACTCAAGCTGATCCTTTTAGTTATCAATTCATGCTTTAGATTTATATCCTGCTTTTCTCCACTGCTCCAGAGAGATAGGCTGCGTCGAGATCTCCCCAGGGCCTCTCCCATCATGATTCATTTTTCTAAATGCCTTCGAGCCGCCCATAGACTCGGCCTGGAGACATGCTCCAACAAGGGAGTCTCTGAATTCACCAAGGGATCACGCTACCCCAGGGCTGCAACCGTCTCGGCACCAGCGGCTGGCACCCACGTACCCAGGGGTGGCCCAGATGGTACCATGGCTTTCTTCTCCGCCTTCACCAAAGGAGGCGCCGTCTGCTGTTTGGCCGTGGCCTGGTCAACAATCCACTGGATGGTCCCTTCGTCCAAATGGGGGAACGGCCTCTGGTGCAGACGCAGGTGGCAGCCCTCTGTGGGCTTCTGCACCTTATGCATCGTCACTGCTGGGTAAGGGTTCTCCTGGACCAACAGAGGCGGCAGCAGAGGTCAAGGACAGCAGCTGCCTGTGCTAGGACCAAAGCTCATCACCACCCAAGCAAGGTGAGCCCTCGGGAAGTTTCTCCAAATATCCAGCCAAGGTCAGCATCTCTCCTGCCCCCGACAGAATCAGGCAGACTGATTCGTCATTACGGGACGATCTGCTTGACAAGACTTGCCTTAGCAAGAACAGAGATGTACAGCTGGATGCCAAAAAGCAACTCGTTGATTTGGAGTCTGTGTGTGCGTGTGCGAGAGACACAGGGCGGGGGGCGGGGGGGGGGGGAGAATCCCAGCCAAGCGCCTACGCAGTGCAGGGCCTGCACCCCCTGCCCAATCCTCAAAGCGGGAACAAAACAGGAGATGCTGGTGCTCTCCGGGGAGGAGGAGGGGCACAAGGATGCCACGGAGGGCATCTGCCTGCAGGGCTGACACACTTCCTTACACCCAGGGCTATGTCGGCATACATTTTTGTAGAGCTGCTCTGCCAGTTCCTTGACGTGGCGTAGAACCTTTGCCTTGTTTCCTTCATCGGCCTGCATCCGTTTGGCTTCACTGGCCACAAGCTAAGAAACAGGAAAGAAAGGAAGGTTTGCTTTAAGCACCCTAACGTGCGCGCGCACGCACGCACACCAATCAGCTGGAACATCGGGGGGGGGGCCCTCAGAGTCCTTCCCCACAAGCCTTTCACCTCATCGAACAAGTCCGTCTCCCGGTAGGGGGGCCCCCTCTCGGTCACAAAGCCTGCGAAGGCCATGCCCTCCAGCACCTTGGGGAGGAACTCGTCTTCCACCAGCCCCCTCTGCCCGAGGAAGGCGGCCTGCAGCAAGGGAGAGAGAAGCCTGGGAAGGGGGCCTGTGCTGAGGGGGAAGGCCAGAGGCCCACAGAACAGCCCTCTCCTGAGAAAGGGACCGGCAGCACCCATCGCCCCGGCTGAGAAATGGACCTGTCCCAGCTCTGGACGAGGAAACTTCCGTTCCTGATGAAAGAAACCCACCCACCCCCTGCCAACTTCCACCCTGCTGGGCATAAAATCCTGGAACCTTGACTCCATCACCCGCTCATAAGTGTTGGACGCCTGGGACATGTCACTGCTAAAGGCCCCCCTGAGCAAGCTTTCTATGCTGGGTGGACCAGAGAGAATTCACCCCCATGGCTGCTCGCTCTGACCACTCTCCTCCGCAGCCTACCTTGTGGAAGCGAATGACCGGCTCCGGGTGAATACGGATGATGTGCAGGCACCAGCGGTAGCCCTGCAGCAACTGGGCAAACAGGCGGAGGAAGACTGCCCTGATCTCCTTATCCTGCAGCCAGACGGGCAAGGGAGAAGGTCAGAGGGGAACAGGGAGCATCGGCCGTGGTCCTGAAAGACCCCTGCATCCCGCAGCCCCTTGGCAGAGCTGTGCATTGAGCAACCCTGCAGCCCAAGGAAGACTCGGGACGGAGAAGCCCAAAGCCAAGCAAGCCAGCTCTTCTGCAAAGGGCTCTCATTTACCTGCATCTTGAGGGAGGAAGCAGAGATGGTGGAGGGTGGGAAGGCCAGATCTGCCATCTCCAACTCTGGGTCCAAGACCTGCTCAGACAAAGTCAGGGAATTCATTCAAATGGGGGGTGGCGGGTGTCCCCATCGCCCTCTCTCCAGGGCCACATCTTGTAAAGCAAACGCAATTTACACGTCTGATTGTGCTGTACCTCTTCCTCCTTCTTACACTCCTGTGAAATCAGGGAGGTGCCTGCCTGACCCACGCCCAAATGTCACCTGGACGGGCGGGGGGGGGGGGGGGGGGGGGGGGGGGGGGGGGGGGGGGGCGTGGCCAGCGTTGCGGCGAAACGATGCTTTCCTCGGGGGTTCCCGAAGAACCGTCAATATCGCAGCCATCAGGGGGTCTTTTTTGGCCGAAGCCGTCCTGTAGGGACGGTGAACAAGGGAGGCACAGACTGGCGAGCACAGGGAAGTCGCAAATTCCCTGGCTAGTCAGAAGAAGCCTCTCAAACTGACGGCTGGGAAAACGGCCATTGCGAGCCGTTACGAACCTGGGGCGGTCACAAGAAAGAAGCAAGAGTAAAAAGCAGTGTGGATCGTCTGGGTGAGATAAATGATTTTTGTTGAAATATATGTTTTCCTTTCACAACCTTCTGGGGAAAAGTATTAAAAGAAACAGCTTGAAGAGAGGAGGGGAAAGTGGCCGTGTGTTAGCCACCCCACCTCCGGTATAATAGCGGCGAAGAAAGCGGTGGGCTCAAAATAAAGAAGGGAAAACATTGAAATGAGCTGGAATTGATTTAAGAAGAGCAGAAAGCCTGACTGTGTATTTTCAAGGTTATATTAATATCAACTAAAGTAAATCTGAGTTTAAAGTGACTGAATGAACTATTAAAAAAAACACCTTTTGGTGATTGTTCCCGTTTTTTGAATGAACTATATTGCCACCTAGAGGCAACAAGACAAAAAGACAATCAATTAAATAATAATAAGAAAAACAGCCTTAACAATGTTTGCAGAACAGATAAATAATTGTTTTGTTTAATGAAAAGTTGAACACTGAGAGCTTTGTTTTGAATACACGCTGGAGCAGTGTACTCTTTGAAGTCTGTAAAGAAGATAAACCAGGAGCTATAGAAATTTTTCATTTTGTGTTGGTGTTGAGATATTTTTTCCTTTTCTATTTTATTGGTAGAAATTTTTGGGATTTGGAATCAAGAGTTTATTGGTGTAAGTGGTGGATTTTATTTTTGGCTCTTTTGTTTTTATTTTTCATTTTTTCTGGATATACAAAACTCCGTGATTGTTTTTTTTTTTTTCACTCTCGTCTGTTTCCTTTTTTGTTAAACAGTCTGGATTAAGGTAAAGAAGAACCTGAAGAACAAGAGAGTCGGATTGGGATTACAATTTGTGGAATTGTTTTCTTTTTCTCTTATTATTTTTGTTTTGGGCTGATTGGTTCCTTCTTTTTCCTTTTTTTGGTGAAGGGTCTTTTTTCCTTTTTTTTTTTTTTTAGTCTGAGTAAGGGTTTTATTTTATGATCCTTCCAACGGGGTGGATTAAATATTTAGATTACAAATCGTAAATTGGATTACAAATTTGGTGGATTACAAATATTAGAGAACCTTTAAAGATGAAGAAGACAACAACACATCAGCCTTCAACGGCCTCCTCGGCGGCTTCGAGTCCAGCAACACAGAGAACATTGGATACAATGGCATATCAAGAGAAAGCTAATACTATGCAATTAGAATTGAAAAATATGATACAGGCTCTACATGAAGATTTTAAAGAAAGAATAGGCAGAGTAGATGAGAGAATGGGAAAGGTAGAAGGGGAGTTAAAAGATGTTAAGGAGATGATGGAAAAAAATGAACAACAATACAAAAAGTGGAAGAAAAAGCAGAATCAACAGAAAAAAAGAATGGAAGAGCTATAGGCTTACAACATCAGACAAATCCCAGGAAAAAACAATTATCTCTTTAGAGATGGATCGAGCAGATTATTATCTAAGATTTCAAAATATGGAAGAAGAAAAAGGGGAAAATTTAGCTGAGGTAATGGCAGAGTTGTTGGCAGAAGCAATGGAGGATACTAAGGAAAAGATATTAAATGGGATTGATGAGATATTCAGAGTACATACCAGATATGCAATGAGATACAATTTACCTAGAGAGGTTCATGTAAGATTTACCAAGAAAGCAACAAGAACACAGATTCTACAGACAGTAAGGAATAATCCAATAAAATATAAGGGGAAAGAGATAGTGGTACTGAAACAAATACCAAGAAGAGTTAGAGACTTGAGAAAAGAATATCAGTTCTTGACAAAATGCTTAATTAAAAAAGGGGTGAGCTTTAGGTGGCTTATACTGGAAGGAATATTGGTGAATTGGCAGGAACAAAGACATAGATTAGATTCGTTAGAGAAAGCTGAAATATTTTATGATCAATACTTGAGGGTACAGGAGGAAGAAAGACCAAGGGAGGAAAGAGAGAGTAGATACCAGGAAGAACTTACAGCGGAGAAAGACAAACAAACAAAAGAGATGGTTAAGGAACGAGAAGAAAAAGCAATGATAGAAGGGGCTAGGGCAAAGGAGGCTAAAGACCAAAGAGAAACAAGAATGACCAGATCAGCAAAAACAACTAACAAGTAAATATGGAAGAAGAAATAAGAGCAATATCGATAAATATTAATGGATTAAATTCGGCAATAAAAAAGAGGACATTTAATAAATTCGAAAAATTAAAAATGGATATAATATCTTTACAAGAAGTTCATATTAGAAAACAACATAAAAAACTTTTGGAATATTCAAAATTTGGAGAATTATATACCGCATTGACACATCAAAGTAAGAGAGGAGTAGCACTGTATATTAAAAAGACAATAGAATCTAAACATATATTTTCCGATGAAGAAGGGAGAATCTTAATGGTGGAAGTGACAATCAATTATAAACAAGTACTCTTAGTGGCAATATATGCCCCAAATGATAATCAAGAAGACTTTTATGGAAAACTACACAGGAAAATAATAGAACTTGAATATGAAAATATATGTGTATTAGGTGATTTTAACGCAGTAACAGAAGTAGAGTTGGATCATAAAACTACAAAGATAAATAAGAAACCTAGGAAAATTCTTCCAAAAACCTGCTTCACAATGGTGGAGGAATTAAGTATTCAAGATGCTTAGAGAGAAAGATATCTGAAGGGAAAACAATATACATTTTATTCAAATAGACATATGTCATGGTCGAGAATAGATATGATGTGGATGTCAACGGACTTATTAGCCAATATACAAGATATAAATAGTGAACCAAGCACATGGGCAGATCATAATCCGATTATAATTATATGGAAGGGACAAAAAAGAGATTAAGATGGACATTAAATCAAACAATATTAAATGAAAAGGAGTTTCAACAAACTATGGAGAAAGAACTGGTATTCAAAGAAAATAAAAAAGAAGATACTTCATTACAAAATGTTTGGGACACAGCTAAAGCATATATTCGAGGACTGGCAATGACTTATTTGGGAAAAAGAAATAGAATGAAGAGACGAACTCAAAAAAAGTTGGAAGAGGAGTATAAGAAATTAGAGATGGAATTACAGAAGGATACACGAAACAAGAAGATTAAAAACCAAATGGATCTGAAAAAACACAAATTGAATTTAATTGAAAAAGAAGAGACAGATTTGCAACAGATAAAAAACTATAGACCGATTTCTTTGTTAAACGCGGACTACAAGATATTTGCATCAATAATGGCAGAAAGAAAAAAGTTGGAAGAGGAGTATAAGAAATTAGAGATGGAATTACAGAAGGATACACGAAACAAGAAGATTAAAAACCAAATGGATCTGAAAAAACACAAATTGAATTTAATTGAAAAAGAAGATATGGCACAAAAAATAAAGACTTCTAAACAAAAAAAATTCAAAAAATGCAAATAAGCCAGGAAGATGGCTGGCATATAAAATGAAAAAAGAGAAAGAAAAAAAGTTAATTAATCAATTAATGGATGAGGAAC
>QLTV01002973.1:57338-84824 GCA_003457575.1 Thermophis baileyi | reverse complement strand
GATGTTGGGGGAAGATTTGTAAATATGATCAAAACAATCTATAATAAACAATCAGCAAAGGTGATGATAAACGGAGATATGACAGAGAAGGTAAATATTATGAAAGGTACAACACAGGGATGTCCTTTATCTCCGCTATTGATGGAATTAACAGAGGGAATTAAAAAACAAAAGAATGGTAAAACGCTGGGTCCGGATGGATTACCAGCAGAGTTTTACAAGACATTTCAGGATTCTATAGGCAACACAATGCTGGAAGTACTTAATGAACTTATGGTAGAAGCGAAGATACCAAATTCATGGAAAGAGGCATAAATATGGAGAAGTGGCAGGGTTGAAAATTAATAAAGACAAAACAAAAATATTGGTGAAAAATATTACAGAGAAACAGAAAAGGGAGCTAACGGAAAAATTAAAGATTCAGGTTACAAAAAAGGTAAGATATTTGTTGTTTTTATTTCAAACAATACTGGTAAAATTAGAGAAAAAATATTTTGAAAATTTTAATAAAATAATAATGAGATTTGTATGGCAAGGGAAAAAAGCGAGAATTAATATGAAAATGCTACAGGACGCAAGAATTAGAGGAGGGTTTGGACTTCCGAATTGGGAATTATATTATCAGGCAACAGCACTATTATGGATGAAAGAATGGATTGTTTTAAGAAATACAAGATTATTGATATTAGAGGGGCATGATTTACAACTGGGTCGGCATGCTTTTTTATGGTATGGGAAGAATAAAATACACAGTTATTTTCATAGACATTATGTAAGAAATGCTTTATTAGCAGTATGGGAGAAAGTTAGAGAGAAACATTACTTGAAAATACTAACTTGGCTTTCGACAATGGAAGCATTAATATATCCAAATATGATGAATATGGGAAAAGTTATCAGATACATATAAGTTACAGGCATTTGCAGATGACTTGGTGTTTATTTTAGAGGAGCCTCAAGAAACAGGGCCAAAACTAATAGACCAAATAGAGGCAAAGATATTCTATCAGAGAAGGGAGAGTTGAAAGGGAAACAAGAATTAGAAGAACAAGGGATGGATATGGCTTGGTATACATACTTGCAAATACAATCAAGATATGAAAAAGATGCTAAATTATATGGTTTTTATATGGAGATGACAGAATTGGATGAGATACTCACAGGAACAGAAGAGCGAATGATTAAAAAACTGTATAGCTATTTATTTAATATCAAATTAGAAGAACAAGTAAAAGAAACAATGATAGCATGGGCAAAAATTTTTGGATACACGATAGAATTAGAAAAGTGGCAGCAACTATGGGAAAGAAATTATAAATTGACAATGGCGACAGCATATAAAGAGAATTTATATAAAATGTTTTATAGATGGCACATGTTGCCGGAAAAATTGACAAAAATGTTTAAAGACAAATCAATTAAATGTTGGAAATGCCATCAGACGCCAGGATTGTATTATCATATGTGGTGGACATGTGCAGAAGCGAGAAATTACTGGGCACAAATTCGATTATGGTTAGAGAAGATGACGCAACAACATATTGATTTAAAGCCGCAGCTGTTTTTGTTGGGTATCTTGTCAGAGAAATATAGTAAAGAAAATGTATATTTAATTATTCATGTAATAACTGCAGCTAGAATTGTATTTGCACAAAACTGGAAAGCGGAAAAAATCCCTACAAAGGGAGAGATAATTAAGAAAATATTAGAATGTGCAGAAATGAATAGATTAACATTGGCAATCAAAGGGAAGGAAGAATCGGAGTATTATAAGGTTTGGGATTGTTTTTATCATTGGATAGAAAATGAATATAGATAAAAAGAGATAATAAAATAAAATGAGGAGGAAAATGTTTTAAATAGAAGATAATTTAAATTAAATTGAAATGTTAGAGATATATACATACTAAGAAAATGGTGGTAAATGTAAAATATGTTGACACAAAAAGATGTACCCAGATGACACACTGATTGATTAATGATGTAATGTATGTTAAAAAATAAAAAACTTTTTTCTAAAAAAAAAAAAGCGCCTTTTTGCCAAGGTATGAGTTTTTGCCAATTTCCATCGAGATCACCTTCCTTACTCTCTACAGCGGCCTCGGAGAAAGATCTTTTCGGTTCCGTCACTCCGCCCGTCCGGTTGTTCACGGGCCCCAACCCAACTGCACTGGACACAGGGCGAGGTGTCCTTTCAACTGTCCCCGTCCTGTGGCTTAAAAGTTCTCCTCGTCCACTTTCTGTGCAGTTAATAAAAAGAAGCTAAAAGGGACACGCTTACTCCTTCCTGGCTGGGGCTCATCCACGCCTCCCTCAGGCACCCTGAGCCTTAAGGGAAATATTTCACTATATTCCTTTTTCTTTCTCCTGACATTCTCACTTCAGGGCCACAGGGTGGGCAGAAGTATGTTATTATATGAAGATATTTTTCCTTCTTCTGGAAACGTGGAACATAAATGGAGCAAATGTGCTCCTCAGAAAAGAAAAGAAAAGTTTCACTCTTTAAAAAAATTAAAACAAGACATAATTAGCTTACACGAGGTTCTTATTAGGAAGAAAGATATAAAATACTTGACTTGCAAAACTTTGGTAAGAATTTATTTCAGCACGACCTAAAAAAAAAAATAAACTGAGTGGTTTTGCATGTTAATCCCCAATTAAAACCAGAACTTGTATTGAGTGATGAATGTGGCAGATTTATTGGGGCGAAAGTTGAATTACATGGAATTGAAATTTAGGTTTTGAGACTCTGCATCCCAAATGAACTTAAAGGAACTTTTACAAACAGCTTATAAAACAATTCACAAGTTTTCCCTGTGAAAATTGTAGATTAGAATGGAATGATATCTCCGCTATTATACAGAACATCAGATTTTTTTTGTTTTGATGGATAATTCAGCATTAGTGGAAACAGAAAAAGTGGCAATTCTAGAGATTGTAGTTATTTTTCAGAAAGACATAGATCATTTTCAAGAATAGATTTGATTTGGATCTCAAAAAATGTGGGTCCTCAAGATTTCTAAAGTTGAAATTTTATCAAAGGATTTTTCTGACCTGTGTATTTTATTCATTTGTTTATTAAATTTATCACCTGCCCATCTCACTATCCAAAGTAGCTAACAATGATTCAAAAGCATAAATATTAAAATATTAAAATTAACAACAATCAAATAAAGGCTAAAAAACAAGAAGATGAACGGTGCAGGGGTGGACTTTTGTCTCTCACTCAACGTTCCCCCTCCAGCACAGGGTGCCCCCCCCCCAGCAGGGCAGCCAGCAGAGCCCGGATCTATAGGCCCTCCTGGAATGCCAGAAGAGTGCAGATGTTCCAGGGGGCCTTATTCCGGGCAGATGTTCCTGCACACAATGCCAACTATCTGGCTGTGCCATCCAGGATATGCTCTTCCTGCCTGCAAATTACACCCTCACTCTGTGCTGGACTGACTCTGAGGCCTCTCTGTATAGTTGGCACCTTGGGTCCTGTCTATTTTATATATAACTAAAATAACAGCAGCATGATTTCAGTATGCATAGTGGTGGAAAGATTTGACGTTACTGGCAATGAAAGAATGAATGGTGAAGTTGATGGAGCTGGCTGAGATGACAAAATTGACAGTTTGGATCACAGAAAAAATGCAGAGAGAGAGAGAGAGAATCTTGAATCGAGGGACTCGCTTGCAAGCCGAGGGGAGTCCTCATCCCACCAGTTCACAGGTAAATGCTATTTCTTGACACAGAAGGGGTGCCAAGAATGAACAAGGGATGAATAAATGTGGATTGGATGTTGAAGGGAATGGACAGCATGCTAGGGTGGTTTGCTAACATCAAGAGAAAAAACGAGGATTAAATTGCAAAGAAATACAGGAAGAAAAAGAGAATCGGTTGAGGGAAAAGAGAATTTCAAAAGTTGTGGTTGGATGAAATTGAGGAGATCCTGAAAAAGAGGGGAGAAATTACAAAACAAAAGATAATGAAGACATTTATGAGTGTAATTGCAACAAAGATGGTTGGCAAGGAAGGAAAGGTATGGAGAGACGTTACCTGTATTTCCTTTTCTTTGTCATATGTTTTTATTATTTTCAGTCCTTTTCTGTATTACGCCAAAAGTGAATAGTATGACGGGTATAAATGTTACGTATGTAGGCACAATTGTATTCTGGTTTTACCAGACTAAAACATTTATTTCAAGTTTGCTTTGTTTGAAACAACCTATTAATCTGAAACCAAAAGTTTTCTCAACTCTTTCAGAAAGGTATGGGGGAAAATATCTTAAACAGAGATTCCATTACTTTGCTTTAATGCTTTACTTTAGTTTAATTTTGTTTTAATCAACTTGGTGACAGTTTTTAAAAAGAATTTATGAACCACCTAATATGTCCAGCAATTTATGTAAGACAGCTGAGCAAAAATACCTTGAAAATTTACAAATGTTCCCCAAACAAAGAAATAAACAGAATTAAAAACCACCCTACAGCTCTCTAAGAGTAGAAAAACACCTGAGCCTGCCACCAATCATACAACTCCAAACAGCTTCTGAAAGCAAGCAGCTGCAACCCGTCCTTGGTCCGGTATTACGCAGAGAACGAGAGATGTTCCCCTTAACACCAGCTGCCTCCTGCAGAAATGGCTTCTGAGGATATAGTCAAAGCTCCCCGCGCTCAGGAACAAAGCACCGGGCATGGCAGTGCCTTCGGTGTCCCCCCATCTACGTTGTGCCCCTGCCTGCTTTTGCTCCCACTCAGACAGGGTTCTCCAGGCCCCTTGAGCCGAGGTGGCGCAGTGGTTAGAGTGCAGCACTGCAGGCTACTTCAGCTGACTGCTAGCTGCAGTTCGGCGGTTCAAATCTCACCGGCTCAAGGTTGACTCAGCCTTCCATCCTTCCGAGGTGGGTAAAATGAGGACCCAGATTGTTGGGGGCAATATGCTAACTCTGTAAACCGCTTAGAGAGGGCTGTAAAGCACTGTGAAGCGGTATATAAGTCTAAGTGCTATTGCTATTGCTATTGGGAGAAACACTCACCATTGAGAGGGCTTCGCACGTCTGATGGAGGAGAGGCTCAGGCAGCAAAGAGATGTGGATGCACTCCGGGATGGTGACCGTCCCTCCATCGAGATCTGCGATGATCACGTCCAGCTGGGGAAAGCGACAAAGGCCTCATGTCCACAGCCTCCGCCGGGCCCAACTAACTCAAAAGCTTCCCCACAAGCGGGACCCAGAACTTCTTCCCGGAAAGGGGCAGGAGGAGAACGCAAGAGCCCAGAACGCGATCCCTTTGGTGCTCCCAGGGGGCCAAACTGGCTCTTATGGGATTAAGCCCAAAGCGCGGCTAGCTCTGCCGCTGGCATCCATGGCACTCAAGGCAAAATACAGTCATGGCAGTTTGGCTGCTGCCAACAACTGTTGCTTCCCTGAATCGGCCTTCCTTTCACTGCACAGTCGGCGACCAACATCGCCACATTTTGTGAGGCCAAATTCTGTAAGAAAATGTTATCTTTCGTCTGCTATGAATTTTCTATCTGCTCACTCGCTGCCCCCCCCACCACCACCTGGTCTCCCTGGATGGCTGAGCCCTGGATGTCAATCCACCCACCAGGCGTGGAGAAAGTTTCCTCTCTGTTACATCCCCAGGACAAGGGCTTCCGTGAAGCTGGCCGGAAGGAGGTTCGGAGCAGATGAGGGGGGAACCTCTTCACCCTGTGCTCATTTCCTCAAGACAGCGTAAGTAATTGGGGGCTTTCGAGGGGAACTGGATGGATTGAGGGAGGTTTCCAGGCGTTCAGTCTCCATGTCACCTCCAGCTGGGGGCAGCCTCCCTCCAGAGACCCACTGCAGAGGAAGGGTGATGGGAAAGGGGCAGCCCACCTCCTTCTCATTAGCACCACAGGGCTATCTGGCCGGCCACTGTGAGAAACCGAGGGCTGCATCAAGATGGGCTTCGGCTTCATCCAACAGGGCTATTTTCATGTTCTTATCCCAGCCTGTGTCTTCACCCCAATCTTTAATCTAAGCTAAAGAGTCCTGCGCATTGTAATGCATTCTTGCGACAGGTTTCAGTAGCTCTCTTCTGTTGCTGTCTTTAAGCAAGGACGTCACGTGACCGCAACTTGCAACTTCCTTCTGGCTTCCAACAAGCGAAGTCAATGGAGAAGCCAGCAGGAAGCTACAGGTGGCCGGAGGCTCACGAGTAGATGGCGGGCGGGGGATCTGCCGAGTGCCGGAGTTGCGATCCTATGACTGGAGGGGCCCCGTGACTAGCTGGAGTTTCAAGGGCTGGTCATAAGTACCACTTGTTCAGCACTGGCAAAACTTTGAATGGTTGTTACGTCAAGAGTACCTGTGCAGAAAAAGCCCTGCCCGGAGGGCAGCTCAGGAGAAGAGAGAATGCCCTCCCAGAAAGCAGGAAGAGGGGAAGGAGCTGCCCACTAGAAAACCCAGCCTGTCCCAAAGCCTGGGCTCCTAATCCCAGGTCTGCCATGCTTCCCGATGCCCAGGCGGATGCTCCACTCACCAGCTCTTGGGTCTCTGACTGGAAGACGGAGCTGACCCCGATGATGAAGGGGGTGGGTGTGCTGAGGACCTCCAGCAGCTGAGCTGGCAGGATGGGCACGTACGTGAAGCTGTAACAGAGAAACCCACAAAGCAGACCCTCTCAAGGAAAGGCTCTACGGCTCCTTGGGACCCACTTAGTCCAAGAGCGGCAGCGGCAGCAGCTCTGGGCAGAGTGTGATCTGCTAGGGGCAGAGGAGCTCCGGCCGCCTGAGCCACTCTTTACTGACCTGTACTTCAGGGGAAAGAGGAGGGCAAGCAGGGCGCGACAGGCATCGGTCAGCCTCTGGTAGCTGCTGGAGAGGAAGAGGATCTTATGCTCAGTCAGGGCCGCACAGAAGAGAATCAGCACGTTGGTGATTCCTGGAGGAAGAGGATGGTCTCTGAGGCTCGCCATGGGACCCTCCTGCGCTGGGACGCAGCCGCCAACAGAAGGACCCTCCCTCCGACAGAGCCTCTTTCTTATCTGGAGATGCTGCGGCCTCCCAGGACCAACCGCCTTGAGGTTTCTGGACCCTGGGGACAGCTCTCCCAAGAGCAGCAGCACGGAGGGCCAAGAACGGAGCCGCCCCCGAGCAGCCTGAGCGGCCTCACCTAGCTGCCGGAAGAGGAGAGCCACGCTGCAGTTGCTGACGGGGAGAGAATCGCTGATGGGCGTCTGGATCACCTGCCTGTCGCCTGCACCCAGGGAAATCGTCCTCTGCAACAAGGGAGGGGAGAGAAAGACAAGGCCCCGGGGTCAAAGGCTGCAGAGGCCGGTGGGAAATCAGCTCTTGGCCCTTCCTCCTGTCACAGGAGCGGCTGAAGTCTGAAAGACAACCTGGCAGGACTCCAGAGAAGTTCTCAGGTGTGCTGAAAAACATGTCTCGCCCCATCAGATGCAAAGCCACAATGGCTGGCTGCTGCTCAGTCCCATGGCTGGGAAAGGGCCTGTGCGGTGTGCCCCTGGAGAATTCCAGGCCCCGAGGATGCTCACTGGCCCCTTCTGGGCCCTGCAGCAGAAGGTTCCAGCCCGGCTCAGTTTCCAGCTGAGCACCCTGCCTGCCTTCCCCCAGCCTCACACATCTTCTCTCTCCCTAGCACACGCCAAAGGGGCCAGGGAGCTGCTCCTGGCCACCCCAGGCCTCTGGAGCCCCCCAGGCCTCCTCTTGGGGAAGAAGGCAGCCCCGAGGAGAGAAAAGTCGTGCATACCGCTGCTTCGTCATCCAGGTCAGGCTGAGATAGAGACAGACAGAAACAGCACAATCAGTTAGAAACACAGCACAACACAGACCGATGGCCAAGCGACAAAGAGGCAGCAAGCACGCACACACACAGCAGAGGGCCACAAGGCAGCAGCACAAAGCGGGGGGTGGGGGGGGAGGAGGAGGGCACTAACTGTGACAGCCCCCAGAAGGGCCTGCCTACCAAGAGAGTCCTGGGGGCTGGCAAGGCTGCTGCAAGCTACGCAGAAGGCAGAGAAAGGCCAGAGCAGCCTTGCCTCAAGGGAGCTCCGCCTCCCACTCGTGGCACACAGATGCCCATCGCTGCCCTTCTCTAGCCCTCTGGAACCCTCCCAAGCAAACCACAGCCACTTTTAAGATGGGCGGCTATAGAAATTAAATAAATAAACAAGTAAACAAACCAGAATATAGCTGCTGTGTTATTTTTGGCAAATAACAAATAAAATAAAATAAATAAAACCGGTGAGTTAATAAACAATACACACATTTTAGAAGCCCCTCTAATGAAAAATGATGACCCAGCTGCAAAAAGACGGTTGGTCCCTGAAAATGCCGCAAAGGCAGTGAAAGAGCCAAACTCCCCTGCAGGAAGGAAGCCCCCACCCCCACCCACCCCCGGCTTTCCTCAGTGCCTGGTCTGGAGAAACCCTCCGTGCTGCTATGCATCGGCCTTTCAGAACCCCATCAACGTTGACCAACCGAAGAGAAGTGAGGTGTGCCTGGGCATGCATACCCCTCCCTCCGCCCAAAAGGCTAGCTCTGCCCTGGGCATAGGTCACTGGAGGGTCAACCATGTGGGGCAGATGCGGAACTCACCTGGGAGCCCCCCGTAATGGGGATGGTGCACGTCAGGAGATTCCCAACCACGGTCTCTAGAGAGGTGCTCAGTCCGTCCACGTAGATGGTGTAGATCAGCCCCAGGCAGTTCTGTGGGGGGGGGGCAAAGGACACAGGGGGCTCAGCAGAAGGCACCCATCAGAAGCAAGGGCCGCCCTGATGGGAGAGATCGGGCTCAGCAGCAGCAACACGGTGCTCTCCCAGGACAGCGTTCGCTTTGCAAAGGGCTCAGAGAAAGTGCTTTGAACCCAGGGCAAGCCAGGAAGGGAAGGGAAGGGAAGGGAAGGGAAGGGAAAGGAAGGGAAGGAGCCTGCTCCTCAGCAGCTTCCACCCATTTCAATCCATCCGAGGCTTAAGGCGGCAGCACCTCCCTGGGCTTCAGGTAGAAATTTGAACACCTGGGGGACGGGGAGGAGGAGGAGGAGGAGGAGGAGGAGGAGGAGGAGGAAGATGACAGGCATCCAGAGGCCTACACGGTGTGACTCTATCTCTGTGCAGCCTTTGACACCACACTCTAAATCAAATCAGCATTTATCACAAGTCGGCATAATAATTCTGAACGGTCTCAAGGCCTGGGAGTCGGGGGCAGCGTACTGCAGTGGTTCCCCTTTTTCCAAGCCTTTAAAGCGATTTTTACTTGTATCTGACTTGCATTTAATTCATGTTGCTTTATACTTTGCTTTGCAGTTGCCTAGATGTTTCCTTTTATTTTGCATTTTACAATACTTCCTCAGTTTTTGTTCAAACTGAACTTTAGTATGATTTATTGCAACCTGCCCAGAGAGTGTTGGCTATCAGCTGGTTTAAAATTTGTAACAAATGAACTAAAAAATAAAGTATTCAGGGTGACTTCCAGCCACGGGGAGAAACTGAGCCGTGTGGCCCCTTCTTCGCAGGTTCCTCAGGACTTGGCAGTCTTGCGCATCCACTCGTTGTGCACCAGCCGTTAACAGGCGACTGATCCCAGTTCTGCCTCTGCCCAGCCAAGGGAGGCTCTTCTGGGGTCCTGACTCGGGGTCTGGATGGGGAGGAGCAGAGTCAGGCTCGACTCTAGCAAGATGAGCGGCTCCTCCCCCATTCTGCACGGGGCTGTGCTTCCCCAGACGGAAGGGTCAGTGACAGCCATGCAGATCCTTCTTGGTGCACAAAGACCCCGCTGCCCAGAGCCGCTCTGCTCTGGTTATGTCTCCTGCACCTGGCAGCCCACCTGCCAGGCCTGCGCTGCAATGAGTCCTCGCACGTCCTCCCCCATCCTGCAGCAGCCCCGGCAAGCCTTGCCCGACTGGCGCCACGCTGACCACCACGCACCCCTGCACAGCTTCCCCCCCCCGGGAACCAGCAGCCCCCTTACCTGCCTGCCAGCCGCCTGAGACCTGCAACTTCCTGCCACCTTTCCCACTGGTTGTGAGAAGCCATAAGGAAGTTGCGAGGGGCTTCTTGGTCCACACTTAACAACGCAACAAGGACGGCCAGGATTGCCGTTGCAAAACCAATGTGGTCGCATGCTTTGCGACCACACCCCTCACAGCGAAGGAATTTTGATCCCGGTTAACTGTTGTTGAAACAGAAGGCCCTGGAGCGGCTGGTGGGGGTGGGGGTGGGGGTGTCAAAGCCCAGATCTGAGTCCCATCAAGATCGTGTGTGTGTGTGTGTGTGTGTGTGTGTGTGTGTGTGTGATATGTGGAACAGGCCCTGCGTGTGAGAAAGGCCTGAAACGCCACCCAGCTGAAATGGGGCCTCCGTCGACCTCAGGGACTGGGAGACAGTCGTAAGGAACACCTACCTGAGGTCGTTTCTGCCAGAGGGGGTGAAGCCAGGTGTTAAGAGCCAAGGGCGTACTCTTTTCACAGAAGAAAATGACATCAAGGTGATCCTCACTTATTGGCTACCCTGTTTAGTGGCCATTCAAAGTTATGCTGGCGTGGAAAAAGTCACTTGTGGGCTTCATAGGCATCTTTCAACAAATGGAGTCAATGGAGAAACCAGCAGTGAAATTACAGTCACATGATGTCTCACTTAACAACCATGGTACTTAGCAAAGGAGTTTCTCATCCCACTTGTGGTCACTAAGTGAGGACTACCCACATCTGTTAAAAAAATTTTTTTTGAATAAATGATTGCATAGTCCATTTTTCATAGTTTTTTCCCAATTACATCACCTCTATATACCATTCAAATGAAAATAAAAAACTGATTTGTTCCCACATTAATGAAGAAAGACTTTACATGGGTTATACTTATTTTTTCACACGAGAATAAATAAAAACCACGAAACAAATAAAAGATGTTTAACCCAATGGGTGACTAGTTTGCCAACCTCATTCAGCTGGCATCTCTCCTGGCCCAGTTCCTCCAGGGCTGCCTGGTCTCCCCGCTTGATTACTGGCCTTTCTCAAGCTGGCCAGATGGCAGCGGGAGTCATAGCTTGAGCAATAGAAAAACAGCATTTGGGGTATTTAGCCGTGAGATCTGGCATGTCTTTTTTAATCACTCTTTGCAGGGTGAAGTCTTGGGGAACAAACAGGGCAGTGTTTTGGAGCTCCCCCACTGTTGACAGGTTTTTAGTCTCAGCCTAACTACCCGGGGAGGCCTGTTTAACTGAAGGCTGGGGCTACTTTGGCTTAAAGCTAATCACTTTCTGCCAGGCTGGGTTTTTAGCGTGCGCACAACATCTCAGGCATAACGAAGCCTTTCATGCAAATGCAATCTCACAAGCCTCAGGCAGGGGTGTTAGAGAGGTGGCGAAATGGGGGGTCCTACACAAATTAAGACGGGGTGGCGGCTGGTTATGCTCTTGCCCTGGAGGAACCAAGGAGAACCAAACCTGGTGTTTTAGTTTATCTTAAACTAAAATAGATAATTTTCTGCTTCTTACTACAGTGTCGGTTGTGGGGATAAGATAAGGATAAGATCTTGGAGTCACGGACCCTAGGAAAGCCCTGGAAAAGAAGGTCTTTCCTTCTCAAAAGATACCACCCTTAGGCCCAGATCCTTGGGTGTTCAGGATGAAACGTGTATCTTAAATCCCGTGACTAGAGGCAGCGTACCATCGTCTGATCCCAGAATTGGGAAGGACCCCACAAGTCCTCTAATTCCCTGCTCAGTGCAGGATTCTGCTGCCCACCTGCAGAATCGGCTGTGCAAGTGGCTCCCCCAAGACTGTCACAGAAACCAGCATCTGAACCAGGAAAACCTCCGTTATTGTCCACACCCATTGAAGGAGAGAGATGGAATTTAAAAAATACTCAAGTTCTCCTAAGTCAGAGGAAGGCAGAGCCTGGAAGAGAGCTGGAGGAGACTGCATTTGGCCCAGCAATTCAGGCAGAGGCTGGAGAGCCATGGGTGGATGGCTCTGCTTTCAGGTGGATTCCGGCATCGAAGCTGGGGCTGAATTCAGAGACCAGCCCCCCCCCCCACCCCCCGGCTTCTTCCCACTCGGATTCTGGAAAAAAAAAGAGTTCTGCAGCCTGACTTTGTGGTGCCTCCATCACTCAGACAGCCGGCATTTCAGAACGCTTTATAGCCTTATAAATGCTTTGTTTGCCTCTCCTAGTTCTGGACAAGCTGAACTTTCTATATGCTTAACAGTACAATTCAAAAGATAAGAAGGGAGAGCCCAGGCGGCCGAGAGCTAACAGACGGTAAAGCGTGGTTTATGGTGACCCACCCTAGGCAGAGGTTGGTTTGCCAAGCTGCCCAGCAAGCCTTACCCGGAAAACCTCCGTGTGGTCCAGCCGAGAAACAAGCACCAAACTCTTTGGGGCAAAGAGCTGCGAGGGATGGACGAGGGTGCTCACCTCCAGCTCCTCCACTTCCTCCTTCCTCCAGCGGTTCTGCAGCTGCTGGGGGGGAGGAAAGGAGCGGTTACCTAAGTCTGCTGGCTGAGCTGCCCACCGGGGACTGGCACAGGGTGGAGGGAGTGGGATCCCCCTTGTGCTATTCCATATTCAGCGGAGGTCCTTGCCCCAAACAGGGCTCAAGATGAAAGGCCTCTCTTTACCTGGATGCTTTCAACAGCCTCCCAAAAGGTGAAGCAGGCACAGTAATGGCGCTCCGAGCTGATGTCAGTCAGGACAGCAATGAAGAACGTGGGAGGGTTTCTCTCCCTGAAAAGCTGCCATCCGCTTGGCTGGCAAAACTGCAGGAGGAGACATCACCATTAGGCATCAGCCCCCAGTTCTGTCTCTGAAAGCCGGCTCTCCCGCCACAGCCCAGGAGAGCCAGGACCCCTCCTTCCCCACCTGGGGCCTCCCGCCTGACCGCAGGGAGGGAATCCTTCCTTTGCCAAGGAAAGGGTCCCTGCCTGAGGAAAGGGCTGCCCCTCTCCCAGGGGTGCCGCCCCAAAGCCTTGAGCATGGGACCTCTCCCCTCCAATCATCACTGATTGGCACTGACCCCAAAGAAAAGAGGGGAACCAGCACAACGCATTGCAGCCCAATCTGCGGAGCTAGTCTGGAAGGAGACAATGGCTGATGGTACCAAAGGCCTCTGACAGGTCAAGCAGGCAAAGAATGGAGCCACGATGGTGCAGTGGCTAGAATAGAGGATTGCAGGAAAACTCTGCCCACAGCCTGCAGTTCGATCCTGACTGGGCTCAAGGCTGACTCAGCCTTCCACCCTTCCGAGGCCGGTAAAATGACGACCCAGATTGTTGGGGGCAAATAATGCACTGTAAACCACCCAGAGAATGTGGTAAAGCACTGTGCAGCGCTATATAAGTCTAAGCGCCATTGCTATTGCTACATCCCTCATCCCACTCTTGACGGAAACCATCCAAACGTGCAGCCAAAAATGTCGTTTCCATCCTGTGCCCAGGCCTGAATCCTAAAAGGGGCGCACCTGTTCACAAAAGGGGGGCGGGGCAGTCAGGCACTGGATGGAAATTGCCCAATATGGTGGGTCCAGCGATGTTCGGAGGGCGGGGGCAGGGAGAAACCAAGGGCTCCTTAAGAGATGAAAGAACAATGCACACGCACGCACACACACATCACACACTCCTGGCTAACTCTAGTTAGCCAGGAGGGGCAGGCAGCCGACTCGCAGTCCACTTCCTCAGGCCCAATAGGTTCCCCTTTTTCGCCTATCTCTGTCTTGGGCTGACTAAGCCATGTCCTGACGTCTCCAGCCGTCTGGGTGGGGAGAAAAAGGATTCACCTTAACCAGAACAGGACAGAATGAGGGGGTTTACAGTCACGCCCCCCCCCCGGGCCATTCTGGAGATGCTCCATCTTTAGTTTGGGGTGGAGAGTTGCACTTCCGCAGACAGAAACGGTATGCTATCAGGGGGCTCTCCTGGAGCCTTGAGGGGCTGCCACAGAGAAGATGGGATTGACTTATTCCTCAAAGCACCCGAGGGCAGGACGAGAAGGAGGGGGTGAAAGTTCATTAAAGAGAGATCCAACCTGGAAATAAGGAGGAATGGATCCTTACTTGAATGACCACCTTTCTCCAGGAGTCTCTACCTGCCTATTGGATCTGGCAGAAGGGGTATGCTATGGATCCCATCGATTGCGGGACCCAGGAAACATGCCTTTTCTGTTGTGACACCTGTCCTCTAGAACACCTGGCCAAAGAGTGAGAGAGAAGATGGGCCTGAAGATGCTGGCCTTCCAGAAAGTGCTGGAAACTTGGTGGTTCGCCCAGACATGAAGTTAATGTAGCCCGGCTGGGTTGATGTCACTTTATATAGCTTTATGCTCTGGGGTGCCTTTCTGATTTGAACCATACACTTAGCATTGCTGTGAAGGTGTTCAGGGTTTATATTGGCTTCTGCTGATACTGTATTTGCCTACTGGAGGGAAAGGAATAGTGATCCAGATCTAAATAAAAGCAGACAACCCCAAATAAATACACTCTGGGAGTTGCTCTACCTCCCATCGTCCTTTGCTCTTCCTTGTTCCCGGGCAGCAGCCTACTCACCAGTTCGATCCCCTGGGGGAAAGGGTTGTCCTCCCAGTCCTTTTCTGGAAACCGCTGGAGTATTTGGCCCTGGCCGTCTCTGCTGCCTGGAAATGAAACGGGGAGTTTTAGCTCCTTCCTGAATCCCCTGGACTTGCATAGGACGGAGCGCCCTCCAGCAACTCCTCCCGCCTAACTGAAACAGAAAAAATGATCATTTAATCTGCTCTGACAAGACCTCAAATTATAAAAGTCCCAGATTTAGTCACTCCAGGTAGTCCTTGACTTACAACGGTTAATTGAGTGACCGTTCAAAGTGACCGCAGCATTGAAAAAAGCGACTTAGGACCGTTTTTCACACAACCGCTGGTTCCTCCCCCCCCCCATGCTCACGTGATCAACTTCTATAGTAAGAGCATCAATGGACATTAAACTATAACTTAAATAAGCATTTATTGGATCCAATACATTTATATAGAAAAGGATTGTCTAAGACAGCATTTTGTTGGAAAGATAGTAAGAATACTATACTTTACTTTACAGAGAACGAGTGATAGTGGAGCCATCTAAATAAGTCCCTGGTTCCCTGGAGCCCCCAGGCCTGATAACATAACCAGGCCTTGAAGGACTTCCGAAACATCAACCGTGACCAAGGTGGCCCAATGTCGGGAGGGAGATAAGGCAGGCAACACACAGGCCCAGAAGCCCACCACCACCTGGCACCCTCAATTGCAGGAAGGTCCTTGGCAGATGGCATCCAGGCATGCCCCCTCCTCTCTGCAGATGTAATAAATGGGGAAGCTCAACTCAATGAACAGCAAACAAATTGACTACAGCTTGAGATGTTGAGCATCAGCAAACAGACAAGGACTGAGACCCTTCGAGTCAGAAGATCATAGCGGTGACCGCTGAGGATATGAGAAACCAAGACAGAACAAGGGCAAAAGTGATTCAGACAGCTCTGGCCTTAGTCTCCTTTCCTCTCTTCCCTCCACTCGCTTCATAGGTAGAAAAACCAATTTCTTCCCATTTCCCTTTGATTACTGCACATCCAGCAGGAATCTATAAGGTGGCCTCATTAATTTTTACAATGCACGGATTTTTCAATATCCCAAGTGACATTTTAAGGCTCTCCTAATATGCCCTGTATTCAGCAGGAACAACTTCGTAGACTGTCTTCCCTTTTTAATTAGATGCTTTGCCTTCCCAAACTGGGCCCGTCTGAAATAAAACGATGGTAGCTGGGGAGTTGGGGATCCCTGCCTCACAGGAATCATTTCTGGGAAGAAGTTCAACATTGCAAGATACACCTAGAAGACATTGGGATGTGGGCATAGTTGTGATTATTTTAGTAGTAGTGATTTTCTTCATGGTATGTGCTCAAAGTACAGTAACAAAACTTGATTATGAAATAGGAACAAAAAGGGCCCCTCATTAATTTAGCTCTGCTGAAGCAGTTTTGACTTTCATTTGCCCGATTTATTGAAATCTGGACCAGGATGGCAACACTCACCCCTGGATCACCTCCTATTTGTTTTTATGCAATGCACTTTGCCTGGGGCGGCCTTTAGCGATGATCCAAAAGATTCAATGAGCCCAGAATATCACAGCCAGATTGCTGGAGGGACAGGCCACTGCTGGAGCAAAGCCAAATTTGAGGTTGCTGCGTTAGCTTTTGAATTCAGTTCAAAGCACTACCGTAGTTGTTACTTAAGGGGCCATCAGCACAGCCCTGCCATCTCCCAGGCCCTGCCTTGCCAAATCTGACCTATCCGACAAGGCCTGCCTGAGTTGCCCCTCTCTATGAAGTTCATGGGACCTGGGTGAGGTGGCAGCCCCTGTACTTGGCCCATGCCTCACCTGGAGGAGGGAACCGCACCTACTCTCCTTATAGGTTGAAAATGGTTAAACCCTTTTTACTTCTCAGGTCTTCAGCACCACCTTTTGGCTGTGGGAGCTTATCTCTGCTGGAAATGGGTTTTATGGATCTGGGTACTTGGTTATGCTACGTTCCCAGCATTTGAAATTTAACAAAATATTTACAGCTATAAATTGTGCATAAGGAATAGCCAAAGTACTCACTGTATATCAGCGGAAAGTAAACCTGCATCGTAACTGCGGCAGTGGGTTGTTGGTCTCTGATCTCTGTTAACCCCAAATTTTATAACCCAGCCAATCCCAGAACCACTGGGTCAAACTATTGGCTGCATTCTAATAAGCCTAACCTCTCTTGGTAGTTGTGCAACAACCTCAGTAATTGTGCACCGACTTTAAAGACTGAGATTTCCATGAGACCAGAGCCAGCGGGCAGCCCAAAGGGAACTGCTCAGCCGGACAGGGCTGGGGCCGCAGCCCTCGAAACCACTGCTTGAGCTTCTTCCCCTGCCTTAGGCCAAAGCCTAGAATGAGGTCAGCCGCAGGTGACCGGCTAAGCTTGGGACTGGCTACAGGAAGCATCTCTTCTGAAACTGTTCCACGGGATTATTTTAGGCATCTAGGCTTCATCTACCAGCCCAACAGCTCTATTTAAGGCACAGCCACAGATGAAAAGGAAAAACCACGGAGGAACCAAGCCCTCTGCAGACACCCTGGCAGGGCCTTCCCGCCTGGCAGTTCCCAAGCAGAGCCAATCTGGCCCCCATGGCAAGCTGTAACTACTGATTACGTGATATATTTTTTACCCAGTGCTCAGATCTCCCCATTTCACAAAATACACTGTGTTTCTATAGATAACTCTGTCCTGCTGGAGCAAAAGGACAGCAATTTACTGCGGGCAAGAACGTTCCTTCCCTCGAAGGAGCAGCCCTTGGCAAGGATGGAGGAGCCTGTCCATCCTGAGGGGCGTCTCCTCCAAGCAGACCAGAAAGGCTTCTTCAGGCCTGGGAGCCGGACGGTCGGTGGCTCCCAAGCAGAGAAGGGAGAATGGCCTCGGGAGACGGAGGGCCACTTGTCTTGAGGCAACTTTGAAAGGGAAGCGGGTGAGGAAGGCAAGCCAGGAAATGCTTCATCAGCACGAGAAGACCTCCACCAATCCATTTTAGCAGGCAAACAGCACTAAAAATATTATTTATCACTGCTGAGAAAGCAGGATTAATGTTCAGGCTCTGCGTTTGGGATGAGGATAATTCTTCCCAACCAGAAAGCTGGAATCCGATAGCAATAGCACTTAAGACTTATATACCGCTTCACAGTGCTCGACAGCCCTCTCAAAGCGGTTTACAGAGTCAGCATAATTGCCCCCAACAATCTAGGTCCTTATTTTACTGACCTCGGAAGGATGGAAGGCTGAGTCAACCTTGAGCTGGTGAGATTCGAACTGCCAAACTGCTGGCAGCCGGCAGTCAGCAGAAGTAGCCTGCAGTACTGCATTCTGAGCACCGCGGGGCTCTGCTTTTCTTCCCTTCCCACTTTGGGAACTGCTCTCCTCCTGGCCCTTTCGCAGGAACAGGGTGGAATACATCTTTATTAAGTGGCAAGTGCACCGGGCATTTTTATTCTCCTTTTACTTAAAACACAACTAACAGCATAACAGAGCTGGAAAGGACCTTGGAGATCTTCTAGTCCAACCCTAGTCCAACCGCCTGCTCAGGCAGGAAACCCTATACCATCATCCTTAGCCTCCTTTTTAATCTTAGTTCTTTCTGTCATGAAATCCTACTTATCACTATTCTCAGTTTATTAAAAGGTGGTCTTTTTGATTGGAGGTGGGGCTGGAGAGACGTCAGGAGCGACTGTGGCTGGGAGATCCACCCTGTCTTCCAGGAGGCCGTGCCAGGGGCTGCCAGTGACTCGTAGAACCCTTCAGGGCACAGGATCCATGGACCATTTGCAGGGCTGCCTCTCTCCACTTGAGGGCTGGGTGTCCCCCCCCCCCCAGTCAACAGTAGCATCTGACGAGACTCAGGAGGGACGCCTTCTCTGTCGTGGCGCCCTCCTTCAGAACAATAATACTCCGGAAATTTGGATGGCCCCAATCCTGCCATTCATTCCTTTCACAAGGCACGGCAGGATTCTTCTCCCGGGCACCGGGCGCGGGCAGAGAGAGGGGTGGCAAGATCTACTCCCGTCTCCCACGCATATCCATTATCGCAGTATCCATGACAAATGGCCACCCAGACTCATCCACCCATATTTAAACAAGTATCTGCAAGGAAACACATCCTCCACTAACTACACAACTTCAGACACCTTTCATGTCTCCCCACAGACTTCTCCGGGCAAAACACGTCCACTTTACGACCACCCGTTCAGCAAGTTATGGTGGCACTGAACAAACGGTACTTGTGCCCAGCCCCCAAAGTTATGGCCGTCGCAGCACTTCAACTCCCCACCCATCTACCCCCCTCCTGCATGGTGGCACACTTCTCGGTGGCAGAGGCGGCCCTGGGACTGAGGCAGGCGCCTGGGGTTTTCGGCAGTGTCAGACAGCTGCCCCTCCACCCCCTGGGCCTCAGCTTCAGGCTCAGTGCCACCCCGCATCCAGTCCACACAGTGCCAAGCCTCAGTTACCCGACTGCCGCCCTCTGCTCCGCAGGTCCCTCCAGCCTTGCTGCCCTGTGCCTGCTGGCCCCTTGCCACCCAGCCACCAACCCCAGCTGAGGCGACAAGCGCAACGAACTGCCTGGCCCTCCGCGGGGCAGCTGCCGGCTGCAGGAGGCCTCCTTCCTGAGGGTCCTCTGGCCCTCCTCCTCCTCCTCCTCCCAGAAGACTGCTGAGGCCTTGTAAGCCCGGGGAGGAGGATACACCTGCTGCTCTCCGAATCGCAGTGGCTGTTCCCTCGATCCTTGGGAAGGGCAGCCTCGGGAAGAGGGCCTGGTGCAGCTGGCAGGCGTCTCACACAGGGCCTGGCAGGGCACCCCTCATCGGCAGAGGGAGGAAGACCACGAAGGGCAGCAGGGCCAGCAGAGGCAGCCCAAAGGGCAGAGACACAGGGGCTGGGGAGGGTCAAAGAGGAGGCAGCCCCTTGCCTTACCCAGGGAAGGGAAGGGCCAAGCTGGGAGTGCCTTTGATCAGAATGGATCTTCGCCTAACAACTGGTGGAATTGGGTTAACAATGGCAATAGGGCGAGCCGGGACAGCCGTCACTAAGTGACTCACTCACCTAGCAACAGAAATTCCAATTTACACTCACGGTTGTAACTCAAGGACTCCTTGTATTTTGCTTTCAGGGCCCCCACTGTCTGCTTCCTCAACTAGGTGCCGAAAACTGACGCGGTGTTCTAGGTATGGCATAACTGAAGCAGAATAGAGAGAAATGAAGATCTCACCCAAACCTGACCTGATATTTCTGACAAAGCAGCCATGGACGTCATTTGCGTTTTTGCACTAGCGTCACAATGCGGTTCATATTCCGTTTATGATCTACCAAGATATCGATTCATTTTTATTAGTGCCAATAGCAAGTTTCAAAGGTAATCCAAACTTGACATAAATTTTTATTAACAAATAAAATATATAATAAATATTGCATAATAGACAGACAATATGCTAAATTAAATGAAGAGACAGAGTTACAAGTTACTATACATAACAGTTCTCACTTGTAGTGGCTACAACCAACTTGGTTTGCAACCTCTAATACAGGAAATTGGGCTAAGTAAACCACAAAAGAGACAAGTAAAAATTACTGCTTATTCTATTTCTTAAGAGCCTGCAAATAGCCAAAGTTTGACCAAGGGATGGTGAAGTCACGGTAACACCTGACGGCTGGTCTCATCTTTTTACTAATAAAGGAGAATATCTGTAGCTCAGGGTTGACATGAGGGGTCCTTGGTCTTCTCTGTGCTTGCTTGTTTTCTTGCAGTGCACTGATGATGTTACCTAGTCTGGGTAAGGAAACGTCTGCAAGAAAACAAGCAAGTTGTTTTTATTTTAACTGATATCTGTATTTTGTTTTTGGGGGGTTATTTTTGTCAGCATGGTGGTTTTAATTAGGTGAGCTATACAAATCAAACGAAAGCGTGAATGAAAGAATGAATAAATGAGTGAATGAGTGAAAAACGGGAGAGGGAGAGGGAGAAGGAGAGGGAGAGGGAGAGGGAGAGCGTGACCACACACCTGGTTGTCCAGTGTTGTTTCACAGATCTATTTCAGTGCTCTATAGGTTTTGTATTTTGCTTTATCTGTAAATTTCGTTTTCTTTAAAATTAAAAACTGGGAAAACACTAACTCTACTACTAACAAAATTCCATAAATAGCCTACACAATTACCCATTTTGTTGAAATGACATGCACACAGACACACAGCAAAAGACAAAGGCCATTGTTAAGTGTAATCCCGAGCGCACATGTCCGAGGGGTACAAAACAAGAGGCCTTCCCTTCGCCACAATGCAGTTAATTAGGTTGGCCGTCACTCTGTGGGACCTCTGACCCGGGAAATGCCCTCAAGCCACAGGTGGGAAGCTTACCTGGCGCCCTACCAATCAAGAGGACACCTGCAAGGGAAGCGATCACAGAGAGAAGAAAAGGCCGACTGCCAAGGCCGGGAACAAAGGCGAGAGGAGGTTCAGAGCAAGAGAGACCCTTCCCCGTCCTCACCACAGGGGTCTGCACTTAGACTAACTTTGTTGTCACTTTAAATGTACACTAATCGGCATACATTTAAATGAAATCTGCATACAGCTCTCAAAGGGTCACCACCTCCAATAGACACTACATAAAAAGGACAGACAGACAGATACCCACATATGTGACACAGAGAAACAACAAAGTCTAGTTCGGATGTATAAATGCACATGGCGAGAAAAACGAATATTGCGAGTTTACCAGATGGATGGCCTAGGGAACAAAGCTGTTACAGAATCTGTTAGTCCTGCTAGAAATACTTCCAAACCTCCTCCCAGAGGGGAGCAACAGAAACAGACCATGAAGTGGGTGTGTGGGGTCTCTAACAATGCTTTGAGCTCTAAGCACAGAACGCTTATAAGCAGCATCCTGAATAACGGGAAGCGAGCTTCCTATAACCTCCTCGGCTGTCCTCACCACTCTCTGTAGGGACTTTCTATCTGAGGCGCTGCTGCCACCCAACCAAACAGGGATGCAGTTTGTTAAAACGCTCTCCATCGTGCCTCTGTAAAAAGTGGCCAGGACAGAAGGAGAAAGATGTACTCTCCTCATCCGATGCAGGAAATGCAGACGCTGGTTTGCACGCTTCACTCAGGATGACGTGTGGAGAGACCAGTTCAGATTGTTGGCTATCTGCACCCCCAGATAGTTCAAACTGTTGACCACCCCTACAGCTGTATCCATGACACTGAGTGGAGTATGACTATGCCGGCTCTTTCTAAAACAGCGGTTCTCAACCTGTGGGTCGCGACCCCTTTGGGGGTCGAACGACCATTTCACAGGGGTCGCTGCACACGTTAGCCCACCATCTTGGTGCCACCGTCACTGCAGGGGTGAAATGCTTCCGGTTCGGCCGTGCCTGCGGGTCGCCGGACAGCTGATAGCATCGGAGCGGGAGACTTCGCCCAGATGCCGCCATTTGGGTTCTTTTACCCTCTGCGCATGCGCAGAACGCTTTGCGCATGCGCAGAGGGTAAAAGAACCCAAATGGCGGCGTCCGGGTGAAGTCTCCCGCTTCTGATGCTATCAGCTGTCCGGCGACCCGCAGGCAAGCCCGAACTGGGAGCATTTCGCCCCTGGTGCCACGCCCCCTTTGTCACCTCATCCCGTGCGGGGAGGGGGTCGTGGCGGCAGGGGGGTCGCGGCGGCGGCGGGGGGGTGTCACAGGGGGGGCTGCGGCATTAGAAAGGTTGAGAACCACTGTTCTAAAATCTACAATGATCTCCTTTTTTTTAATTAACATTTAGAACCAGGTTACTTTTATTGCACCAGTCCACCAGAGCCTTCACCTCTTTCCTATAAGCATCTTCATTGTCGTCCCGGATAAGACCCACCACTGCTGTGTCATCCGCACACTTCACAATATGATTCGTAGTAGATTTGGCATAGCAGTCGTGGGTCATCAAGGTGGACAGTAGCTGACTCAAGACACAGCCCTGTGGGGAACCTGTACTCAAGGAGGTGGGAGTTGGAAACTTTTCTTCCAACTCGCAGAAACTGGGGCCTATCACTAAGGAAATCAAGTATCCAGTTACATAAAGGAGTATTAAAACCTAATAGGCCCAGTTTGTTCACCAAATGCTGAGGAATGATTGTGTTGAACGCCAAACTAAAATCAACAAACAGCATTTGTACATTATTCTTCTCCTCCGGGGCGCCAAGCTAAGGTGAAGCACACAGGAAAGTGCATCATCTATAGAGCGGTTCTTCCGATAGGCAAACTAATGAGTCAAATGTAGGGGGAAGGCATGAAACCATATAGTCCTTTACCAATCTCTCAAAACACCTCATCATAATGGAAGTGAGTGCAACCGGACGCTAATCATTAAGGCATGTGATGATAGTTGTTTTGGGCACTGGTACAATGATTGCAGTCTTAAAACATGATGGAACCACGAGATTGAAGATGTCTGTGAGAACAGTGGCCAGCTGGTCAGCACACTCCTTAAGTACTCGCCCAGGATATTATTAGGACCCGCAGCTTTTTGAGTGTTGACTTTCCGCAGGACCTTCCGATCGGCAGTTGTATCAAACCTGAGCACCTGTTCATCAGGAAGGGGAACAGCCTTCCTTGCTGGAACGTTGTTTGCGGCCTCAAACCATCCAAAAAACACATTTCGCTTGTTTAGAAAATCGCTTGTTTAGAAAATTTAGAAACACCAGGACAGCAGCTCAGCAGGGCTTGTATGAGCCAGCAAAGCTCAAAAGAAGCTTGTTCACTGGGTCTTCCTTAATGTGACAGGATGTAATAACCCTCAAGAGACGGGGGCAATAGAAAAGCCCCCCGCCGTATTTCGACTCGGCTCCTTAGGCCAGGCAATAGGATTGCGATCTTAACTTTCTCCTGGTGCAGACCAAGGAAACGCATCACACGTTCAGCAGGAGGAGGGAACCTGTCTTTGCAGCTGGTAAAATGAAAGACCGAGAGACATTCTCCCAGTTCTCAGCGTCCAGGTCTTCACGGGAGGATACTGCCCTTGGCAAGAATCAGGTGGGAAATGCCAGCCTCCCAAGCGGGACCGTGAGGCTCTACCCAGACCTTTTAAGGCTAACTATTTTATTGTTAAACATTCCGTGAGGTCACAAGTGTTCTTTTCCAAGTGATAGGCAACATGTTTAATTGCATTGTGATGTCAGAATGTAGGAAGTAAAAGCCTCTATTTTTATGGCTCTATTTAAGGGAAGAGAAGCAGCAAGCAATAAAGTGAACAGATACGGGGACAAAATGTTTTTAAAGGGCTCTGGTGACATGTATCTGGATCTGACACAAGTCTCCTTGAAGTACAACTCAAAATCTTTTTGCATCCAAACTTTCCAAAATGCACCAGGGAGCCCACCGTGTGACAGCACAAAACAAACCTGGCCTCAAGCTAACAGAGGCGTCCATTCAACCCTCAGGGCTGCAAAATCTCCGCTGCTTGTGGGCCTGCTTGGGAAATGTGGGTCTGGCTCGGCTGGCACAATCACAGTCTCAGGCCGGGCCTGTCCCCACAAAGCACAAAGCATCCGGCTCCCCTCTATTATGCATGCTGGGACCGAGTCTTCTAAGCAGCTTTACGGATTTGCAGGTTTGGATTCTTGTTGCACATCGCCTATTTTACGGCTATTTTTGAGAGCCAGTTTGATGCAGTGAAACGGGAAAACTGAGTCCTGCCTTGGACACGAAGAGAGCCAGAAGGCTTTGGGCAGGTCCCGCCCCCTCAGGCACTAGATCAGCCGGTTCTCAGGAACCAAAAATGACTTGAACAAACTAAGGAGATATCATTTTACAGGTAGTCCTCGACTTACAACCGGTTGCTTAGCAACCATTTGAAGTCACAACAGATCCCCCAAAAAAGTACTTACGATCCATTTTGTTCCGACAGTCATTCCCCCCCCCATCACATGGTATCATTTTGCGCATCTGGGAACTGGCCGGCATTTACGGCTCTTTGCGTCGTCCCACCAGTCACTGACCACAATTAATGAATTTTTTTTTGGCCAGAAACCGGTGTTTACTTATGGTTTACAGGAAAGAATGACTAAACTGGGTTCACTTAGCGATCATGATATTTACTTAATGACCACTGCAAAAAAAAAAAAAAAAGAGAGAGAGAGAGAGTAATAAAGTCAGGCACAGTCAGATGGTGACCCGCTTAAGAATGTACCACCGTAATTCCAGGCTCGGTCAAGTCAAGGAGCACCTATAGAGTTATATACTTAGAAAGTTGCTTTTCAAGATCATGCCACTCGCTCTCGTGTGCTTTAAGACAAACATTTTACCTTAGGTTTGCAAGTACTGCACTGTCCTAATACAGGTATTATATTCTTTGAGGGGCTACCCCAAAGAAGAGGGGGGTCAACCTCTTCTCCAAAGCACCAGAGGGCAGGACAAGAAGCAACGGGTGGAAACTCATCCAGGAGAGAAGCAACCTGGAATTAAGGAGAAACTTCCTAACAGTGAGGGCAATTAGCCAGTGGAAGAGCTTCTCTCCAGAAGTTGTGGGTGCTTCATCACTGGAGGCTTTGTCGGCCTCCCCCCCCCACCCCAATTTTCTTAAGTTGTCATTTTGATAAGAATGACCTCCAAGTTTGTCCATCCTATTGAACCTTTCTCAACATCATATCAAAATATGTTAACTACCTAACACATAGCAACACAAGAATTCTTCCAATGGTAAGTAAGAGTCTTGAAGTAACTCTCATTTTAACAATATTTATTATTCCCTATAGATTCTCTGCAACAACTATTTATTAATGTCAATATTAACCTGAAATTTACAATCTGAACCACTCAAATCAAATTTTCATTGAATTATTTCAAAGTACTTAAAAGAATTCAAACAATACATAAGATTCCTTTCCTTATAAATGTCCACTGATTAAATAATTTATTAAATTTATATGCCAGCAGACTCCCAACAACTCTGATACTTTGATACTACCTGAAATATATTTGATTTATTATAGCTAATGGAATAACCCCAAAATTTACCAAACAGTTTTACTCTCAGTGTATATTGTGTTAAAGAGCATTAACAGCTATTATATGTTATAGTGATAATGTTTAATAATTTTCAGCTTATTTCACTAACAGGACAGCAGCAGCTGATAATCATCGATTCAACTCCAACCACTTTAATTTCCAAATGATTATGTATCATCAAGTCAGAAAAGACTCAAGAATATGACTTTGCCCAGAAGTTTGCTGAAATTTCTAGAGCTGGCCCTGCTCCTTCCATCCTCATCTGATCACCTTTAGCACTGTTGCTATCTGCCCCTTGGTGTCTTTTAGCACACTGATTTGAGGCTGGGCTCCCCTTTTCAGGTCTTTTGAAGATTTTCCTTGGTTTTCCATGCCTGTTTCTTCAGTGACAGAGGAGGGTTTATCTGATTGGTCTGTTAGTCAGCAGAAGGAATTAAGTGAACTGAAAGCACAGATCTCAAAGCCTTAAAACACCACTTGGGTTTGGCAAACAGAATGTTTTACCTAATTCTAATGTCTTTCTCACTAGTCATTTTTAATTATCTTTTTAAATACATAGAAAAAAATTAAAAAATTATTTTTTTAAATACATAGAAAAAAAACCCCAAACATTTCTTATTTAAGTAGCAACAGAAAGGACATAAAAGTATAACATGGATAATTTGGGCAAATATAATTGAATTTGTAATTTTAAGAAGTACCCACATTTTTTTTTTCTATAAAGACAATTGTAGAAACAGAACTTTTGTGGATAGCTTTCTCGGTAGGGCTAAAATACCAAGGCTCTGTATGAATAAAGATTTTGTGCTGCTGTATGTCAGTCAATGCTATTCCCCACACTTTTAAATACTATCGATCCAAGAAAAATTGTGCTGCAGTTTTCCAACCTCCTGCTATATTAAACCAGACTGCTAATAAACTGAATTTTCTCGGGTTGCCTCATTTCCTCCCTCTTTTGTGGTTAACAGAACGTCTTTGCCCGAAGCGCTCAGTGGCTTCCCGTCCACAAGCCGAGCCTGTCAGACGCTGCTGCTGCTGCTGCTGCTGCTGCTCCGGCCGGCCCAGAGCTGCTAGGTACCCCTTGCTGATGACTCTTCTTCAGGGGAACTGAGGGCGGCAGGAGCGCAGCTGGGTGTTTCGCCTCACAGCCACAGCCAGAAAGTTAAACCGGGCCAAGCACGGTTGGGCAGCAGCTAGATCGGGATTAACCAGCTGTCCTCAGGATAATTTGAAGCGCGTCTGCAAAGACCCAGCAGTTCAAGCGAAACACCTGAAAACCTGGCTCCATGCTTAGCCGCCTTGCTGCGTAGGCAGGGCGAGGGCAGGCATCGCTTTCCTGTCCTCCCCGGTCCCTATTGATCTGAACGGCCCACTTCCGGCACCGACGGTTTTTTTCTGGTCTGCTCATAGCGAAAGGACCGAAACCTGCTCCGTCCTGCAGGCTTCGCCCGTAAAGGCCGGCCGAGGAGCCCCGGGAAGAGCATCACGCGCCAAGCGGGAGACCCCACGGGCGGAGAGGTTGCGAGCGGAGGCCCCACTCAGACCTTCCGCCCCTCATCCCCCCCACCGGGCCCTTGCAGCCCACGGCCTCCCGCGAGGGCCCGGAGCCCCTCCGCCACCGGAGACCGGAGCTTCTTCCCCAGGGCCGCCGCCCGCGCACCGTCTCCCTCTGGCTCCCGGGGAACCGCGGCCTAGCCACCCGCTCGGCGGCCAGAGATGCTCACGGCCAGCCCCGGGAGCTGTCGCTGCGATCGGGCGGCAACCGGCGCCTCTTCGTAGCAGCGCCCGCCGAGCGTCCCGGTGCGAAAGCCCTGCCCTGGAGGCCTTCCGGGGCCTCCCCGAGAGCGGCTGCCGCGCAGAGCGAGCGGAGGCTCCGGCACCCGGGAAGCGCGAGAGTCTCGGCGGCGGCGGCTCCTCTTCCGCGGAGCCCCGGCTGCCCGTTACTCGGAG
>QLTV01002973.1:12130-43267 GCA_003457575.1 Thermophis baileyi | reverse complement strand
GCGCCGAGGCCCGGGGCGGGCCGAGCAGAGCCGTGGCGGCCGGGCGCCCCGCCCCGTCGGGGAAGGAGCCGGGAGGGAGCGGTATTTAACCCGGGGCCGGCCGGGTGCGACGGCAGAGACGGGCGACTAACCCCCGCGAGAGGTTCGAAGAGCGGCGGCTCAATCCCACCTCGAGTCTGGAAGCCGTCGCGAGGAGTGGGCAGCGCGGGCTCCGTCGCCGTTCCCGGGCATCTCCCCGGAACCCGTCCCGTCTTCTGGCGCCATGAAGCGCCAGTCGCCGGCTGGGCAGAGTTGCATCAGCTGCCGCCGCCGCCTCCTCCTCCTGCCGCTGCTGCTCCTGCTCTTCCTCCACCTGGCCGGCGCCGAACTCGGGTCGTATTGCCCGCCTACCCCGTCCGGGCGCGGGGCGCGCCTCTTGTTGCCCAGGTAAGCTCGCTGGCTGCATCTCCACGCGGCCCCGGGAGCCTCCGGTGGCCCTCCCTAGAAGGGCTCCGCTCCCGGCAGGGCAGGCTCCGTCCTTCACACTCCGGCGACCCTTTCCCGGGTAGCGTGGAAGGGGACCGGGGTAGTCCCGGACGGGAATCGGCGGTACCGGGAAGACATCCCCCCCACCCACACATACGCTTGCTGTCTCGTCCCTTTTCGACTACTGCCAGCCGTGCCTGCTTCGCCAGCGCTTCCTCTTGGCCGCTGGTTCCACGGCTGCCGTGAACAGAATTTTCCCCTAGAGACGCAAACCCCGAGGAGAGCTCAGTGCAGGCCTGGCGGCCGTGAGTTACAAGCTTTTTTTGACCTTTTCAAGGGTTAGCACCAAAACCACACCGAGCCCTGGAATTCAGTTGAGCTGCCTTCTTCACAAAGGGTCTGTTGCACAGCCCGGTGTGTGTGTATATGTGTGTGTGTGCGTGTGCGTGTGCGTGTGCGTGTGCATGCTTCAAGACTTCCTTGAGGAACCTCAGTGGTGGTTACACTTCTTTTCCCCTCTCTGCCCGCCCCCCCCCTTCCCTGTGCAGATGCTGGGTGCCTGCTGAGGGGCAGTGAGCAGTCCCAGGTGTGGATGGGAGCGGTTGAATAATGGACACTTGCCAGTTGGGCTTACTGAGTTCCAGAGCTGCCTTGTGTATTCTGGCCATGATCCAGGACCTTGTTAAGTGTTCCCGAGCCCTTTGAAATCAATGGGTAACTCAGCAAATTAAGAAAGCTGGAATCCACGCTTAACTTGGAGTAAACCCACCCACCCGATTGGCTTTAGGGCAAATGTGCATAGTAGGGCTCCTGTCCATCTTTCGACCCTCAAAGCATGACCTAACCCTAATATTGAATCCCATGTTCTTTCACATTTGGACGTTTGTCACTTAGGCTGTTGGTCTGCAGTGGAGTTTAGCTCACTAAGGAGCATCTAAAAAAAAAAAAAGAAGGCATAAAAACAAGTCCTAAGAATCACCCTGAAACCATTGGAACCACATAGCATTTCTGCCACCAATGATGCAATATCATTACAACATGAATCAGCTGTTGAAACGGGACGTCCTCTAAGGAATCCGTTCTTTGACATTTGAAAGCCAGAAAGGAGAAGGCAAGACAGGTCTACAGGGAAGAGCCCTAGTGTGTCGGGCCCTCTCCCCCACCCATTCATGTTCTCAAGTGGGTCAGCTTCTGGGGCATAGCTGGCTGATGAGGGACCTTCCACCTCAGCCTGAGAGGGAAGGCACAGCTGGAATCCTGAGCAGAAGGGAGGTTTTCCCCTGTCAGTGTTGGGACAGAACATGGGGGCGGTGCAAGGGGGAAGAAAGTGGGCTTCTCCATCCACCCCTCCTTGTTCCGCCTCCGCCCGGGGCCCTCCTCTCCAATTCTTGAAGGTGTCTTGTGGCTGTATTTTATACCTTTCCTAGCAATGACAGATGCCCTACTTCCAATAAAAATATTTGTCCTTTCTCCATGTTTAAGATAGCACTCCAACTCAACTCAAGAAAGTAGGTTGCCCTGACTCATGAGAAGCAGAGGCCGGCTCCAGCAAGCCTGGTCTTGCACCCACCGCTTCCTCTGTGGACCTGCAGAGTGCAATGTACCACTCTTAATGTGAGAGAGCGCAGATACACTGCAGTTCACCTCCTGTTCAATCATAGAGGGCAGCAGTGAGAGCTTTAGGAATCCTACAACCTGTAGCAAAAGAAGATGTGGCCTTTCTTACTAGTCCAGCTTCCTGTGCTACCCAACAGAAGAGGCAATGCTTCAGTTTGTCCAGCTCCTACCATTAGCCCTGTCTGTCCTCGGGGTTGGCTGAATTGAGGAGGCAATGGCTGACCCCCTGCTGGCCATATACCACTACTTGTGCCTCTTGAGTGCTTGGCTGAAAAACATTTGTTCAGGTTCATTTCCCTACAGCAATCTAAGCATCAGGGGAGTGGAACCAGAAGTGCACTCCTCACCCAATCTCTGTAAGCTATAAAGATGCCTCCAAATTGCCCAAGGACTCCTGGGATGGCACCCGATGTTTGCATGGAGCCCCTTGAAAGGAAAGAGGGTTCTGCACCCTTGATGCCACTCGTTGATGGCAGCCTTTGATCCTGACCCTGCAATCAGCATGGCAGCGTGGAATGCACAACAGACAAATTATGCAGACCGAGGAGGTCTCCCACAGACTCCCTGGTTCCATCCTTGTTGCTAAAACTCTGATTTCTTCTCGTCTTCCTTCTTCTCTAAGTGAAGACCCTCTTGTCCTGCCAAGGCCAAGGAACCAGAGGCCCTGGGGCTTGGCAACCACACCTTGCTTGATATCACTTGCACACATTGAGTTATGCGCAACCCAACAAGACGTAGAGTCTATTTACATGACTGCCATGTATCATCCTTCTCCCTCTAGAAGCATTCTTGGGGTACAGAATGAACAGTTCTCTATCCATATAAGAAAATTAAATGGTTGGTTAACTTAAATAGGGCACCAACTTTTACAGGGGGGGGGATAAAATGAAAATAGCAAGTGCAGCAAGGACTTTGCCTCTGATCACTTCCCTGGTTAGAATCCAACTTAAATGCCCTGTAATCCAACTGTCAAAGGGAGCAGCAATGACACTACGAGCAAGACTTTGGTCACCCTCTGGTCAAAGAATCAGGAGGAGCCTGGCAATATCTTTTCTGACTAAAGACATAGGCTAGTCAACATAAAGCGGTGCTCCCAGACACCACCTGATTTTTGCCATGGCTCTCCTCCTTAAGACAAATCTACAGCGCCTCCTTAACAGCAAACGGAAAATGATGCAAACAAAAGACTGAGTTTTGGCTAGCAATGATGGTTCTGCAAAGATCTTGTGATTTACACATTAAAAAGTAAGCATCACCATGATGTATTCCACATATTCTTTTGAGGGGTCTTCCCTGCACCCCACTTTCTCCCCACCAGTTCTGTGGCATCGGCTAGGGCTAGGCTGTGGGAGAGACTTCCAGATCCCAGGATTGAAACCTGGCCCTGCATTGTCTGAATCAAACCCTAATGGGGTATCCCACCACGGGATATCCACACTGTGCTCTCCATCCACCTCAGTGGAGATTTTCACCAAGACAGCTGGAAAGGTCTCCAGTAGTTTCCCCGGCTTCCCTAAATCCTGCAGGTCACTCCATCCACTGCAGGGGGGCTCTGGCAGGAAGGGATCGGGTTGCTGACACAGGACGGAAGAGGAAATGCCAGTGGCCATGGTGCTCAAGCACTATGGTCAGGTCAAAGCCAAGGAATCACAGGCCACATTGTCCGGGTCGTACCATCAGGCACTGAATTGGAGGGGTGTCATTTTTCAGGAAGTTTTTTTCCAGCCATCCTGTGGTTCCCTGAAAGATGCGTCTGAATGGGAAAGAGGAGATGCTTGCGAATCGATTTGATGTCCTCTTTGGTTCCCATCGGAAGGGCTTGGCTGGAACGGGGGGAGTGATGCAAGGAAAGGCACGAGGAAGGAGCTTTCTGTGACTGGATGCGGCATGAGATGCGCAAGAGGGTACACCCCGTCTTCCTTCCTCGCCCTCAGCACGGTCTTGGAAGCCAGGCATCCTTTGCTTTAACAGAGCCACACAAGTCACAACCCCACTGCAACTCTGCCAGCCCTTCCCTAGGTTTTGGTGAGCTATCCGAAACGGTGCCGACTCTGAAAAGCCTCTGTGTAAGCTGGCTTGGGTGTGCAGGCTCACGCCTGTGATGCAGCTGGTGTTTGTGCTCGCTCTTCTTGGGTGGCTACCAGTGTACGTGTCTTGTGGCAGGTAGCTTCTTTCCTCTCTGCACGTGCTCCTCCCTCCTCGCTTTGCCCTCTGGCCATCTCCCAGGCTCTCCCATCTCTTTCGCAGCCCAGGCTCCCTGCCAGGGATTCTGTCGTTGACCTCACTTTTTTCTCACCTTGGCCTCCCCTTTCCAGCCTGGCCTACCATCTTCTACCTTCTTTCCTCCCTTTCCACTCCTCCCCCTGCCCCTACTGCCCTGGAAGGAAGGCGGTTCAGCCGGCTGCCTCTCGCTGTCTTGAGGCCTGAAAGGGATTGAGTGGCAAACCCAGTGCCCGACTTCATGTGGGGCTTGCAGAGCTCCAGGGAGCAACTGGTTTTCCTGGAGAGCTCCCTCCTCCTGGCTTCCCCTGGCTGTGGCTTAAGGACAGGGTTTGCCTCCTCGTTAGCACTGCTCTGGCCACCGAGGATGGGGAAGAAGGTACCCTGCCCCCTGCCTTGAAACGAAGATAAAAAAGAGCACGTGAAAAGTCAGTGTTTAAATTTTAAATTGGTTTCAAATGGCTGTAGTATCTTGTTTTCCATTTCGATACTGCTATCTGTTTTTTTTTTCTAGATTGGGATGCAGATTCCATGCATGGAAAAGTATACTGTTCTCTGTCCATCTGGAAAAGCAATTTCTCCAGGTTCTCAGCAACAGGGTGCTTTTGAGAGAGGCAAAGCCACAGCCATATCCATTTGAAAATGCAGCCTAGAAACACCAGTTTTAGCTTCTTGGTCCCTGTAGAGGGTGTGCCAGAGATTGGTTGCTGGGGTGCTCTTCCAGGCCCACCAGAAGGAAGCCGTGTTGGCCTCGTCTCCCGGGGAGCCATGCAGTTCACTGCAGGGTCTCTCTCTCTTTCCCCTCGAGAGCAAGGATGACAGTGGTTTGCCCAGCTGTTCCCAAAGGAATGCAGACTTTCTGGGTCCTGATCCCAAAGGATCTGCCAAATGATTTCCCCGTCCTTTCCCACAGAGGACAGGTCAGGGTTAGCTTCCCTTGGTTGGGCGGCAGCAGAAGCATCAGAGTACAGCTCTATCCATGTTGTTTTATTTTCTTCTTTCGGCTTTTATATTTGCAAGAACTTCCTGATCAGCCTTGGCTAATGGAAAGGCCAGATGTTCCAATCTCAGCTTCATCTTTAGAAATTGAGAGGCCGAAATAAAGACGAAAGGAGCCAAAGTGCCAGGATACATTAATTGGGGCATGGGAGGGGGGGGCAACTAACACCAAGTCAGAGGGGCCGAATTAAAGGTTTTTGCAGCTTTTCTCCAACACACACCAGCCTCAGGAAACTTGAAGTGTATTGGTAGCAATGTTAGATCCACCACCTCATACTGTGGGGGAGGTATGACAGATGATGCCTTTTTTTAAAAATGCTGCTTGACTTCAGCTAATGCCTGTCTGTGGCAATTGAGATTGATGGGGTGGGGGGGGGATATAAACTGCCATGAAAAATAATTCTGATATATATATATATAGGCAGAATTCACACAACTCACAAAACATCTTATGATCAGTACATAGGTTGTATCCCCAAGACTAACCATATTATGAATAGCCTGATCTATACCCAGTGGATTCCCCAACCTTTCAAACTCAGTCTATCAAGTTCTAGAATGTGGAAGGAACGTTCCCCCTTTCTCACCCAGAAGCACCTGAGCCCAGCATCCCTCCGCCTCCAGCTCTTCTTTCCTTCTTGCACATCCAGGGGCCCTCTAAAAGTCTCCTCTTCCTTTTTTGCAGGAAACCTTGGGACTCTACCTGGCTTCCGAAGAGGCTGTCGAAAAAGAATGGGCTGTCTTGGCTGGCTCAGAAGCAACCTGGGATGGCAGACAGCCTGCTCCCCCTCCGAGAGCTCCCCAGGCCCAGATTGGACCCCCTGCAGCTTGGCTATGGCCCTCTGCCTCGGCCCACACTGATGCTAGCCCTTCGTCGAAAGCGCCGCGCTGCCCAACTAATGCGCGTGGGTTGTGCTTTGGGCACTTGCCAAGTGCAAAATCTCAGCCACCGCCTTTGGCAGCTGAAGGGCCAGTTGGGACGCCAGGATTCCTCTCCCATCAGTCTCCATAGTCCCCACAGTTATGGCTGAAGGCAGAGAGTGATGCCAGGACCGGAAAGGCACCTGCTCCTTGCCCTGAACATTTCCAGCAGCCCTCTCCTCGACACCTGCCATGCCACCCACTGGTCTTCTTGCTGGACCTACACGTAGGGCATTCTCCTGGTGGGTGGGTTGGGACATGGGCCTTGAAATAAAGCCAACGTGGGGCGGGGGCTGCTGCTGGAGGGGCCTGAGCAGCAGAAGTCCCAGTTGTCATCTCTCAGGAGGTGCACTGGGTGCGGCTGTACAATAGCCTCGCTTCATCCTTCATACTGGCAAGAGGGAGATGGTTTATCAATAGATGGGATCATTCCATATTGACACTGGTAGCGTCATAGAAGGAGAACCAGCTTGGGCTTTCAGTGAATGAATCTCTTCCCTGCACACATTCTAAAAACTAATAAAATGATCTAAGCATGGATTTTATCTCTGCGTGCACCACCTCAAAGCTTGGGGCTGTAAAAGAGGATGAGCCATGTCAAAAAGGAGGCATCCCTCCCCCTCGGAATGGCTCATGCGGGGGTGCTGCTGCTACTGCCCTGGTAACACGTGTGAGTGTGCAAGTGTGCTCTGTAAGAAAGTGAGACTGGCTGGCTTGCAAGGTAGGGCGTGTACCTCCTCAGCCCCTTCTCTCTGGCTTTGATGCCTCACTTGAATTCATGAGGCTCCCCCCCCCCACCCCAGTGGTATGGATGAGGGTTAATGCAGGGTGTGTTTCAAACCCAGAGCTGTTCCTTGGGTCACCCGGTATGCAGCTTTTTCTCCCAACTGCCATGTGAAGGTAGAATTGTGTGAACTGCTCCAGCAAAATAACCTCAGATAGTGATTTGATTAATGACTGGAGTCCAGTGCAGGTGATTGTGTCTTCTAGGGACCGAAAAGCAACTGCGGGCAGTTTTCCATAACAAAACCTGCCCCGGGAAAAGTGGAATGTTGAATCTTAATAAAAGATGTGAAGAAAACTATTGGCACCTATGTTGTGTTGCTCAACAGCAGCTCATGCTTGTTGGTCTAGTTCACATGACATGTTAGACCAGGGTAAAATGGGCTTTGTAGTTTGTGATTCAGGGTATATGGAAAAGGAAGTTTACATGGTAGGCTGTATCCTATTAAATCACAAAACTTGTTAAGCCATCATAGGTTTATGTGTTTGGGCAGAGCATGTGATAGAAACTCAAGTATGTTGGGTTAGTCTGGGTGAAGTGAACTTAATGGGGGGAGGCACTGGCATTCAAAGGCTCAGTATGTCTTTTGGCCCTCAGGGGCTTCCATAGCGCATGCAGTAAAACAAACGTTTTGAAGCTTTAGTAAAAAAGCATAATGGCAAAAAACTGCATTTTTTTGAGTGGGAGTAAACAATCCCCTTCTGAGAGGGGAAGCCATAACCCTAACCCAGCAAGGAACAGCCAGAAGGCAAAGGGTCAAGGCAACACCACGTCGGAGGGCTGAGCTTGCTGTTTTGTTTCGAAGGGGCGGAAGTCACAGCGCTGATCTCCCTCCAGGGGGGCTTCTAGAAGTCTCCAGAAGGGTCCTTATTACCCAGAACCCAGGTTTGTTCTTCCTGAATCCCTCAGGAACAAGAGGCAATTTCAGCATCCAGACTCTGCCTCCAAAGTAATGAACGCTGAACATAAGAGCCCCCTCAGTTATAACAGCCGGGTTCTGCACGAGTGGCATTTCTGAACATCCGCCCCAAGCAGGCAAGGAAGGCGGTTTGCCAGGGCCCTCTTTGGAGACAGCCAGGGCTGAACGGCCTTTTGCACACACTCATCACAGCATGCAAAGATCTGGAAAGTTGCCTTTTCAGAAGTGGGATGAACCAGGCAGTGCACAGGGCCAAATTTCCTCTGAGACAGGTTACGCCTGTATAAACTCCCTTGAGCCACAGACAAATCTGACCATCTGGAAAATCTGCCTCGCTGGTCAAGGGAAGGGTCAGATGGAACAGAGAGGTGGATTGGTTTCCTTGGAGTGCTAGGCAAAAGTTCTCTGGCAGCAGAGCTTGTCCCTGGGTCCAAGGGCCACGACCGCTTTGCTGGATAAGGGCTTTCTGTGAACAGACAAGCAGAGGGGCTGGGAACTGACTCAGCGGTTTCCTGCATCAACAAGATGTTCCTGGCAAGCTCACCTAGCAGGACTCAGGAGGAGGGTCCCACCTGGGCTGACTCACCTGGAGGCTTCTCTCAAAATCCCATGACGCCTCTGCTCAGAGGCCATGACCAGGAGCCCTCTTGCCTAGGGGGATCCCCCCCTACCTTTCCAACCCCAGCTGCCTTCCCCTCACCCAGCTATGCAGCTTCTGTAATGTCCCAAAGATGCCCCCCCCCCGCAACATTCTGCAGGCTGGAAGAGAACTCTGCCCTAATGAGAGAGGATCGCCCCTCTCTCTCCTGGTCGCAGACTTCGCTGCCCTTCCTTGATTGACAGGTATCATCTGCCCTTCTGCCTGCGGGCCTTTCCTTTGATGCCCACCAGTTGCCTTCCCCAGTCCCTACAACGGGAAGCTGTACTGCCGCGAGGAGGATCGCCAGCTGTCCTTTTCGGGAATGCCTGGAGCCCCAAAGGCGATGGGTGCCAAAGCCAAGCGCTTGGAAGTGTGGCCGGCACAAGGAGGAGCGGCTGGCAGGGAAGAGCACTCTCTGCTCGGCTGGCATCTCCTGCAGCTTCCCCTGGGCGAGCCCCTCCCAGCACCAGGAGTTTTCCATGAACTGGAGGGTGGGTGCGTGGTGGGCAAAGGAGAGCCAGTGTGGCAGCCGAGGCTCCCTCTCCCAGGGCGGCCGTGAGAAAAGGTTGGAGGGAGAGCGCGACGCGCGCCTTCTTCGGTGCCTGAAGGGAAGAAAGGCGGCGTAAATGGAAGCGCTCGGTCCGAGACACCAAGGCCAGTCTGTTTTTCGAGAGGGGCTCGGTTGCCGCACGTACCGAGGAGCTTCGGGCTGCCCTCGCGGCCACAGAACGGCCTGGGACGATCCGGTGCAAGATGCAGCCCCTGGGATTCCTTTTTGAGCCCGTCTCCTGGCCCGGCGTCGTGACTCTGGCTTTCTAAAGGAACCGAATTCTATTTTATTTTGCCCTCGGTCTTCGCGGCACAGCTGCGCCTCAGCCACGCAGGTTTGCTGGTGGTCGTGCGAGCCTGGCTCTTCCGAAAAGGCTCCTGGTTCTCCTGGCCATTCCACGCAGAAGCCGCGGAGTCTGGCCGAGGGTCGCCCGAAGGCGGCAGCCACCACCGCACCAGGAGAGAGCCAGCACCTGCCTGCGGCACCGGGCGCCACGCCCCCTCCGGGCTCCGCCCACCGGCTGCGGGGAACGGCCTCCGCGGGAGGGAGGGCGCTCCCTCCCCCCTCTCTCTATGGTCGGAACTGCGGGTTGCGTCATAATCGCGCGCCGAGGCGGGAAATTCGAGGAGCGGCCCTCTGTTTCCTGGCCCCGCAGTCTCTGGCTGGCCCGCCGGAGGTTCCGGCCTTGGCGCGATGGCCCGGTGCGGAGGGTGAGCGCAGTTCCGGCCCTGGCGGGGGCTCTTCGTGAGGAGCTTAATGGCCGGTTTCGAGGGCGACCTCTGGAAACGCCAAGCGGGGCGGGGGGGCGGCGCGGCGCGGCTGAGCTGCTCCCCATTGTCCAGACTAGGGTGTTGGGTGTGGAGGGCGGAGAGCTTCAACGGGGGGTGTTCAGTTCAAGGTCTGAACCTTTAGTTTCCTTGGACTTTTTATTAGGGGCGGCCTGTCTTCCATTACCTGCCTTTCAAAGGGTCTGTAGATTTTGTTTTTGGGGGTTTAGCCACCAAAAGTCCTCTTACGGTCTGTTTTACAGCTCATCATCTTCAGACAGCGACGATGAATTTGAAAAATGTAAGTACGTAAAAGTTAACCTGCAGAAGTACAGAAAGTGCTTTTTTGGGAGTATGACTTTCAGTTCTGTTGCCTATCTGCTTTCTTTTTACTACAGGCAGTCCTCGACTTATGACCACAATTGAGCCCAAAATTTCCGTTGCTAAATGAAACATTCATTAAGTAAATGTTGCTCCATTTTACGACCTTTCTTGCCACAGTTGTTAAGTGAATCACTGCAGTTGTTAAGTTAGGAACACAATTCTTAAGTGAATCTGGCTTCCCCATTGACTTTGCTTGTCAGAAGGTCGCAAAATGTCAGACCTGCTGCAAGTTAAACCTCTAAATAGAAACGATCCTGGGCTCCATTTGTTGAGAAAGATATAGTCAAGTATATTGCAGTAATGCAAAGCCAGAACTGAAAATCGCATGCCAAAATCCCTAAGTTCAATTTTTCCCTCAGTTACCTCCCATTGCCCACCTTGTGTAGCCAATCGGGTTCAGGCAGGGTGTTTTCATAATGGTCAGTCCCAAGTACAGGATGGTTTGCGGCTGGTATGCCGGGTGACCTTGAAGCAGCTTCCCGAATAGATACGGCACTTACTTTCTTTCCCCTCTTGCCTTCCCCCCTTAAATATGAGTCAGTTGCTAAGCATCTGAATTTTGATCACATGACCATGGGGATGCTACAACAGTCGTAAGTGTGAAAAACAATCATAAGTCACTTTTTCCAGTGCCATTGTAACTTTGAAAGGTCACTAAATGAAGTGTTGTAAGTTGAGGACGACCTGTCTTCACTTCTGAAGAACCTTATAACACAGGTCTGTATGCTGTTCTGTGAGCATAGCTTAGATGAGGATAGTCCAATGCTCTGTATAAATGCTATGCTTTTTCTAGATTTTTACCACTTAATCAGATCAATATATTTTCTAACCTATTAATGGAAAGTTGATTTTGTTAGTTATCTGGAGCATTTGTTCTTAGACATTGTTTTTCTTAATTTTATTTAGGAAGGCTAAGAGAACAATATAAACTGCCAAGAAACTGAATAACTTTTAAAATGTATACACATAAAAACATATTCTACCTTTATTATTTTTATAAATAACTGAAAGCAGTTAACATTTTCCTCCTACTTTCCCACAGCAACAACCCTGTGAGGTGAGTTGGGCTGAGAGAGAGTGGCTGATCCAACATCACCCAACTGACTTTCATGGCTAAAACAGGACTAGAACTCACAATTTCCCGCTTTCTAGCCAAGTGCCTTAACCACTAGACCAAACTGGCTCCGTAAAATAATGAAAAATAATTGAGTAGGAACATGTTATAACCTTTTATCATTTATTAACTGCACTTTGCACTGTGTGACTAATGTCTTTCCTTGCCCTATCTGACTGTTACAGTCAAAGTAGGTCAAATACGGTCAATGTGGCATTCTGCAGATAAGGAATCTAATATTGAAGTTGCCAGTGTGGGAATCGAAGTATTGCAGATCAGTTAGGTCTGGAAAAGGAGCACTCTATGCTGCAGTAACCATTTTTTCATGTCTCTTGCCAAGTACCTTCAGTGACACAGAAGAGCTTATGACTTGGTATGATTTGTCTCCTTTTCCTGTGTAAGAGATCAAGTTGTGCTCTGCCTCCCCCTCAGCTCTGCCTGCTCTTCTCCTACACCAGGCCAGTCTTTTCATCAACAATTCAAGTTGTGAATAAGGATAGCCTTACAAACTGACTTGGCAACCTGCAGCAGCAGCCAACAACCAGGGCCTTGAGAGTCTGCCATCTGGGACCCAGGAGTGACTTCCAGGTGCTGGAACAAGATCCTGTGGCCAGTCTCTCATGAACATCTCACCCCATGTTTCCTGTCCTATCTCCTCCTACCTGTTGTTACTGGAATGTTACAGCCTGCTCTCCCCTCTCCATAAGGATCCACACCTGGTCCTGCACCCCTTACCTCAATCTTCCAATGAGGGCTCCCTAATACTCCAGCCGCTTTTGCAGTATTAGGCACGTAACGCCTCTGGTTCGTCAGGGATCACCACACATCCCCCATCTACCACCTGCACTGTGCCAACAGTCATTCCCCTCTCATCAGACTGCTGTGGCCAAAACTATAAGAACCCAATAACTAAAAAAAACCCCTACCCTTACTGGCGGGAAATTTGAGTAGAGTCTCACCCACCGCTAAACTTTCTTCTACGATGACTAGTCCCGTTGCAATTAAATCCACCCACCTCCTGGATGGTGATGAATGCTGATTAAAAGTTCATACAGAAGGTTGTTCCCAGGGCCTTCCAGATCTCACCCGGGGGAAAGACAAGATGGCTACCCAACGAAGTGGCAGAGGGAGCTGCAAGCACAGAGCCCCACAAGCCACAGACAGCCTGGACTAGCCTGGCCTCGGCCACAACAAAGTCCCCATCACCACATGTCCACACTGGAAAAGGCAGCCCTCGTCTGCATTCCAGCAACATCAGCCCTCCTGCCCGGAAGTGCAGGCCAAGAGGGCCATGTTCCTTTGGCACTGGCCTCCCCACTGCATGGAACACTTCCGTTGGGAAACAGCTGGTGGCCCCACAATCCAGATGCCAGCACCAGTTCCCACGGCCAGTTCTGCCTGCAACCCAGGGAAGGGAATGGACCCTGGACACCACACAAAATTCTGGCTTATATTTGGTAGGTTTCTCTGTTTTAGCCGTTGTGTGATCTCCAAGCTTTTTTAACGTACAGGTAGTCCTCGACTTATGACCACAATTGAGCCCGAAATTATTGTTGCTAAGTGAGACATTTGTTAAGCCCCGTGGCCTCCCCATTAGGCCCGAAAGAGCCTGAAAGGGAAGCGAATTCTTAATTAAATTAAATTAAATTTGCTTTCTAGTTGTCTTTTGGAGACTTTAATTGTTTAAGGGGACTAACTTTTGTTTACTTCTATGGCTTGTTTTAGTTTTGTCTAGAATGAGAATCCCCAGATCTGCTTCATGTTGCACACCAAGGACAAGAAACAGCAGGTGTGTCTGAAATTTTGTACTTTACCTTGATTTGGACTTTCTGAAACATATTCAGTTTTAAACATTTTAAGATCTGATTGGACAAAGGGTGTGTGATTTATGTCTAGTAAACAAAATTTTAAAAGAGCTGTGTTAATTTCTACATAGTTTTTGCAGTTACCTTAATAATTCTGTAATTTATTTATTTATTTGACCAATGTATATAGCCACCCGTCTCAGTGTGATTCTGAGCGGTTTACAACAAAAACAAGCAGAAAATGAAATAACAGTAAATACGTGACCACAGAAACAACTAAGAAATATTGGGGAAAGTGCAGTATATTTATCACCGCCCTAACAAGGCCCTTTATATTGCAAGCACTCTGTTGATTTCAGATGATTTTCCAGGTGATGTTAAAAAAAAATAAACCCCAAGGATTTTCCCAGGGGTTGCGGGGAAGAGATCTTTTACTGACTTTCATGAACTGTTTTCTGTTTCTTTTGGTGATCACCCAAAAGTGCATGATGAACCTCAGGCCAATAATGACCAAATGGGCTGTTTATTCCACATTTCATATTTAAAACTTTGTTACGAAGGTGAAAGTGAGACTTGCTTGCTTTTGTAAATTTATTATCAATTTTAACAATGGAAAAGAAAAGTCAAGCGGGTAGGATTTTAATCTCTTAAAGCAGGGGAGGGAAGAGCACCCAATTTGGAGCCCTGTGAAAGAGGGGAGGTTGGTATAGGAGAAGGACTGGCAGAGCCAGGAGGAGGGGTGAAAAGCAGGATTATCCTGGTTTGAAAGACGGGTCAAAGAGGCCTTCTATGTCCAAACTGAACAGCCCTCTCTCTTAACCGGAGGGGGGGGGAGGGATACGACCTCATCTATCTCCAACACAGTCACCAACACAGTCCTCTTGGCAGTTCCAAGAAGGCTCCACACCCATTTGCACCACTCAGGTGACCCTAAGGACACAAATAAACCTCCAAGTGGCCTCAACAACTCTCTACAAGAATGCAAATGACCAGCTGTCTGCAAGGAATATACTATAAATCCTTCCATTCCCCACCATCCAGTCAGAAATGAAGAAGCTTCTTGGATGAGAAGCAAAATGTCTTCAAAGAAAAACCAGAAAGTCCAGTTGCCTCTTGAAAAAGCACCTTTGGGGTTATCCTAGCATCACTAGGTAGCCACAAGCAAAGTCCAAACTCTCTCCCCCCCTCCCACCCGACTGACCCTTATCTAACTAACCAAGTGCTGGCCATCAGTTGAGAAGATTCCTGTCCCTAGGCTTTTAGCAATAAATCAGTTACACATGGACCTGGCCTTTTGCGCCTGATATTTGGCTTGGGAGGGACTTTGGGACCTCTTTCAGGTCCAAGAAGGGCCTGCCTGGGTTTAGCCCAGTGATGTAAAGGTGGGCCTTTCACAAGTATTGGGCTGCAAGGCCTACTAGCTTCCTAGGGTGGAAGGGGGGAATTTTAAAAATCATTATTTGCTTCCAGAGTTTAATTCTTAATTCTATTTTTTCCCCACTTCTCTCCATCTGAAAAGTTCAAAGGAGAATTTTTTTAGCTCTCCTGAAGGTAAGTATGGACCTGCAGCAAAAGGCAAGTGAGTCAACCTCCCCTCCCCCCCCTTTTGGGTGCAGGGCTTGGCAAAATTTATCTGCTTTTTTCTTTCCCAAATTCTTAAAGAGAGAGAGTGCTGGTTCAGCGCCCAATTTGGTACAAGACAGCCCCTTTTGTGCAACAGTCAGAAATGCCGACTGAAGATGATTATTATTTTGAAGTGCCTTCCTCATCATTATGACTGCTGTTGGATGGCACTCTTGCAGCCACGCTAAAGGGCCAGAGTCTTTCAGTTAAATTCCCTGGGAATAATGCTAAACACCCTCTCGCCATGCCCTCTCTCTCCCTCCCCAGTAATATTACCTAGTGGAAGGGTCAGCAGGCTGCATTGTTTCCGAGGAAAAGGTGCCGGCAGACTCTTGTTTGAGGGCTCCTTGATTCTGAGTTCGGCTGTTTTCTTGCAAACATTTCATTACCCAAGCTAGGTAACATCATCAGTGTTAGTAGGGAGTGGGCTTTGCCCTCAGTTTATATTCTAATGGATTGTCCTGTCAGTGGGCATGTGGGTGGTCTTAGAGATTCTTGGGTTGGACTGTTTACCATTAGCTTGTTTGGCAGTTCCTTGATTGGGGTATAGTTTACCTCTTGATTGTTGATGTCAGGGCTGCCTCTGATCAATCCCTAGGAAAGAAAACCCTGGACTCCATAGATTCAGAGAAAAGATACTTTTACTAGGAAAGAACTGATTGCAGCAAAAGTCAGGCAAGGTCTGAAGCAAAACGTGCGTGAAGAGACAAATTGAAACTAACCCCACAGCCCAGCCCAGCCCAGCCCAGCCCAGCCCAGCCCAGCCCAGCCCAGCCACAGTAGCCAGGCAACCAGAGTTCAGTCATCGGCCAGGAAGATGTTTTGGGAATGTCTCTGGTCCAGGTGCATCGCTCCTCTAGGATGGTTGGCCTTGAAGATGTTAAACAACCCGAGCTGGCCATTCTGAGTCCAGGCCTCCTCATCGCTTCTCAGAAATTCCACTTTCACTTCCTGCACGCTTCCCCTCCCAAATGCCCATTGCTTTCACCCTCCACCCCATTTCCATGGCAGCTGGCAGCTAGCTTGAAAGAAAGTGAAGATGCAGGCTGACATTTGGTCTGATCTTAAGAGTCTCCTTTGTCGTTGGCTGTTGCCATGAATTTGAAATAAATGAGACTCCATGATCATAGGCTAACTAATTTTATGTAAAATTTATGCCCAGCTAGGTCATGATGCCAAGCTAACTTTGGCTGATGTCATAAAACTGATCAGGGATTATGTGTGGATGAGGCACCACCAGGAAATGCAGCATTGTAGGGTAGACTGGGGAGTTGAGAAAACAGGAGAAGGGAGCGGCCAGCCATTTCTGCCAAGAAGAACTCCAGAGAAGCTCTGCTCTACTTACCTTATGAAAATGCCCAATTTGACTTAGAAGACAGGATTTTCAGGATATGGGTGGCATGAAAGTTTAATAAACAAATAAATAAATTTTTGAGAATGTTTAATTGCATTGGATGGAAACTAATCAAGGAGAGAAGCAATCTAGAACTAAGGAGAAATTTCCTGACAGTGAGAACAATTAACCAGTGGAACGACTTCCAGAAGTTGTGAATGCTCCAACACTGGAAGTTTTGAAGAAGAGATTGGACAACCATTTTTCTGAAATGGTACAGGGTTTCCTGCCAGAGCAGGGGGTTGGACTAGAAGATCTCCGAGGTCCCTTCCAATTCTGTTGTTCTGTTCTATTGCAGAGTCACGACCTCTCCACGCACCAAAAGCCTCCGATGTTGCTGGAAGGGCGGCTACCTGCTCTGCTGGGTCTGTTTTCTCTCCACTCCCGTGCAGTGACACCGACAGCGAGGACGATCCCATCTTTGTCGGAAGCCCCCGGGGGAATCCCTCCCATTGCCTGCCCCTTGCCTCTCCCCGGAGGGGCTCCGCTGCTTCCTGGGGGAGGCCAGGCGCTTCCTTCCTCCAGAGCCAGCGGCAGAGCTCAAAGGAGCCGGAGAGCTCCGATGAGGAGGTGGAAAGCCTTGTGGTTCGCATGAAGCAGAGGATGTTCTTCCCCGAAGCCAAGAGGGCCGGGAGCCAGCAAAACCCCCGTGGTAAGAGGCGGCCCTTTCCTGGGCTGATTCCAGTGTGGGGCTTGGCTAGGCCGTGCATACAGGACGGCGTTTGTAGGAGTTGTGGTGGATGTAGGTTGTTCAGGATCAGAAGCAATAAGCCTCTCAGGGCTGTGCGCTATTGTGGCAGCCGTTCCTTTTCCTGGATGCCTATGGGAGCACGTGGGCCCCGAGGAAATACATGTTTGAGCTAGGGGGGAGAACGAGTGCGGGTGGGGGGCCGTAAACGGTACCTTGGAATAAAGTTCTCGGTGGTGGGAATATTGCTGGTATGGAAGAGGTGTGTGGTGTTGGGTCTTCCTGCCTCCAGTAACAGGCCAAAGGAAAGCTGTTTCTGTAGACTTTCAAGAGAATTTTGAGTCACGGAGGGAGGGAGGGAGGTCCACCCCGTTGTTTCACCCACTTGGTCCATTTCACAAATGATGATAAAGGCCCAGCTTCGTTACAGTGCCTGTGGGTTTGTGCAGGCTGTTACAGCTAGTCCCTTCATCCTGCTATGTAGGCAAAGCTGCTTATATACTCGGCTCTTGGTCTCCTTGCTTGGGGCTTGGGAATGGAAGACCTGCCTGGAGTGACTTAATCAGGAATCCAAGGCGGTCCTTTGCCTTGCCGCAATTCCCATCTGGTGGGCCAGGCCTGCTCAGGTTGATTTGCAGCTCCATGCTGAGCATTCTCTTTGCGACTTGCAGAGGAGAGAGGCCTGGGCTCTTCCCTTGAAAGCCCCGCCAGGGCTGCCAAGAGAGAGGGCAGCCTTCCCTCAGCAGCCGGAATCCCTGCTCCTGGCACACCGCGCTCCCCTGGGACTTCTAAGAGCAAGGCCCTCGTGGATATTACTCAGTCGGTTACTCGGATGCAAAAGAGGTGAGTCTCCCTGCTGCTTCTTCATAGTTACTTTCAGAGTCCAAACGGATGGCCAGTTTTTCACACATCCATTAGGAGAAACATTTTCGCAGGGAGTGGAGAAAACTTGCAAAGTGACTTCGAGACTTCGCTGAAAACTTTTAAGAGGCTGACATCTGTTGATGGGTGTTTTCATAATTTAGCACTGTTTGGACCTGGATCCTTCTAGGTATATTTGTTTCTCTGTTTGTTTATCAAACTTATATGCTTCTGAATAGTAATTGATTATAATTGATTCATGCTGGCCAAAATAGAACCGCTGTGTTTTCAACAGATCAAAATAAACTACAACAAATACAGTGCAATACTACTTTCTGAATTGCACAACTCGGGGTTCAAGATAGTGCCCAGTTACTCCCCAAAGACCCTCCTCAGCCTTCACCACCATCAGGGAAGCCCTCCCTGGGGAGGCCAGCATCATCTCTAAAGAGACAGGAGAATCATGGTGGAAAAACAGCAGTCTGGCTTCTGATCTTCTAGGAGCCAAGACGTACGGATGCCTGGTCTTTCAATATTTCATTTTGACTACTAAAGGGTTCCCAACGTAATTGAGGACCCCCAGATTTCTCACTGGGGCAGTGGGCCTGGGGCAGTGCCACCCAATTCAGGACTAGTAGTGGAGAAACCTTGTCACCAAAAGGCCCAAGGACCCAGAGCCACTCCGTCTTGCCTGGGTTGACTCAGAGCCCCATTGCGCCCATCCAGAGCCTTGCAACCTCCAGAGTAGTGGGAGAGCCACCCCTGCAGACAAAGAGATGAGCTCATATTTACATATTTCAGAAAGGAGGGGAAAATGATGCATGCATACTGTACATATCCCTAATGACGTCATAGATCTCAGGTTACTTCCTGTCCATCTGTTATCCACAGAGAAGCGTGGTTTTAGTTAAAAGAAATGTTTGCATCTTGAGATTCAGGATTTGTGGTGGGACTCTTCTGATAAAACCTCTCAACGGGCCACAGTGAGTTAGACATTGCAAGGCCAGGTTCTTTTTGTCTTAAACTTATTTATCTGAAAACTGATTTTCCCCACAGCACACACAAGCAAAGGAATAATACATTGTGTACAAGTGCCTTTAATATCCCAGTTTTGGCCTGATATTTCTGTTGCAATATATAATATTTGGAATATGGGGAGAGAGAGCGAGATGAAGGAAATAGAACATGTCTCTGTGTGTACTGTGGTTAGAAGCAGGCTAATGTTCATTTGAGGAGATCTGGGGCTTCTCTGCTCAGGCAATCATGGATGGATCTTGAAAGTTGCTCAGCCATGCCCAGTTCTTTGGGAGACATTCATTATTTTCTTTATGATTTCAACCTGCTTTTCAGGATTAAACATAGATCGGGGTGGAAAGCTCACAGCTGTGTTATCTGAGGCAAGCCTTTAAGGCAAGGGTGACCGTGTCCTGCCTCCCCAATGAGGAGAGGAAGGTGGGCTGCTCCTCCAGCCTTCTCTCGGCTTTTCTCTTCCAGGGGACCCTGCCACGTCCAGGGCTGCTTCCTGCAGCAGTTGTCAGACCCAGAATCCCAACTAGCAAAACATTTCCGGAGCAAAAAAGAAGAACTGGCTCAAAGGCTGTATTCTTTTTACAACCATTCTGTCTTTGAGGGAAAGGTAGGGAATTTGGGTTTTATAGGTGCAGCTACCCTTAGCAGGGGGTCCACTCAGTTGCCTGGCTCAGCTTCCCAAGACCTTTGTTTCCCTTTCACCATGGTTTCCTCTCCTAAGCCTGGTGTCCTCAGCCAAACATCCAAAGTGGAAGCAGCACTTGTTCTAGTGCTGGGCTTTGACAGGAAACAGAGGAAGAAACGCCTGCCACCTGCCCAAGACCAGCCAGACTTAGAGAAAAAACATTCTCCCTCTTTCTCCTCCAGAGGAGACAGGTGGGGAAAGTTGGCCCTCTCTCTCTCATCCAAGCTGGCCATTTGGCAGCAGTGGGGGCAGAACGGCTTGCTTGTTCCGAGTGGGTGGCTCGAGGGGAGCTCAGTGCCAAGCAGCCGTGGAGAATTCCAACTTGACCCGGCATTTGGAGTCACACCTCGGCCTTGGCCCTGTGTCGGTGTCTGCTGCTTGCCTCCCACCCAGGTTTCTGCAACAAGGAATGTGAAACTTTTGCAGCAAAAGATGCGAATACTGAGAGCTGAGCCCAACTGTTATAGCTTTGGAAGTCTCTTGTTGCCTGTCATTTCTCTTAGCTGCCCGAGAGAATGGAGATTACCTGGAATAAGAAGATGCAGAAGACCGCAGGGTGCTGTGTAACTGGCCAGCTGAAGGAGCCAGAGACGCAGCGTTATGCCAAGATAATGCTGTCAGAAAAAGTCTGTGATTCTGCAGGTAGGCCCTCTTCTTCTCTGACTAGAACAGGTGTGGTTACAGATTGCATGGACGCAAAGGCAGATTCTCTTCTATAGAGGAGAAGGTCTGTAGCTCAGGGTTGAAATGGGGGGTCCTTGGCGCTCTTGGCTGTTTTCTTGCAGTTTTCTTCATTCCCCAAACTGCGCTGATGCTGTTCCCTAGTTTGGGTTGTGAAACATCTGCAAGAAAACAACCAAGCTCAGAGAGCACCAAGGACCCCTCAAACTCTCCTTTAGCACTCTGAGTTGGAAGGGGGGAGATTCCACTTGCTAGTTTCAGATATGAAAGATATAAACAGGATACACAGTGGTAATGGAGAAAGAAAAGGGAAATATTCTCTTTTGTAAATCCAATATAAGAAAGTTATCCAAGTCAGTCTTTTGGTTTCTTATTTGTACATCCTTTTTTATTATTAAGACATCAGTCGGTTTCATTTGTATGTCCAGCATAACAACTTTTTCCATATCATTATTGTGGCCTTTCATTTTTAAATCCACTTTTAGGTCAGTCTCAGTCTTGTTTGGTAAATCTTGTTCATCTTCCATAATATCTTTTAAACACAGTCTATCTATAATAGCAGGCATACAGTTCCTAAAATTAACCTCTGGATCCAGTGCTCACATATATTCTTCAGTATGTCCCATGTTAAAGTATTTTGTTCCATTCTGTATTAGTAAGTCAAATTTAAGTGTTCTTCTCTTTTAATTGTAATCTTTAGGTCTTCCTGGTTCCTTTTAATGGGCATTCTTCAAAGTCTAATCCTATCATTTTTTTAAAAAAGAATCCAAAACAACAGCATTTTCCTATGGAAAGAATCCTTATAATTAAATTCTAAATCTTATTTCAAATCCATCTGGACCCTTAGTTATAATTTTTCAATGTCAATGTTATAATCACCCTTTTGCTATTTATTCCAAAAAAGAGAATGTTTTAAAAAGTCCTTAAATTTGTATTTAAAACTTCTTTCATTAAGAATTAAAGGTAACTCACCTGGTACTCTAAAACCTTGTTGCAAAGGTTCCTAATAACAAAGCAATTAACAGGAAATTTCCAAAACTTATTAGAAAAGGAAGTATGTGATCCCTATGTCTATAAAAGCACCGACCACCGTTTGAGCAGAGATGGCATTCCCCCAGAGCTCTAACACCACCACCCCACCCACCCCGGAGATGCTTGTCTTGCGGTTTCCTTGTGAGGAGCGACTGCCGGAGCACTTGTGGGCGATCACAAGTCCTCTTCATGTTTCGAGAGGGCTTACAAAGAGCCGGTCCACTTGCCAGCTCTTCGTTCTGCCACAGTCATCAGCTGTATTTCAGTTCACTGTTTTTTGCCCAGAAATCCTATGGATAATGTGGGGTAATAGCTGTCTCCAGAGAGTTCCCCTTTGGAAGTTTCAGCCATGTTTTTTGTGTGAAATTGAAAACCATTCCTCTGATTTCTTATCGTCCAGGAATGGTAGGGGGAGGCAGGGAGGAGAAGTTGCAGATTTGCAGTTCTTATTTTAATACAATTTGGGCAATTGCAGTGTCCAAGCCATTTGGCTCTTATACATTACCTGTTCCCCCCCCCCCAATATTTATGCGAATTGGGCTTCCTGTGAGTTCTTCAGCAGCAACCAAGCAGTTGTCCTTCTAAATTGAGGCAACTTTCAGCTCTTCTGCAGTATTGGGAGCCTCATGTAGCTTGATCATTTTTGTTCTTAATGAATAGTGGCAAGAAATCAGGCCGCTTGGCTAAATTATTGTTTCATGGATTTAAACTGCAACAATATTCTCTGCTTTACCGTTTCTTTGAATAAAGATACTATATTACTAGTTCTCCTGCCCACCTAGCAGTCGGAAAACAGGCAAACACGAGTAGATAACTAGGTACCACTTAGGTGGGAAGGTAACCGCACTCTGTGCGCCTCTGGCATTTAGCCATGCTGGCCACATGACCATGGAAATGTCTTCAGGCAATGCTGGCTCTTTGGCTGTGAGGCAGAAATGAACACCGCCTCCCTAGAGTCGAACACAACTGGACAGCAGAAGCCTTTACCTTTTTATTATAAGTTCACATATCCTATATAGTTTAGATGGTGGTTTTTAATTGTTATTGGCTAAATGTTCAGCTCCAGTATAAAGCATTAACTGGAACATTATTGTAGGAGAAGGAGTGGCGGAACCTGGGGGCGGAGTCCTAGAGTCGCTATGTAGCTACAAACTAAGTCCAGCCTCTCTTGAATTCTGTTGACCATCACCCAGCGTCAAAATATTGCTAAGCATTAGTTGAGTAGATTCCTGTGCTGAGGCTCAAGTAATAATAGATCAGTTTAGTTGGGACTACCTGACAGAGTTAACATTTTATACTTAGACTCGGACCAAAGCGCATGGCGTACAGACCTACAGAGAAGTTTCATTGTTCTCTTATTTCACGCCATGGTTAGATCGACTTCGGGATACTCTCATCCATGAACTGTGTCATGCAGCAACGTGGTTGATCCACGGTGTTCGAGACGGGCATGGGCGATTCTGGAATTTATATGCCAAGAAGTCTGCTACGATTCATCCGGAGCTCCCAGTGGTCTCACGGTGCCACAACTATGAGATAAAATACAAGTTTACTTACAAATGCTTACAGTGCAAAAACACGTGAGTGGAGAATTTCCTTTCTCCTAGCAGTACTTTTTCTTTTTAATTCACAGATGCTGCATCGTCTGCCGTTTGGTAAACCATTCTCCCACTCATCTGCTTTATTTAGATGGAGTCTATTTCAATTTTATCATTTTGAAATATGATTCAATGTATCAGAATGTATGCATTGTGCTTTTCTGAAACTGGGATATCTTGATCCTTTTCTTGCCTGCCTGTTGAAATGGTTAGAAGTGTGGTAGGGGCTAAAGGGGGTTGGGGTCGGAGTGTCCCCAGGCGCTGGGTCCCGGGGGACCTTCCCTTGGAAGGGGAGGCAGCTCAGGAGTTCAATCCATGAATTGATCCAGGTGATTATGGGCCTTATCTACAAGAGGCTCCACGTTGGACGTGTTTTCTTTTTTAAATACTTGGCACAGCTAAGATACGATGTTGTACAGAAAAGAGGGCACTTGGAAAGTTTCAAGGCGAAGACTTGCCTTGTCACCTGAAGTCAGCAAACTGCTGGCAAGGGAGAATCAGAGAGCCACAAGCGTTCTCTGCCTCAGTTTTGAGGCTGAAGCCCAGAGAATTCCACGAGGTGGCTTGAATAGTTGCTGGCTCCCCGGCTGCTTTTTTGCCCACCTGGTTCCCGCTTGTGGCACGCATCTGTTCATGCTCTGCATACTCCCCAGCCCTCCATAGTGCCCACTCTGGGCACCTGCCTGCTCACCTGTAGCTCTGGGCCACTGGCCTGCTTTGTTTGGGGCTCTCGCCTCTTCCCACACCACAGTCGCTTAACGACTTGGGTGGTCCTCGGGTTGTACTGGCAGCTGGGACTGCTGGAATCGTCATCGCTAAGTGATGCAGTCGTATGGTGGAGATGGAAAGTTTGGTCCCAACTGCTGTGTAACCTGAGGAAAACCTGTACACTGAAGTAGAATTTTATAGGTTGTCTTAAGATAGTATTAAGGATACGTAATTGGTTCTTGCTTGCAACCAGTATTTTCAAGATAGAATTATGTATAGAGTTTTTGATGGCCATTGTTTATGCTGAAGATGTTAATAGTTTATGCTGAATCACCTGGGAAGCAGTCGAATAATAAACCTCTTTCCTGAAGGTTTTGCTTCTATAATTTCAGCTGTAAATGCATGCTGCCGTCGCCTTTCCTTAGCAGCTTTCTGTCTTCAAAGACACCTCTTGTGTTTGCCTTTCAGAATTGGGCGTCACTCCAAATCCCTGGACACGCAGCGCTTTGTCTGCGCTCTTTGCAAGGGGCAGCTGGAGCTTTGCCAGCCCAAGCTCAAAGATGGCACCCCAGCCAAAGCCCCACTCGCTCCATTTGCAAACTTTGTGAAGGAAAATTACAGCTCCGTGAAGCACTCTCAGCAGGGCCTGAGCCACGGAGCCATAATGAGGAAGCTCAGCGCAGACTTCGCCTCCCACACTTGATTGAACAACTGTTACGGCAGCTCCAGACCAATGGCCGCAAAATGAGGTTTTCTGATGCAGAGGAGGAGGCTGAGGAAAACCATTGTCATAATTCAGCCTTTTAAATGTTATTTGTATGTTTAAATATGAATTTGTATGTGTTCATTTTCTCCTAGAGCTTCAAATCAAGCATATGTTATTAAGTACTAATAAACTGATCTTGTATTTTATTTCTAATTACAATGATGCGGGTGTAAATATTGCTGTGGTTCTCCATAGTGATCATCCCCAATATGTTAAATTCCATTAGCTCTAGCCTATTTCTAGAAATGCACATAATCTGCAAATTAGGTATTTTTCCCATCAAGACATCTGTAATGATATGAGAAACTAGAGGATTTGGACTTGGGCCCCGGACTGGATGCGTTTCTCCCATTTGATAAGAGCTGCTTGTAAGCACTCCTTGATCACCGTCTCTGAGGCAGCTACTCAAGAGGTCAAACCCTCCAGCTGACGCTTAACTGACCAGCATGTAATGGAATAGCTTACGAAAAGATTTGCTGAATCCCATATATATCTAACGATCTATTAAGAAAGTCACTGGACCATTTAGGTAATTCTATATAGCAATTTTTTTTAATCTCGATCCAGTTATGGAGTAGGGTTGCTCTGATTTGGTGTCTTTGAAAATATTTGTGATTTTTATGTTTATCGTCCCATAGAAAGCTATGCCAATATATACAAGGTGTTTTACAGGTGGCACCTACCTCCGGCAAGACTGGCAAAAATGTATCCAAACACATCGGCAAAATGCTGGAAATGTAAACAAAACTCGGGGACATATTACCATACTTGGTGGACATGCCCGGAAGCCAGGAAATTTTGGAAAAAAATCCAGAAATGGATAATTGAAATTACACAACAATCGGTAGAATTTAGACCAGAACTGTTTCTACTTGGCATCATAAAAGAAAAAGTTAAACCATAAATACCAAAAGAAATAATCTGTGGAAATCACAAAAAGATGCACAACCAGACAGGCAGACAAACACTCAATGGAAAATATATATGATAGAATTAGAAATACAATAAAAATATAGAAATAATGAAAGAAAGATAACTTAGAACCAACAGTACCATTGATATAATGGTATGCAACGTTACAAAAATATTAATATTAATGGTTTATGTATGTATTTTGTTCGTTTTTCTGTTTTAGTCAGTCTATTATGTATTATGTAGTTAGATGTATGTTTGTTTTGTACAGTGTAGCAAAATTAACTCTGGATAAATTATGTGGGGTTTTGGTCATTTGTTTATTTTGGTGCAAGTCAATCTTTATGGCTGGTGGCTACATAATCAACTCCCTGCAGTTTTTCTATCAACAATTTTCAGATATGGCTTGCCATTACGTTCTTCCTAGGGCTCAGAGAGAATGGTTGGCTCAATATAATGCAGCTGGTTTTGTGTCTATTGCAGGACTATATGATCTGGATTCTAGTCCAGCACCTTGAATCACTGCACCAAACTGGCAATGTAGCACTGCTTTCCAAGACCTTACAGAACCACATCTTTGCAATCTGTTCTCTAGAGTCTTGTCTGTCTGCAGTTCCTCTTTATTCTGGGAATCAGTGAACTGTGTTGGACTGGAATGTGTCATCAGACGAATATCAGTTCTACTGCAATAGATCTGATTAGTCATTAATAGCCCTCATAATGAATAAAAGGGTGTCTCAAGTCAGTGCTCGGATACAGGTAACCCTCTGCTTAAGATCATAATTGGGATTGGGAATATGGTTGTAAATTGAGGCAGCCATGGGACCAGAAGAAATTTTCTGGCCTGTTTTGTGACAGTTGTTAAAGGCTTGAATGGGTGCTTTTTGCCAGAAGCAGCAGTAGCAGCCAAAAAAAAAAAAAAAAGTGCTGGAAACCAGCAAAAAAACGAGACTGGGGGTTGCGACCATTTACAATGGCTGGGGTATTTATGGGTCATAAAATATTGATTTTGTGACCATAATTTTGAATGGTCACAAAACGAGTAATCAGAAGTTAAGGACTACAATGAAAATGAATTATCTCAATTTGAGCCCAAGGAAGGCAAATCCATATTATGATACTACAAATCAACACTATCAGCTCCTCAATCCTAGATCTGGTGAAATTTACTATTTTAAATGACATTTAAGAGACCGAATTTCTGTAAAGCTCCCACATCCTGGACTGCACAAATTATTCTTCCAATCACACACAAAAATTGTATTGCCCTTAGACTTTCTTGCCCCTTTTTACCCCTCTGCAGGTGCCCAATTATATGAATTAATCCCGTCACCAATGATATACCGTGGCTTTGTGAATTCTTACTTTTATTTTAGCCGCCTTAGCTGTAAAGGTGAAAAGGTGAAAAGCAGGACACACTTGTTCCCCCAGTTTGCCAAGGCAGAGAAACGCTGCCCCCTTGTCTTCTCCCTCAGCTAGGGAGGCAGCGCCAAGGCCGCTCCCGGGGTCCGTGCCAGGGCTTTGCCAGTCTTCCTGCTGCTGCCATTAAAGCCCTTCATGCAAGCCGTGCGTGCTAGGGGAGCCCTTGCACCAGAGGGCCTGATGGTTCTCCCACGCTGGTCTTCTGCGTCTGAGTTGTTGACCGTGTCTTTGCTGGGCCTTGGAGACTTGTGAGAGATTCTGGCCTTTTCTTCATGGATAGCTGGAGAGGAAAGCCTACCTGAGTCCTGGTAGGCAGGCTGCTCCTGCCCCTGGCTCTCCTCTGCTGAGTTAGCCAGTTGTGTACATGGGCCAAATCTTCCCCGTATTGGAGCTCCTGAAGAAGCTGTTCTTTCTGCTCCTGGAGCTGATGCACAATGGCCTTTAGGCCCTGGGCTCTCTTGATGAGGTTCAGCAGTTCATTGCGCAATCTCCCGTTTTCAGCTTTTATCTGCTTGGTGTGTTGGATGAGGCTGCGCACGGCTTCTTTCTCAGCCTTTTTGGCCAAAGCTTGGACCCTCTGCTGGGACTCCATTTCATATTCTGCCTTCTTTTGCAGGAACTGGCTCTTCACGGTGTGCATTTGCTCGGAATGGTGGATTTTCATGGCCAGCAGGTCTTTCTCCAGCTCCCGGATACGGGCAAGCTGGTCCAACTGCAGCTCCTTGAAGGGCCTCAGTTCGTCAACCTCTTTGTTCATGAGGGAATACTTGGTCTCCATCTCAATCAACTGGCTCCTGACCTCCTTCTCTCTGTCTTTGTATTGAGAGGTCAGCTCATCCTTCTGCTTCAGGACAGAGGCCAGATCTGATCGGTTCTGGTCATTTAAGGAAATGATGGCATTCTGGCACAGGAGAGTGCGTTTGGCTAAGTAGGTGAGGTAAGCTTTGTTGTTTTCTTGGATCTCCTGGGCTTCCTTGTCCAGGAATTCATTTTCATCTTGAAAGTGATCCACTCGATCTGAATAGGTCTGGATATGCTCTGTCAGGGTGGCATATTCCTTCTTCAGGTGTTGCTCTCTCTCGGTGATAAATTGCTCAGAGGTGCTTTGCTGCTTGGCTATACTTTTCTTAACTCTTAGCTTGGTTTTCTGTTGTGCCATGCTGTCTGTCAAATGAAAGGGAACAGGGTAAAACACAGTGGTTGTGTAGCCTGTATGGAAACAACAGGTGGGAGAGTGTGATTAGAGATGCTACGAGATGTTGGGGAGAAATTAGGCTGTACTGGGAGGACAAAGGAGAGATGACAAAATAAATAGTGGAACAGACAATTGGCTGTGCATTGAGTGGCACTGCCTACAGTTTTAGCAACTAGCTGCTGCTCTGGGGAAATCGGTCCCAGGGCCCGTAACACTTTGTGTCCTTTCCTTGTGGTGGCATTGCTAAGGAGCTCCGAGCAAAGTTGCAAACGGGGGACATCTCTCTCTCTCTCTCTCTCTCTCTCTCGTGTGCTGGTCATCTCCTGAATGGAGATGACTGTAATGTGATCTACATGGGGCTACCCTTGACGGTATCTGGAAACTCCACCTGTTGCAGAATGTGGCGACGGGGGCAGTTTTTGGACCCCTGGGGTTGTAACACAATTGCTGGGGAGCAACGTTGGATGCCGGTTTGCTTTGGGTCCAATTAAAGAGGTTGTTTATCACTTTTAAAGCACTTCATAGCTACCTGAAGAACCATCTCATCCCAATTACATCAACCCGTCCCAAGGGCATGCAGTAGACCCCGTCGGCTGAAAAGTTTAAAACTGGTGGGGTCAAGGAAAAGAGCCTTCTCCGCTGTCGCTTCTGCCCCATGGAACATCTCACCCTTGAGGTGAGGTTGGCACAAATCTTCTGGCTTTCTGGAAGAGTGTTAAGACCTGACTGTCAACTACGGTGGGGATCCAACAGTGGCATGCAACTCAGCATGTGGCTGGTGGCTTAAGGGCGCTCCCCGTCTTGTTAACTTAATTTTTTTAAACCTTGTTTATTTTTTTATAGATTTTATGGTTTTTGTTTGTGAACTGCCCAAATCATTTAGATAGCAAGATGGGTAGTGTATAAATTTGATTAATAAATGACTAAAATAAACATAGGCTATATCTAATTTACAGGAACCAAGAGACTCCAAGGACAGATTGTTGGTTATGAGGTAAGTATCAAGCAACTCAGTCCTTGGATACAGATGAAGTCATGGTATGATAAGATCTGCATTAGAAACATCTCCACTAGTCCCAGCTTCTAGGCTTTGAGGGGTCTTGGGCTTAATGTTAGGCAGAGACTTGGAAAGCCTCACTAGGTGCCCCCCCCTTCTACTGCAGGGTGAGATGCAGCAGAAAGGGACAGGCAAGAGGAAAGATGCCTGCCAGCCTGCCTGAGATTTGGGGCAGCTGCTGCTGGTCATACAAGTCAAGGGGATTGTTGAAGGGTGGGGAAAAAAGAAAGGAAGTTTGGTCAATCAATCAATCAGAATAGAGCTGGAAGGAACCTTGGAGGTCTTCTAGTCCAACCCCCTGCTCAAGCAGGAGACCCTATACCATTTCAGATAGGTGGCTGTCCAGTCTTTTCTTAAAAACCTCCAATGATGAAGCCCCTACAACTTCTGAAGACAAGCTGTTCCACTGACTAATTGTCCTCACTGTTAGGAAGTTTCTCCATGTCCTGTTTTTCTCTATTCACAGTGGTATTAGCTTAAATGAGACACACACAGTTCTAAACACAATTTTAAATGGAGCTTGTCTTAACTATTTCCTTCGCTACCCTAACCTAAAGGGGCATCATAAGCGCACCAGCGTGCCTACCGTCCCTGTCCAAACGTTCCCTTTTATTTGTACCCATCTTATGTATATAAATAATGTTATATCTATGTATATTACCAAATACGTATTTGACAAAATAAATAAATAAAATAAAACCTAATGCAGCAAGAGTGGGAGGGGGGGGGAGAGCTCATTTCACAGTTCTGGGATTCCAGTTTCTTTGTCCAGCTGTCCTTGCTGGCACCTGGCCTGTTCTACAAAGGGTGAAATCTTTTCCTCCAGCCTGTCCACTCAGCAGATTGCTCTCTTGGACCTGTGTGCTTCCTCCACCTTTATACATACAGTTTGGAACATACTTTTCTTGGGTTGCTCATTAAGACTAGAAGACTCAGAGAAGGTGTCCCCACAGATAACTGGAGCCCAGGCCACAAAGGGTCTTATCAACGATGCTCAAAGTGTGTCAGGAAACAGTGGCAGCCAATACAAGGGCTGTAGTACTGCCAGCACACAGCCAGCTGCATTTTGCAACAACCATTTCTGAGTAATCTACAAAGGCAGCCCCCAATAAGGTCCATTGCAGTAATCCAGTCATGAGATGGCAAAGGCACATGTAATTGCCAAGACATCACACTCCAAAAAAGTCACAACTGGCACACAAACCATAACTAGGCAAAGGCTGTCCTGCCACAATCTCCAGTCATGCTTCTGCAGGATCTGTGAGTCCAGAAGGGACCCCAGAGCACAGACTTGTACCTTCAGAGGAAGTGCATCACAATGTAGTATATGCTTCTGTATTTTTGTTATAATAGCTTTATTCTTTGCAATTTATTTTTATACATCTCTTTCTGTTATATTTTTTGAGAAAAGCTGGCCCAAAGAGTAAAAGAAAGAAAAGATAAGAGATGAAGAATGTCTGCTGTGACAATCCCTTGGCACCATTCTGAACTGATAAATGAAACAAACTAAAAGAAGAGTATATCTTTCATGATTGCATGAAACCCTATACCATTTCAGACAAATGGTTATCCAATCTCTTCTTAAAAACTTCCAGTGTTGGAGCATTTACAATTTCTGGAGGCAAGTTGTTCCACTGGTTAATAGATCTCACTGTTAGGAAGTTTCTCCTTAGTTCCAGGTTGCTTCTCTCCTTGATTAGTTTCCATCAGTTGCTTCTTGTCCTGCCCTCAGGTGCTTTGGAGAATAGCTTGACTCCCTCTTCTTTGTGGCAGCCCCTCAGATATTGGAACACTGCTATCATGTCACCCCTAGTCCTTCTTCTCATTAAACTAGACATATCCAATTCCAGCAACTGTTCTTTATGCGTATACCAGGGTTTCAGATACTTAGAGCAGACAGGATTGTAGAATTATCAGGGGGAAAAAAGGGAGGAGGCTTATGTATATATATCAACAACAGCTGGTCTCAGGACATAACTATAATACAAAAATTCTGTGATGAAAACTTAGTCCTTACTTATCAACTGCAAACCCTTTTATTCTACTCCATATTCTACTTCATTTCTACTAATTGCAGTCTATATTCCTCCAGAAGCCTGTGTAAACAAAGCATTAAGAACTCTAGCTGATCAGATTATGGAGGCTGAAGCCAAATATCCAGATGCACTGGCCATTATTCTAGGTGATTTCAACAAATGTAACTTAAGGAAAGAGCTTCCAAAATATTTTCAGCATGTCAATTTTCCCACCAGAGGCAAGAATACTTTAGACCACTGCTACAGAACACTAAAAGATGCTTATC
>QLTV01002972.1:98446-109358 GCA_003457575.1 Thermophis baileyi | reverse complement strand
ATAAAAAAATTTAAAAAGGGAGGGGGGGGGGGGGGGGGGGCACAACCACCCCGGGGGGAAGAGAGAGAGAGAGAGAAAGAGAATGAGAGATGGAGAGAGAGAGAGAGAAAGAGAAAGAGAAAGAGAAAGAAAAAGAGAGAAAAAGAGAGAGAGATGGAGAGAGAGAGAAAGAGAGAGAAAGAGAGAGAAAGAGAGAGAGATGAAGAGAGAGGGAGGGAGAGAGAAAGAGAGAGCGAGAAAGAGAAAGAGAGAAAGAGAGAGAAAAAGAAGAAAGAAAGAAAGAAAGAAAGAAAGAAAGAAAGAAAGAAAGAAAGAAAGAAAGAAAGAAAGAAAGAAAGAAAGAAAGAAAGAAAGAAAGAAAGAGAGAAAATCATCAATTTTAGTTGTGGTTAATTCAACTTTGCAAAAGAGGGTGAGAACTGACAGCCGTTGAAATTAAATGGCCAATAACGAGGTTGTGGCTCACTGCTCTTTTCATCCTTCAAGTATTTCTTCCTTCCCTCGAAGATAGTCAAGCCTGTGTGAATTGGCTGGGGGGTTGATGGCCCACAACATCTCTCTCTCTCTCTCTCTCTCTCGCTCTCTCTCTCTCTCCTGTCTGTCTGTCTGTCTGTCTGTCTGTCTGTCTGTCTGTCTGTCTGTCTGTCTGCCTCTCTCTCTCTCTCTCTCTCTCTCTCTCTCTCAGGGAGGGAGGGAGGGAGGGAAGGAAGAGAGAGAGAGAGAGAGAGAGAGAGAGAATAAGTGAGCAAAGCGCATTATCATTGCTGGCATATCAGGAGGCCGATTCAAAGGACACCCAGGATGGATGGCTGTCCTGGTTTAAAGGTGACCATCCGTGATATTATGGGGTCAGAGGTGGGTTCCTACTGGTTCGGACCAGTTCTATAGAACCGTTAGTAACGTGGCGGCGTGGGTCGCTAGAACCGGTAGTGACCCACGCCTGCCACGCCCCCCGCGCGTCGCGTCACTGAGCGAACCGGCAGTGAAGAAAAGAAGAACCAGCCCTGTATGGGGTCCTTTGATCTTACAAGACTGTGGGACCCTTCCAACCCTAACCCATGGGGCCATTTTAAGAGAGGAATTAATTAATTAGGATCAGGATGGTGTCTCCTAATTCAGAGGGTTTGTCATTGGATGCAACAGAGCCAGGAAAGTCACATTTTCGACATCCGAATAATCCTTTGCAGAAAGCCTGGAGAGGCTTTCCCAGATGTTCAGACCCAGCTTCGTGGATCTCCAAAGCTCTGCAGGGATCAACAAGCTATTAACCAGGTTTAGACCATCCATCAGGCAGCCCCCACTGCTGCTGCTGCTGCGCCATCATCACTTTTGCACTGAGCCAAGGAAGGAAGAGGTTTCCTCTGGCGGAGGCCCTGATGGCTCCCCAAATCACTTCAGGTCTCGAGGTCAGTTAATCCTGGGCAGGCCCCTCGGCTCTCGAGCCCCGAGCGGGAGCCGAGGTCACCTCCCCCCTCTTGACTTCTCCCGTCTTCTCAAACCAAGCCAAAATGGCCGTCTTTGCGTCCCTTCAGCGAGGTTGCCATGATGTTGTCAATCACCAGCCATCCATGGGCTTTGTTTGGGAGGGGAGAGGCAGCTCCACTTTTAAGGAAGCCCCCCCCCATTCCCCCAAGCTAAGCTTGCAGGAGTCTGACTTGATGCAGTTGTAGAAAGCGTTTGGACCAGGAATAATGCACCACCACCAATAAATCCAGATTATTTTTTTGAAAAAACAAACAAACCAGGGCTTCCCCTATTGGTCAGCATAGCTTCTCAAAGCAATGCCTTGAGTTTTAACCTTTCCAAAGGGCAGGAGTTGGTCCAGAAGGTACCTTAGTGTGCCTGGTCACACTTCTGCTCAACAAGTCGCATTGGCCTCCAGTGGCCAATCCAGAACCAGCTGAAATGGTATAGCATGTGCATGGGGTTGGACTAGAAGGCCTCCAAAGTCCCTTCCAACTCTGTTATTCTGATTTGTGGGACAGCCTCTCCCTGATTATATCTACCCACCCCACTAGACCCAGCAGGGAAGGTGATCCCATTGGTCGAAACTGTCATCTTCTGGGACCCAAGACTTCTCTGTTGCAATGCCTGTTCTCTGGAACGTTGTGCCTCCTATTCCAGAGATTAGGTTGGCCCAGAATTGCTGTCATGCATGCATTCCCAGGCAAAGGGGTTGCAGTGTTAGGGAAAGCCCATGACGTGGTTGTTATTTATCTAGCTGGTCTGATGCCTCAGCTGTTATTTATGGTCCATATTATGTTTGATTCATGTAGTTTTTACATGTTGTAAGCTGCCCTGGGTTGCTACTGAGAAAGGCACACTATATCAACCAACCAACCAATCAATTAATCAGTCAATCAGTCAATCAATCAATGTCAGTCTGTCCATTGGTCGGTCCATCCATCCATCCATCCATCCATGACATCAAAAGCACTACTTCAGAGTCACCACTAAAGGGAGGAACTGCCAAAGTAACTCAATATCTTCTCCCTGCCCAAGGTCTCTTGGAAGGACAAGTGGACCTCTGGCCCCTTTCTCCACCACCAGCCTGCATTCCATGGATGGAAACAGTTAGCTCCCAAAGTTCAAGGCCACACGCGGCTCTCCACCTCTGATGAGAAACAGCTCCCCCGCTTCTTTGGGGGGGGGGGGCTCCTTCCAGGCTCCCAGCTCCCGACCAGGGTCAGGGCCCTGAACCTGGCCGGCAGCACTCATTTCCGGAGTCCTCTCAGCCATAAAGCAAAGAAGAAGCCCCTCCAGGGCTGGCCCACAAAGCCCCTCGCCACTGCACTGCTTTCCATTAGCCGGCTGCAATGCCAGGTGCCACTAATAAGGTCCAACAGCCAGAAAGAAGCCACATTCTGGAAGTTATCACTGTCAAACATTGGGCGGGGGGGGGGACAGAGGGGGGGAGAAGCCAGGACTGTGGAGAAGCCAGAAGCAATCCATCACAGAGTGGTTATTGCAAGACAGGAGAGAAAAACACACATGGACTCCTTGTCTTCTCCAAGATCCAAAGCTGGAGGTGATCACAGCATCTGGCCAACACGCTGGCGATGCAGTCGTACCACTGTGGCCACCAGCTTGATTTTTTGATTACAAAAAATCGTACACACATACACACACACACCTGATCCAAAGCCGCAAGCATGGGATGAGGCCTCCCAAATTCCAAGCGTCACTCTGAAATAAAAGGATAATTGCTTTTGAAAAAAGGAATGATGCTTTCATTTATTTCACTGAGTTTAAAAGCATCCGCGCTATTCCCTTCCCCAAACTGGCAACTAAAAGCTGCAATCAATGCAAACATTAAATTAAATCTGGCCATCTCTCAACCTTGTTGGAAACTTTCTATTTGCGGAAGTAGACGGTTCCACGCTCAATGCATGTTCCGTGAGTCAGAACCATCGGCCCCATTTGGAAGAGAGAAACAGGTGGTAGCAAAGTTGCAAGTCTCAAGTAAGAAGGAAGTTTGGTCAAGAGGTTGAAGACCCAAACTCGGGGGTCTTCAAAGATCTTGGGGAAGCCGGAACAAGAAGCAACAGAGGAATCATGGTCACCAACTCTGAACTTCTTCTGTCTGAATATCTTTTGTTACACACATTTTGCACAGAAATATTTTGTCACTGTTTTCTGACAAGCAGAATTTAGCAAAAAAAAAAAAAAAGCACCATTCAAAAGAATGACAGAAATTCAATTAACGCTAACATTCATTTGTGATTCTAAAGTAATGTCACGAATTAAGTCCTGCGCAGGTTTGGATAAAATTCCTCAAATTAGCCCACATTTTAAATTAAGGTTTATACAGTTCTGAACATGAGTTAGCTTTTGATATGAAATGTATCACTTTGTATTAATAAAAGATGAAAAAGCAATAACATGATATCAAAGTATAGTATCAAAGTACACGGAAATTCTTCAGATTTCTTAGTAAGTGTGATAAAATATTGTACATCAAATGTTATTTAGTACGTGCCAACTTTTTCAGACAAATAAGAATGGAATCTAACCATAGTCAAAGCTTTAAACAGTTGAAATTGACTCTCATTTCCTCAGCATCCCACCGCCCTTTGGAAATCACGATTATTAATAAAACCTCTTTAGTTTTTCTGATCTGGGCCTTAAAAATTGTTTAAGCAAAATGACCTCCAAAGAAGGGGGAGTTAACAGAAAATTTAAAAAAACCCACAGGCACTGGTATCAATGTGTCACGTCTCATAAAAATTCAGGTTGCAATAAATACCAGGGACACCAAAATTGTCAGCACCTTCAATTGAAATTTTCCAGATTCGATGGCCTGATTTAAATGACCCCCAAAGTTTAACTAAATCTGGGGCATATCGTGGGAGGAAACATTTCACAGGTGGTAATGGATTGCTGAAATGTTAGTTCCACTACTGGGGAGAGAGTGTCGCCAGATAACACAAGTTCACAACTGATTTAAGCACGTTCACAAGCGTCTAGCTCTGGTTTCATTGTTGTCCTAAGCAAAATTCACCAAACAGGAGTTGCAGCTAAGTCCAGTTCATGAGAATTAGTCTTCTCCGTGTTGTCCTCTGAAACAAACCCTTAATTAGCTTCTGCTAGATTATCCCCTCAATTTTGAAACCATATCAATTTAATAAATAATAATATAAATAAATCACATCATTTAGAAAGGAGGACGCTATCTGAATCTTCCTTTTTGGCCCTGCATTTCCCCCCTTCCCTGGAAAAAAACAAACTAGCCAGACTGTTTTAAGAGTATCATAAATAAATAATTCTGCCAACTACAGGTGTTGCTTCAATTACATCCAAAAGAGCACAGAACATGACGCTTTAAAAAAGCAGCTTTTTTTAGACGAAAAAAACCCACCAGCCTTTCTATTTCTTTTTTTTAAAAGCACCTTTTTAAGACTGAAAAATCTGCCACCTTACTCATGAATTCACCAGTTTGCGTGGAGTCAAGCAAGCGTTTGACGGGATTAAGGAAATTCAAGGGAGGAAGGAAATTCAAACCTCGGAGCGAAACCGGCAGGAACGGGAGAAACAACCAAGGATATCGACCAGTTCAGCTCGGGCAATTCCAGAATGGCTCAGTATTTAAAATCCCGAACTGTGACACTTGCCAGCTGGCCAAGAGCACCTTGATGCCAGAGCACCTCGGAAGGAAGGAAAGCAAGCTCCTTCCTGATCCTTGAACCACAGGTTGGCAAGGGGGGGGGGGGAGAGAAGGAACCCTTGGCATGCCACCGCTTCCTGGCATGACCTGGCCTTCAAAAGCCTGCCGTGGTTCGACAGGAGAGCATTTCTTCCGAACTTCCATGATATTTGAGACCCAGCTTCTCCCTCTTTGCTCTCTGGAGAGAGAGGCCCCAGACATTTCCACAGCCCAGGTGAGGAACAGAAACTGTGACCCCCACCCACCCACCCAACGTTAGGGATCTGCAGAGAGAAGGCAAGCCAGGTTGTGAGGCTCAGGACTTCCCTGGGGGGCTCCAGATCCTGCTGTCCTCACAGCGTATCCAGGAAAACTGCTCCAAGCCCCCTCCGGCTCGCTCTTCTCTTCCCATTATCCTCAGGTCTTTAGGAGGCTCAACATACCCCAGGAAGCGGTGCCCCTTACTCAGGGTGTATCAACTCAGAAACAGAAATTGGTCCCTGGCTACAGAAGAGCTCAATATAACCAAGGCTAGCAGGGGCAAGGGGCTGAAAAGCCAACCCTGAATGCTTGCAAAGCCATTTTTGTGGGAGGGGGATCAGTCCTTCCTGGGTGGCCCGATGGCCGAGGGGCTGATCTCGATGGGCAAAGCGCTTGGGAGGGGTGCCAGAGGCAGCCCACCTGCCCATAAGTTGTGGCCCTGCTCAGAAAAGGGAAAGCAACTGTGGCTATTCCACCCTAGACTGAGTTTCTGTTTCTAAAAGTCACCAAGCCCAAAGCAACCTGCTCCTCACCGGTCTTGCCAACGTACATTATGTACATTTGGACTACAGTAATTAAACTTGTCGGCTCATTAAAACATCTCTGAGCATCTTCTGCATTGTGGCTCGAATCCTATTAGCAGGCTGCCTTGTAATATGTTTACACAGTATTATTAGAGGCACAAGAAATATGCTTCACTCTGCACCTCCGCTACAAATGTTTGCACAAGACGAAGCCACGGGGCTGCTGGGCACAAATTTTGTTTTTCTGCATTACAAGTAAGGCCAGGTGCAGCCAAGCAGGGCTGCCAAGCCTTCTCTACCTTCCAGACCCACACAGACAGACTGAGGAGAGGAGGGGGGGGTCCTAATTGAGCAAAGAGAACCCCCAAAAGGATCAACAGCCTGCTCAGGAAACGGAGAAGCCCAGAAGCGAAGCGTAAACCGGCATTCATGGAAACAGGAATAAGTGAGTTATGTCCCAAGAAAGAGGCAGACCCACCGTATTTCTCAAGAAAACAGTGCCTTTACAGGAACGGCTGCCTGTCAAAATGGATTCTCCCCTTCCATGCATTTGACATGTTGTTTTTTTTTTAAAAAAATAGAGACCTCTTAAGCAGCTGAGTTCAAACAAAAGCAATGCTCAAAACTACAATTGAGTGAAGACAGATTTCCACGTATTAACCTCCCTTCAGAGAGCAATTTGTTTCTAATGTGCTGCTCCACTTATAGCCACTATGGATGTCAACAACCCAAAAGGACATTTTAAACTTTTTTTTTAAAGGGAATCTGTCAGCAATAGGTCCCAAAAGAAGAGCCTTAAACCACTTCGGAGGAGCAACAGCCATACACTCTGAGCCGTAGGCTGGTTTTTAGTTAACGTGGAGATATTACAAAGATTTACACCGGATCTTTGCAGAAATTCTAACCATATTTAGAAGAGATCAATAAAAACAAACTTTGGCAATAATCACAACCTGACCCAGTGCTCAAAACAGCAATTTCCGCATAAACCTAAAAATGCATGTTGGGATCCAAATTTGCCATCCAGAAGGCCGAGCCTAAGCTGGCATAAGTGAAAGTAGCTACTAGCAAGCAACTCAGCTCAGCCCAGCAAACATTACTTAAACCCCGCTTTGCGTTAATAAACTGGAGCAGCTTCTACAAGAATAAAGCTGAGTTTAGGGGGGGGGCAAATGAAACTGACTGAAGAATGGCCATCCAGGTGCCACTGACTGCAACTCCCATCACCCACCCCTGGCCTTTTTTTGGGGGGGGGCACAAGCATTTCACAGCATGCAAAGGGTCAAACGTTTCTCCTTGGACTGCAGCCTCCCACTTATGTCCCAGCAGTGTAGAAGAATCTCTTTTCTTTCTTGGAAAAACACACTTGTGGCATCCACAGTTTCTGTCCCCCCACAGTCTACTCCCAAAGACAAACTTAAGAGGAGTCCTACGACTGGACCAGACCAAGGGACACGCTTACTCCAGACTTCCGTGGCTGAGCAAATGCTTGCGTACCTGGGCAGTAGGACACTGGTCTTCCTCTAACTGTTTGCTCCCTAGCAATCCTGCCGCTTGCAAACAAAGCTGGTGTGTCCAAGGCGTTAGCAAAAACCAGCTTCATGGCTGAAGAAGAAGAAGAAGCAGAGAAGTTCCTTCCTTGAGCCCCCATTCCTATTCTGAAGACCAACTTGCAAAGATGCCACCTGCCCTACAGAGCCTTTTCTCGGCTTTAAATTACCCGGCATCCTTTTTCTCCCAAGCCTCTTTTATTTTCTCTTCCTAGCAAGAGGCGCAGCCTGCAACTCACTGCCTTGCCGGGAATTTTTTTTAAAAAAAGAAACCTCATCGGGTCCCTCAGAACCGCAGCCAGTTTGCCTGACGCCCAGGAACGACCTTTCTGAGCGCAAAACCCCGAGAAGGGAGACAAGAGCTACCTGTGCTGTTCCACCGTCTCGTTGTCCGGCAGCTCCGCCCCGCAAACGCTGCACTGCTCCCCGACACTCCGGTGTTCGGTTTTGATCCCCACGGCCAGTTCCCCGAGTTTGTTAAAGAGCTCTCTCTGGATGAAGCCTTGAGGGAGCAGCCCTCCGTAGGAGCCGAAGTCCATGGAGACGGCCAGGGCCGGCTGCACGTGCAGCGTTGGGGCCATGGAGACGGGCAGGCCGAGCATGGACTCGCTCTTGTGGTTGGGCAGCATCGAGTAGATGCCCATCGGCTTCTCCCCGTGGGAGGCCAAGAGGTCTGGCCCGACCGGGGGGCCTTGGACCGCCTCGAGGGGCTGCTCCGCGTTGTCGTCCCGGGGATAGTGAAGTTCCCGGGCGCTGGTGATGACGCTGCTGCGGGTCGGGGTGCCAGGCCCTTGCTTGCTTTTATCCTCCGCTTTGTCCCCCCCGGAAGCGCCCAGCTCTCCTGACCTGGGGCTCTCGTGGCTGGAGGCCTCCTCTACCTGCATGGCTTCGGTCTTCAGCTCGGACACGGCCGGGCACCGGCCATTGGCAGAGTGCAAGTCCTCGAGGGCGTGGCGGGGCAGAGCCCCCTGCAAGAGCGACTGTCCGATGCTCATCAAGCTGTCCACGGCAGTCTTGGTGGGGCTCATGGCCGCCAGGCCGAAGGAGGTGGAGACCGAGGGGCTGTGTTCCACCATCGTCCCCATCAGGGCCTGGCCGGCCAGGCTGGAGTAGCCGCTCTCTTCGCTGGAATGCTTGGAGAGCAGGATGTTCTTAATGTATCTGGACTTCCGGTCCTCCTCGTCTTCGGCACCGCCGTCGGTCATGCTGACTTCGGCCTCGTTGTCTTCTGACGCCTGGATGGTCTCCAAGATCTTCAAGCACTGCTCCTCCAGGTACTCGATCTCGAGGATCTCTGCTGCGTACAGCAGGTCATCCAGGTCCTCAACTTTGGCCTGCAAGGTGGCGGTGTATGCGTACTCCAGAATCTGCTGGAAGGTCTTTGGCGAGAGAAAATCCAAGGTGTAATGCTGACTGTTGCGATGGAAGAGGATCTCAAACATCTTGCTGGTGCATGCCAGGACGGTCCGGTGGGCGTGGAATTCTTGGCTGTCCACCAGGATCACCACGTCGCACAGGGTGCCGGCCAGGCGCATCTGGTTGGCTTTCTGGAGAAGGCCAGTCGCGTGGCTGGTGTTCTGGAGCTGAATCGTGCCCATCTTAGTCAAATCCATAATGCTCCTCCCGGGCTGCAGGCATTAGGGAGTCTTTCTACAGCACTGTCTGGAGCTGTCTTTCGGAGGGGTCAACAATCTGGAAGGGGAGGGCAGGAAGAAAGAGACGCTTTATAGGGGAACCGTAGTTCATCGATGTGGGATCCCAGCTATGGAAACCCACCAAAGAACCCAACCTGAGGGCAGGGAAGGGCTGCTAGTCCAGGTGGGGTGGGAAAGTGAAAGTGAAGGAACATCAGCCTTGGTTGTCTATGGAGATTCTCAGTCCTCCAGGTCACGGTTGTCCCAAAGGGGCTTTTTCAAGAGGCAACTTGGACTTTCTGGTTTTTCTTTGAAGACGTTTCGCTTCTCCTCCAAGAAGCTTCTTCAGCTCACTAAAGAAGTTTCTTGGATGAGCTGAAGAGCTGAAGAGCAGAGCTGAAGAAGCTTCTTGGAGGAGAAGCGAAACGTCTTCAAAGAAAAACCAGAAAGTGCAGTTGCCTCTTGAAAAAGCATCTTTGGGTCAGCCTTGGTTCTTCACTTGGTCAAGTCCTGCTCTGACCAAAAGAAAACTGAATCTCATCGGGTGGGCACAGGAAGGGTGGCTCATGGGAGAAGGACCCTCCATCTAACCCAGATGGCCATCCTGGACAGCCTTCTTCCAACCAGCCCAACTTCTACAATATCCAGCTTGCCCAAACACAGCTGTGTGGTTTCCCTGGCAACACCAAGGAAGCGGCTTGTCCCTGCCTTCTTACGGGATGTTTCTCCCCCCCCCCCATTTCCCAGGTTAGTTGTTTATCAAAACCCTTAACCTGACGGATGTTCAGGATTTCTTAGTGGTGCCCCATCCATAATAGTCATCTATCTCTTCCCCAATTGAATTGGGACAGTATTGTAGCATCACTGCACACACATCCCCAACCACTTCTGAGACAGGAGTTTTGTGTTGTTCCCACCCACCCCCATAAGTTGTTAAGACTGAGAAAAGAAGAGGAAAGGAGAGGGAAGAAATGGGGGCCCCAATTCTAGCCCCAAATTGGGGCGGCCACACTCTCTCCCACGCTCTTCTACTTCCAGTGGGTCGCAAAATAACATTCTCACCCCCCCACACACACACAGAAACTCAAGTGGGAAAGCAGAGCCTGGCCCTCCCTGACCCCTCCCTAGGGAAAGAGGCAGCCTTTGTTAAAGGCTTAAGCCGAACTTCTTCGGAGGGAGCAACTTCTCCCCCCCAGCCCCCCCAATCTTTAAAAGCAGCGGCTCCTCCACCCGACAGACACCACCACCCCCCTTTAAAATTGGATGGGGGGATTTTTCCAAGGAGGAAATTGCCTTTAAAAGCTGCCCGGGGTCAGCCCGGATAACTCTGGCCACTTCGAGGAAAAAAACCCAATTCTTACCTTCTTGGAGGGCGGGGATGGGGCTCCCGTGCAAACCCCCAGCTCCCTCATCAGCAGCGGCAGAGCAGCTGGATGATCCCCACAGATCTGGGGCACCTGATTGAGGAGGGGCGGGGTGGGACGATGGGTGGGGGGACGATCAATCTAGCAACACCCCCCCCCTTCGAAGGGATGAGCCCTTTCGGGGATCCCCGCCCCCCCCTTTCCTCGACGCTTAAAGCTGGAGTCTTGCAGAGGGACGGTCCGGACGCCCCCCACCCAAAAAGGGGGGGAATAACACGGAACCCGTTGCGCCCCCCCCCCAGCCAAGGCAGCTGCGCAACGCGGGACCTGTTGGCCTCCGGCGAGCCTTTCCTCCGGAGCGAGTCCCGCCCGAGGGGGAGCCCGGAGGGTCCCGGGCTGGCCGGCGGAGGAGGAAGGGCGGGAGCAGCAGCCGAAA
>QLTV01002972.1:74374-85106 GCA_003457575.1 Thermophis baileyi | reverse complement strand
TGACAAACAAATACATAAATAAACAAATTAAATAAATAAACAAATAAACAAACAAACAAACAAATAAATAAATAAATAAATAAATAAATAAATAAAAAAATAAATAAATAAATAAATAAATAAATAAATAAATAAATAAATAAATAATAAATAAATAAATAAATAAATAAATAAATAAATAAATAAATAAATAAATAAATGTTGAGGGCCACTGATTTGGAAGAGGGCGGCCAGAATCGTGGAGGGCGTTGCCAGGATCTTGATGGCTATATCACCAAATCAAAGAACCGCTCAAAATCACAGACCGTGTTCCTTACTCAAGTGCCGGCTGCTGGGAAACGCCTGCAGAACGTGAGGGCCACGGAGAGGTGGGCTAAGGCAATTCTGGATCTGACCCAGCCTCAGGGCTCACCTTCTTCTGAGTTTTCCCTCTTCTCCCATCAAGATGCAGAAGGAATTCACAAGGCCTGCCGGCTCCTTTGTGAATGTTTTGCAGATATGCCAGCTGACCCCCAGCAATTCCTCCCCCCTCCCATTTGATTTGGCAGGAGAAAAGCTGGGGGGGCGGTCAGTAGAAATAGCCCGGCCTTCTGAACTAAACCCTGGACTCTCCACCAGGCCCAGAACTTGTGACCTTAGGAGAAACTTAGCATCCAGTGTCACTAACAAAGCAAGGCTCCCTTCAGTGCCCGCTTTCTCCCAATACAGCTGTACCACACGGGCAGCTCATTTTTAATCAAAAGGGTGGCTTATTTATTTTTAGGCCCATTTCTCCCCAAGAAGCAATGGCTAATTTTTGTCTTCCTCCTTTGGATTCCTGCCAAGTTTTTCCTGGCGGGCACTTGTCTTGCCAGACTGGCAGCTCTGAAGTGCCAGTCAGGTGGGAACCAAGAGGACGGATGACTCAAGCCCAGGGCACTTCTTCCAGCTGCAACCTGCAGGGACTTCAGTCGGGCAGCACTCAACTTTCTGGGGATGGTGCCCGACCTCTAGTGGCTTCAGAGGAGAACTTGGTGGACCTCTTCCAACTTGAGTGGAATGCCAAGGCTTTGGGAAGGACCTCCTCTTCCATGTGCAATGACCACTTTCCAGTGCTTCTAGATGGACACCAAAGCAAAAAGGCCATATTTTTTTTTTAAAAAGTGGATTCTGGTCATTGTAGTCTATTCTGTGGCTGCAATAAATATCTTGGGGGCTTTACTACCCCAGGTTAACCTAGCGGTGTCTCTGAGGATGTAGACTTTGGTTCAGTTCTTAACAGCTGTGACCTATTTGAGGGACCATCTCTCCCCTCTATTCCAAAAAAAGGGGCCATCACTGAGAAGGCCCATTTTCGTGATCCTTCACTTAGAATAACATAGTTGGAAGGGACCTTGGAGGTCTTCTAGTCCAACCCCCTGCTTAGGCAGGAAACCCTACACAACTTCAGACAAATGGTTATCCAATCTCTTCTTAAAAACTTCCAGTGTTGGAGCATTCACAACTTCTGGAGGCAAGTTGTTCCACTGATTAATTGTTCTAACTGTCAGAAAATTTCTCCTTAGTTCTAGGTTGCTTCTGTCTCTTGATTAATTTCCACCCATTGCTTCTTGTTCTGCCTTCAGGTGCTTTGGAGAATAGCTTGACTCCCTCTTCTCTGTGGCAGCCCCTGAAATATCGGAACACTGCTATCATGTCTCCCCTGGTCCTTCTTTTCATTAAACTAGACATACCTAATCCCAGCAACCGTTCTTCATATGTTTTAGCCTCCAGTCCCCTAATCATCTTTGTTGCTCTTCTCTGCACTCTTTCTAGAGTCTCCACATCTTTTTTACATCATGGCGACCAAAACTGGATGCATCAGATGTATATCCCATCAGATGTACATCTCTAATAGAAGGGACCATGAAATTTGGGTTGGGTGGCTAAATAAATGTGTCCAATAAATTAAATAAATGCCAGGCCAGCTTTGATGGCAGAGCTGCAGCTGCCTTCTTGCCATTTTTTGACCACACCTTGAGAAATCTCTGCTGCTGTTGTGCCCCACATGCTACGAGGAAGGGCTAAAGGGAGCCCTTGGCAGGATCCAGCTGGGCTAAGATCTAGGCGCATGCTAGAAATCCCTTTTTGTTCTTGCCATTGCTCCGTGGGAAAGATGAGATTCAAGAAGGTTTGCAAATCCCGGCGAATCCATTCTGCCTGCCTTCCTGGGTCAATTCCTTTATCTTTCGCATACCCGGGGGAAAGACAAAGAAATATGCCCTCATATTCCTCCCCGCCGTTCCTGACCCCCACAACCTAGGGAGCCTCTTTGCCCCCGAGAGCTGTAACATTATTTGTGAACATTTTTATGACACCAAACGGTTCTTGCCGGAGCGGGTGCCGTTCTTTAGCTGGGAAACCATATGGCACGCCGCGTAATAAATAAGGTATTGTGATAGTTAATGAACCTAATTGCCAGCGAAGACTTTAATACAAAGCCGAGGCTGCTGAGAATTTAGCGTGGCATCAGGGAGCTCCCCCGACTTCTGTGGCTTAATTTAAGTTCTATATTGCAAACTCCAGAAAATAATTCTAAACCCTCCTGCTGGAAAAGCAACCTGCTGCTATACTGTGATTATACCGCATTGCTAAAAAAAACCACAAAAAACAAACAAACCCCAAACCCTAAAAAGCAGAGCTGCGTTTATTTTATATATTGGGTTTAACCCTTGCTAGGGTAGCCATTCCAGCTGCTGAAGCCCAAGCCAAGAAGCCAAAATAAGACACGATCTTGAGAGCAGAGTTCCCTCTTCTCCAGGCCATTCTTTTCACTTTAATGGCAACAGCAAAGTCTGCAAAGAGCTTGCAACGTGGTGTTTTTGGGAGCCGAAGCAGAGGGGCACTGAATAGTAGCCAAACTGCCATGGGTTGTCCATCCAGCAACTTCCAACTGGCCTTCAAACAAGAAGGCTCCATTCAGTTTAACCGTTGCTATTTTAAACATGTCTTAAACCTTTTCACTCCTCTTGCTGGTGTTTCTGTGACCATCTGTGAGCCAGAGCAATGTTGCAAGACAATCCCTTGGACCTCAGAGGAGGACAGGTGGTGGAGTGTATAACAGAATAACAGATTGGAAGGGACCTTGGAGGTCTTCTAGTCCAACCTCCTGCTCAAGCAGGAAACCCTATATCCATTTTAGATAGATGGTAGTCCAATCTCTTTTTAGAAACCTCCAGTAATGGAGCACCCACAACAGGCAAGCTGTTCCATTGATTAATTGTTCTCACTGTCAAGAAATGTCTCCTTAGTTCTAAGTTGCTTCTCTCCTTGAGTAGTTTAGTTAATGTCTAGATTGTGAAAACAAGGAGTGGGGTGACATGACAGCAGTATCCCAATATTTGAAGGGCTGCCACAAAGAAGAGGGAGTCAACCTATTTTCCAAAGCACCTGAAGGCAGGACAAGAATCAATGGATGGAAACTAATCAAGGAGAGAAGCAACCTGGAACTAAGGAGAGAAATTTCCTGACAGTGAGAACAATCAATCTCTGGAATGACTTGCCTCCAGAAGTTGTGGGTGCTCCAACACGGGAAGTTTTTAAGAAGAGAATTAACAACCATTTGTCTGAAATGGTATAGGGCTTCCTGCCTGAGCAGGGGGTTGGACTAGAAGACCTCCAAGGTCCCTTCCAACTCTGTTATTCTGATTAGTTTCCATCCACTTAATGCGAGTAATTGCTTTTATTTGGCAAGATTCTGTCTATAAGTGAGGAATAATAAAGGGCATTGCTTAAAAGTAACTCCATGTGTTTTGGGTTTTGGGGGCCTGACGGGACAGGAGGGACCTACAGGTTTTAAGTTCTTCAATCTCTTGCCAAGTGAACAATCCATAGATCAGATTCAAGTACACACTAAGGCATGAGCTCCAACATGAGTTTCCAACATCCCTTCGGAAGATCTCCTCTAAGCAGGAGAACCTTCTAAAGCAGAGTCTGTGTCAGATATCATGTGCAGAGCGCAAAGGAGCCCATAATGTGCTCGCTCTCTGTTATGGGACTACTGGAGGTTTTCACAAGCTTTCAGCTGATGGTTCCATCAAGTACTTTTGAAGAAAGCTTCTTTTTGCTTCTAGGATCACGCCCCATAAGAGCTACCACTTCCAGCTGGATCTCAGGGATGCTGTATGATGCTTATTGGGTGACATCCATCCCCATTGTGCCCAGAAGGACAGAATTAGTCTTAGGGAAGTCCATGAAAGCACCACAGATCCTGTGGTGGAGAAGCTCTCACATGTGACTTTGGCTTTCATGGACCAACCATGGTCCTTGCAAAACACCTCCAAGCCTCCTGATGTGATGGAAGCAGCCGAGACGAACTTATGGAGACGGGAAGGCATCCACAGAGGGAAAATGGCAAGATGGAGGCCCTGCGTCGAGTGGACTTAATATTGAACATAAATACTCTTTTTACAGTCACCGAAAGGCTGGGAGCTGAGCGGGCCCAGCTCCCCGAGAGTGGAATATTTTATAGTGATGCAGATCGAATGAAAGAGGCTGAGAATATATAAAAAACGGAGGAGGGGGAGATAATTATTTGATGGAGCTCTCTTAGGATACGCCACAGCAGGGAACACTTACAGAGAATACATATTACTGAGCAGCCACAGCTATTCAAGCATCAAACCCGCCTATAAATTGTCACTGAGGAAAATTGGAGGAGAGAAATGGAGAAGGGCTGAAGTGCTGGCCACATTATTAACGTCGGGTTCCGCTTCCCACCTCGTTCTCTCGCCGGCTGGCTGCCGCTGTAGGGAGATGCGCAGCCCCGCAAGAAAAGAGGGGGGGGAACTGCATCTCATAAATGTCGAGCAGGAATTATAGCCCGAAAGCTACAGTAAAAAGATGGCACCATTTATCTCGCTACCATCTGTGCACGATCGTTTGGCCCGGTGGCGGTATCCTGTGCCTGGAAAAGTTTTATTTCTCTGGTTGGGTCGCTTCTTTCATCAAGGGAAATCAGGGCAGGATTGAAAAGGACCGTTCCGTCCATGGCCCGGGGGTTGCAAAGTCACGACAGATCAGGTAGCGGGGAGTTCCACTGGGATTACAAGTAGTCCTTGGCCACAGTGGGGACCGGAATTTCCATTGCGAAGCAAAATTAAGTGAGTCGCATCTGATTTTTGTGGTCTTTTTCGCCAAGGTTGTTAAGGGAATCACTGCAGTTGTTAAGTGAATCAGACAGTCATTAAGGGACCATCTCTTGCTGGTCACATTCTAGCCAATCTACTAGAGCAGGGAGGCAAGGAATGTTGTGGGTCCCATCCCCTAAGGAGATACATCTGGCAGGACCCAGAAGAAGGGCCTTCTCCATAGTGGCTCCCTCTCTCTGGAACATCATCCCCCCCGGAGATTAGACTGCCCCCCCGACACTCTTTTGGAAGACCCTGAAGACCTGGTTCTGCCAGTGGGCCTGGGGAACCCAGAGTGGGATGGAGCCCATTAAATGGCTAGTATGAATGTGTGTTGTCACCGGGGTGTGGGGTGGGGTTATTATTTTATTATTTTATCATTTTTCTTTTTATTATTTTTATTTCTTTCATATGGTGTTTTTATATCCTTGTAAGCCACCTTGAGTCTCTGTGTGCGAGTAGGCGGCAATATAAATTTTCTAAATTAATAAATAAACCATGGCTGGCTGGGGAATTCTGTGGGTTGAGGTCCACAGGTCTTGTCTGAAATGGCATAGGGTTTCCTGCTTGAGCAGGGGGTTGGACTAGTAGACCTCCAAGCAGAGGTGGGTTCCTCCCGGTTTGGACCAGTTCACCCAAACCGGTAGCGACCCACTGGTGATGACACAATGACATCACGGAACCGGTTCTGTCGGTGCCGGTCCGTGGGCGCCGCCATCTTTTTTATTTTATTTTTTTTTATTTTTTTCCAGTTTTTTTTTTCTTCTGCGCATGCGCAGAAGCCGAGTTTCCGGCACTGCGCATGCGTCGCCATCTTGTTTTCGGCTTTCTTTTTTTTTTTTTTTAGATTTTTTTTGGGATTTTTCGGCACTGTGCATGCGCACGCGCGCCCACGAGGTGCACCCACGAGGTGCGCCCATGAGGTGCGCCCACGCAGCGCGGGAGGAAGAGAACCGGCAGCGAGGTAAGTTAGAACCCACCCCTGCCTCCAAGGTCCCTTCTAACTCTGTGATTCTGTTAAGGTTGGACACCCCTGTCTAAGGTTATAGAGGATTCTTTCCAAACCTTGAATGGGTCATCAGGTCACCATTACCCACCAGCATCTCACAAGAGATCTTTTTTTGTGGAAAAAAGGCCAAAGGTTGGGCAGAACTTGGCACAAAGTCCAGCTACTGCAAGATTGGCACAAACCACACTGGTCTCACAGGCACCCCAACAAATGACCCAGTTAGGTAATTCACAGGAACTAGTTGCAGAAATCAAGTCATTTATACTATATCACTCGTCCTCCCTTTGGATCCCAAGCCAGGATTCAAACTAAGTTGAATTTGTCCACTTGACTGTAACGGGTATGCCAATGCTGGTTTTGTTTTGTTTTGTTTTTATTTATTACATTTATATGCCACCCGTCTCCCACTCTCCAAACATGCGGCATTTGTCAAGGGTGGGTAATATTTACAAATTCTGAGCTGCCCCCCTGGACCCTCAAAAGAGCACCCGGAATTAAGAGGAGGTTACTGTATTTTCTGGAGTATAAGACGCTCCAGACTATAAGACGCACCTACCTTTTTTGGGAAGGAAAACAATAGAAATGATATGGATGTCATTAGAATTAATGACTAAAATAGAGATAATTGAAATTGAACCAAATATATGGGCAGACCACAACCCAATTATAATGAAATGGAAAGGACAAAGAAAGAGACCAAGATGGACATTGAACCAAAAAGTAGTAAACGAAAAAAACTTTCAAATATATATGGAAAAAGAACTGACTTTCTTTTTTAAAGAAAATAAGAAAGAAGATACCTCTTTACAAAACCTGTGGGATACCTGTAAAGCATATACTAGAGGACTAGTAATGACATATATGGGAAAACAAAAGAAATAAATGAGACAAAAACAAAAAGAGATGGAGGAAGAATACAAAAGATTGGAAAAAGACTTGCAAAAACATCCACAAGATAAAACACTTAAAAATAAAATGACTTTACAGAAACAGCAATTTGCCTCCTTGCAGCAAACAGCAAAAACAGCCTGTTTCAGTTTCAGCTTCAGCACAGCCTGATTAGCACAAGCAGCTGATTGTTGGTTGGATCGGCCTCCCGACCATCAGCTGTTTCAGGCTGCAGGGATTGCCATAGCCTATTGCCGCCTCCGTGCGGCCCATTTTCGGCCTCCACATCCCGTTTTCAGCCTCCGCACACCCCATTTTTTGCCTCCGTGTGCCCCATTTTTTGCCTCTGCGTGCCCCATTTTCTGCCCATTCTGGGCAGCGGGGATCAGAATGGGCGGAAAATGGGCTGCACAGAGGCCAAAAATGGGATGCGGAGGTCGAAAATGGGGCACGCGGAGGCGGCAATAGGCAATGGCAATCCCTGCAGCCTGAAACAGCTGATGGTTGGGAGGCCGATCCAACTGACAATCAGCTGCTTGTGCTAATCAGGCTGTGCTGAAGCTGAAACTGAAACAGGCTGTTTTTGCTGTTTGCTGCAAGGAGGCAAATTGCTGGGAGGCAGAGGCCAAAGGGTGGGGGCCGGCGGGTGGGTGGGGCTACATTCGGAGTATAAGACTCCGAATTTTCAGCCTCTTTTAGGAGGGGGGAAAGTGCATCTTATACTCCAAAAAATACGGTACTAAGAATATTTTGCTTGCTCAGAGCTTCCAAAGGCTGCACATCTTATTAGGAAAGTTTCTACGGAAAGACTTCCTCAAGGTGGCCATGGCATTTTTGATCCCTGATGGGCTCTGCCATAAATATTGCTTTAGGGCCTCCTTGTAAAATTAGTTCTTTTATAAATACCATGTGCAATCATGTTTTTACTATAAATATAGCAATGCAAAATATTTATGCCTATAAAATATAGTCTCTATTATAAAGAGGATTTTGAAACCAGCCTGTGGATATTTTTAGCATGGGGGGTGGTGGAAACACACAAGGGAGCATTGAGACAGTAATGGAGAGGGACACAGGAAGGCCCATCTCTTTTGGTGTTCCTCCTCCCTGTGGATGATGGAAGTTGTAGTCCTTCTTATTTTCCAAAGCACCAGAAGGCAAGGCAAGAAACAATGGATAGAAACTAATCGAGGAGAGAAGCAACCAGGAATTAAGGGGAAACATTCTAACAGTGAGGACAATTAACCAGTGGAACGGCTTGCCACTAGAAGCTGTGGGTGCTTCATCACTGGAGGTTTTTAAGAAGAGTCTGGACAGCCACCTGTCTGAAATGGTATAGGGTCTCCTGCTTGAGCAGGGAGATGGACTAGAAGACCTCCAAGGTCCCTTCCAGCTCTATTCTGATTGAGCTGAGGGCAGAGGCTGGGAGGAAGGGCCCTGATCCATAGACATTTAACCTGCCCTTCAGCTGCAATCAGAGGTGGGTTCCTACCGGTTCGGACCAGTTCTATAGAACCGTTAGTAATGCGGCGGCGTGGGTTGCTTGAACCGGTAGCGACCCACACCTGCCACGCCCCTGAACTGGTTCTTTCGGCGGCGCCATAGGCACCGCCATTTTGTTTTTTGCTTCTGCGCATGCACAGAAGCTTTTTTAAAGCACTGGGCATGCGCGAAGCGCGCGCATGTGCACGGTGCAACACTGAGCGAACCGGCAGCGACGACAACCAGAACCCACCCCTGGCTGCAATGGATTCCTGGTTATGGGGAGCCCCGATACTTCCCCAATTGGGTGGTGCATTTCCTAACCACTTTCAGCCTAGCAAGGGGCGGAGAGACGAAAGCCTCCTTTATGAGCAAGATATGTCTGCAAAGGGAGCCATAAATGGCAAAGCAAAGTGGCAGGTTTGCCAAAAACACCATCAAGTTTTATATTCCTGAAAGCAAGAAATAAAAGACGGAAGAGTTTTAAACAAAGAGGGTAAGAGGAGCCGTGTGTGTGTGTGTGTGAGTGTGTGTGTGTGTGTGTGTGTGTGTGTGTACGGTAAAGCGATCTCCAGGCTGTAATTACTGGCTTTTTTGTGACTGCACAAGCAAGACAAAATCTTAGCCCTTAAAAAAAAAAAAGGCCTGAGGAATCATCTCACAGGAGGCAAGAAACCACCAAGCCAAACGGCTGGCAGTGGGCTTTCCTTTCTCCTACGTTTGACCTACATGATCCCTTCGTTCTCCCTGAGTTCTGAAGAAGCGGTGGAGAACCCCTGATTCTAAAAAGAGCCCAAACCCAGTGAAATGGACAGCTGCCTCTGGAAGAGGAGTCAAAGGAGAACCAGGCAGGATGCAAAATGCAATTGGGCATGCCAGGTCATTAGCCAATTAATGGTGAGAGGCCATTGCATCTCTGGGCCTGCAGTGGGGCACACATCTGGCCACTGGATGGAACGTGATGCAAGGCAAGACTTGGCCGACTCAATACTCTAAAATGAAGACTTTAAATGTCAGGTAGAAAAGGGATACTTAGCATTCATACCTTTGACATTTTTATTCAGGATTCCAAAGACACACACACACACACACACACACACACACACACACACACTCATCCAAATCTTGATTTTAATTCCCGCTCTTTAAGCACCCACCACAGATAGATTGCACACTTAATGGGCACCATTCAATACTGCTCTCCCAGCGTGTGCAAATGGGCTCCCAGAAATGCACTTTTCCACTGAGTTGGGAATAGGAAGGGGGCCTGCGGCTTTTTTTAGCCCAGTCATATTATGAGATGCCCAGAAGCTTTTGCTGGATCCCAGAAGAGTAATTTGAGAACAGTGCTTGAGAAAATAAAGTGGATGTTATCCCTTAAAAGCTCTGTTGTTTCTCTCCCTTTTATAACAAGGAAGGGTGAGGGCTGAGTGCCCAAGCCGTTTGATCTTCTCTCTCCCCTGAAGCACAATTAATCAGAATTTGGGGGTTTATGGAAGAGTTAGCTGTGCTTAGCGTTACCAACATTTGACTGCATTAATTTTGGCTTTGCTTGGGAGGGTGTTTGCACGCAAATTGGCTTTGGTTTGGACCTGTCTACCTGCTTCAAGTGGGAGGGGATGGCAAATGCAGTAAGTGGCTCAAAAAATGGTTGTGCAGCCCCAGTTTTCAGCATGAGCCCAAGGAGATCCCTGGAGGGACACCCCCCACAGCAAAGACACGTGGGGAATTTAACCAGGGTGTGGATTAGCACAGCTGGGCTGGGCTTCACACACCCTGGGGAAGTGCCAGAGCCCAGCTGGCACCAGGCATAAGGGGAAAAGATGGTCTCCAGTTCACAGTGTGGGGAAAACCACAGGCAGGGCCCCCAGCTCTGGACCTGCAAGATCTTAAGCTAAGCCAGGGATGTCCAACCTTGGCAACTTTTAAGACTTGTGTGGAGATCAACTCCCTGCAGAGCTGGCTGGCGAATTCTGAGAGTTGAAGTCCACAAGTCTTAAAGTTGCCAAGGGTGGACAGCCCCGAGCAAAGCGGTTTCAGCCCCATGCAAGGCTCAGCTGGAGACCTTCTCCTTGCCAGAGCCCTCCCTGGGAGCAGCTCGGGACATCAGCCTAGGCAGCTCAGTTCCGGTGGGATCACTCCTTGTCTGCCCATGGAGCCCTCAGCATCTCTGCCTGGGCATCTCTTGGCTGCCCTCAGCCTGTAG
>QLTV01002972.1:33134-53922 GCA_003457575.1 Thermophis baileyi | reverse complement strand
AATATTTTCCTAGGATATTTCATTTTTCCAGGAGAGGGGTGGGTGATATCTTCCTACACCTGTTTGATCACAGATGACCTTGGGACAAAAAACAAACCCTGACACCAGGAAAGTTGCATCTTTCTTAAACCTAGTGTGTCTTCTCTGTGGACATAAAACCATGGAGAACCACGGGGATCAAGAGCCCGTAGTCTTGATGCTGGAGGCAAGGTAATTTTCGACCCAGCCAAGAGTGGGTGGGGAGGACTTCAGCATGGGAGAAATCCTTCAGCCTCATCATAAAAGATGCTCTCCAAAGAATGTCCTCCTTGCAACCATCTGATCAACTATTGTGCCTTTGAGGCATCTGCTTCCTCTCCCCTTTGAAAAAGGTCAGATAGTGAGATAGGGTGATAAAGGCTTTGACCAAAAAGAATGAGGAAGAAGGGACAGTAAAGAGGACAGACTTCATACTAGGGAATTCTGGACATCAGGATTTGGAGGCATCCAGTAGACACTTGAAAACCTTCAACCCAACCAAACTAAAAAGTGAGAGTTGAGTCTTTGGCAAGATTTCAGGGGGAAATGGAGCTAACGTTCACAGAAAAGGAATTTTATGCTAAGCATTTTGTTCCAAAAGACTTTTTGAAATCGTATTACACCCTGAGCTCTGGAAATAATGCAGAGAGTGACTTTTTAATATTCTTCCTGAAAAATCTCCACAGGATATTCACTTCAGGTAAGTGTTTTTAACAGGTGGAAGTTGGTGGAGATAAATTGGCTCCCATTTTAAGTGGAATCAGTGTAATTGATGATCTCAGACTAATGCGCAGACTAAAACATAAGACTAATGTGCTTTTTGCAAATATGTGAACTATGCAAAAGAACTGGCTCAAAAATAGATTTTAAGGCCACACGTCTGTAAATATTTTGCTCAGGTTAACTTACAGATATTAAAATATGGGTAGTATGACACATTTACAAAAATGCATTTATTGATTAAAAACGCAGGCCAGGGGAATACAAATGGTTGTGTCTATGAAAATGCATAACATGTATAGACTGAAAAAGATGTTTAGAAACTGAAGTGCGCGCGCGCGCACACACACACACGCGCATACGCACACACACACACACACACACGGCGTCCAGTTCAAGAATGTAAAAGGAAAGGTTGTTATCTATTCCGTAAAGAGGCAATTTTCATTCCAAAGGTGTTGTTGAATCCGTTTCCTTGACATGAAGGATCACCACCACAAATCATGCTTCAGTTGATGGAGCACAAACTTCAGTGGTGGGGTTTCTAACTGTGCCTGCAGCTCCAGCACTTTAGCAAAACACAACCCAAGCAAGCAGGTTAGCCACATTAGAGGCACATGGTCAAAGAAATGTTGTCCAAGCATCTTGAAAAATTGTGTTTGTGTTGCTATGCTCCAGATGGTATCAAGGGTGACACCCTGATTGACATTGGCAGCGGCCCAGCCATCTACCACTTCCTCTCTGCCTCCGAGTCCTTCCAGGAGATCATAGCCAGTGATTACACGGACCAGAACCGGGAAGAGATGCAGCGATGGCTGAAGAAGGAGCCGGGGACTTTCGACTGGACCCCCATCGTGAAATATGTCTGTGAGCTGGAGGGAGACAGGTATGGAGAAAGAAGCCACATTGGCCATCTAACTACCCTTCACTTAACAACTTCCCAATTTTTTGTTCATTTGTTTTGTCCTGCTTTCTAGAAGGGCTCATATAATTGATAGGCCGGAGGAAAAAGAAGCCTTTACATATGTGCAGCAGCTGCCAAAAAAGCCAACACAGTTCTAGGCTGCATAAACAGAGGGATAGAATCAAGATCACGTGAAGTGCTAATACCACTTTATAATGCCTTGGTAAGGCCACACTTGGAATGCTGCATTCAGTTTTGGTCGCCACGATGTAAAAAGGATGTGGAGACTCTATAAACAGTGCAGAGAAGAGCAACAAAGATGATTAGGGGACTGGAGGCTAAAACATATGAAGAACGGTTGCAGGAACTGGGTAGAAGGACTAGGGGAGACATGATAGCAGTCTTCCAGTATATCAGGGGCTGCCACAAAGCAGAGGGAGTCAAGCTATTCTCCAAAGCACCTGAGGGCAGGACAAGAAGCAATGGGTGGAAACTAATCAAGGAGAGAAGCAACTTAGAACTAAGGAGAAATTTCCTGACAGAACAATTAATCAGTGGAACAACTTGCCTCCAGAAGTTGTGAATGCTCCAACACTGGAAGTTTTTAAGAAGATGTTGGATAGCCATTTGTCTGAAGTAGTGTGGGGTTTCCTGCCTAAGCAGGGGGTTGGACCTCCAAGGTCCCTTCCAACTCTATTCTATTCTATATACTGAATAAAATAGTACAGTTCACACATAAACCAGAGAAGCCCAAAATAAGCCAATGGGGTCTCCTCTGGAAACCACAGAAGGCTCCTAAAACAGTCAACTGCCCAGATGTCTCACCCCAGACCAATGATGGCCAAACACATCAAGAGTGCACCTCCTTAAGGAAGGTCACATTAACCTAATGTAATAATGGGTGTTTGTTCTCGAACCAATTCTCCCAATTGAAGTTTGGGGATGTAGGAAGTTAGCACCTACCCCCCTCCTAGAAGAATAAAATATTTAAGGAAATATTAAAAAGGCAGAATACCATATAGACAAAAGCCTACAGAGTTAGCTAAGACCACCCACCCCCCGCCCCCTGGGAGTCTGACCACCAATCAGAGTGCATTTCTTATAGAGGAACAGGAAACTCGGAGGTGGGCCCCAACAGAGGGTATAAAAAACTCAGGGACTCCCAGCAACGCCCTTCTCACCTTCTTCAACATCCTCGAGGCATGTGATCCCCCTTTTCCCAGGACCTCAGACCATGTGGTCCTGCTGTCCTCCATTAAACCATCTTTCCAAGCAGTCCCATGCTTCCAGTGTCTTTTTCCCCACTTGGATCTGAACCCAGAAGGATATTCCTTACAACAGGGAGAAGGGCTGTTGACCTCACGTTGTATCTTCCCACAGGGAAAAATGGCCAGAGAAGGAAGCGAAAGTCCGAAGAGCCATCAAACAAGTCTTAAAATGCGACGTGACCAAACCAAAGCCTTTGGCTCCACTGGTTCTTCCTCCGGCAGATTGCTTGATGTCTTCTCTGTGCTTGGAAACGGCTTGCAAAGACCTTCCCACCTACCAATCTGCCCTGAAGCACATCAGCTCCCTGGTAAAACCAGGAGGGCATTTCATCTTATCCACTGTCCTCGAGGAAAACTTCTACATCGTTGGACAGCATAGGTTCTCCAACCTCTACTTGGAGAGGGAGGTGGTGGAAGAGGCCGTAAGAGAGGCTGGCTTTGTTATTAATTGGGTTGAAGAGATCAGGTTCAAACTGCACTCCTCAATAACGGATTCTAAGGGGGCCTGCATACTCCTAGCTCAGAAGAGCAGTGCCTGAGATGCAACTAGAAGCGATCATAGCTGTCATTATTATTGTTAGCAATTAAAAATTAAAAGTATTCTTGGAAGCTGTTCAAAATCAATTGGGCTGTACGGAGAAAAGCACAAATGCACATTTTGTACCAACAGAAGAGAACATCTGTAACTCAGGGTTGAAATGGGGTCCTTGGTGCTCTCTGTGCTTGGTGGTTTTCTTGCAGATGTTTCATGACTCAACGAGGTATAACAGCATCAGTGCTAGAAGTGCAAATTCTACTCCCTTTTAGCACTGATGATGTTACCTAGTTGGGTAATGAAATGTCTGCAAGAAAGCAACCAAGCACAGAGAGCAAAAAGGAGCCCATATTTTGTTTCCAAACTGCAGCTGTCCCTGTCAGGAATTTCCCAGATGTTAGACTACAATTCCCATAATTCTTCTGCCAGTTTCCTGCAAATGATGAAGACTGCATTGCAATACAATGTAAATGCAATGTAAAGTCACCAAATTGGGATTCAATTTAAAGTGCTATTGCAGCCGTGTGCAGGCACACAAACATAACACAAACAGACTCACAGAGAACCATGACTAAGAAAGATACTGGTAGCACCAGAGGAGGGTGGAAATGAGTTTGGGTGAGATTTCTGGCTGCATAATTTTAAATTCCCATTTGTCTCTGCTTACCTGAGTCCCATAAAGAGTCTACATGGATGTTTTTAAAAAAATCTGTCAAATTCTAGCTGTAACAAAATGTTTTATGAATATGGACCTGTCCTCATTTTGCCTTCTGAAAATGTAGTGAAAATAAACAGATTTCCATTCTGTCTTGTTGAAGTTATTCAAGGGCTGATTAAAGAAAATCTTCTGATTCTTTGATATCTTTCATACATGAAGTCCTTTTTGTCAGTTCTCGGGCAGGAGTGGGTTCCTCCTGATTCGGACCGGTTCTCCCGAACCGGTAGCGGCCCACTGGTGATGTCACGAAGACGTCACCGAACTGGATCGGTTGGTGCCGGTCCGTGGGGGCCACCATCTTTTTTTTTATTTTTTTCGAATTTTTTTTGAATTTTTTTTTGAATTTTTTTTTATTTTATTTTTCCTTCTCAGCATGCGCAGAAGCCGACTTTCAGCACTGTGCATGCAGTCGCCATCTTTTTTTCGGCTTTGTTTTGTTTTTTAATTTTTTCGGATTTTTTGTTACTGCGCATGCGCGCGCCCATGAGGCGCGCCCACGCGGCGCGGGAGGGAGCGAACCAGCAGCAAGGTAAGTTGGAACCCTGTTCTCGGGAATATGGCACACTGCGTCATACGAAGACATGTGGCCCTCAGTGGAGCCTGCTTCGATTGAAGGATATTTGGGGAATTTAATGATATTTTATGAGTTGGAAAAAAAGACAAACATAAAACAAAAAATGATAAATAGCCTTTGATACTTAGTTGAAGTGAAATCTATTTCCTGCTCCTTAGAAAACTCAATCCACTACTCAAAAAGAGCAATTTTGCAGCAAAATGGATAGAAGAACAGAAGCATGGCAGTTTACACTCTGCCACTATTCAGAAAGGTTGCTTCTGTGGTGGCACAGTGGTGAGAGTGCAGTACTGCAGGCTACTTCTGCTGACTGCCGGCTGCCAGCAGTTTGGCAGTTCGATCCTGACCAGCTCAAGGTTGACTCAGCCTTCCCTCCTTCCGAGGTCGGTAAAATGAGGACCCAGATTGCTGGGGGCAACAGGCTGATTCTGTAAACTGCTTAAAGAGCGGTGTAAAGCACTGTGAAGCGGTATATAAGTTTAAGGGCTATTGCTAACCCAAAGCCACCCCTTCATTTCCTGAGATTGGAGGGCTAGTCTAGAGATTTTCAGGTACCAAGAGTCATGTCTCTTTGTAGAAACCATCAAAAATTATGGGTTCAGAAATAACACCCAGGGAAATCTGTTTTTGGGGGACAAGCCCAAAGAGCCCTTGTCATCATTCTGGACCAGCCAGGATTCATTACATCGATAAGAACCCCAGAACTGATAGCAATTCCTCAAAGAAGCATGGGCAGAGAGTTTAAAATGAGACAAAGGGGGTGGAAGGGAAAGGTTCCCTGAAGTCCACCAGGCCAGTTGCATGCTGGATTGTTCCAGTGTCTTAGTTTGCTTAGTTTGCAAATAGAAAAAATAACATTGAACAATGTTCCACCAGCTCATCTGGAAAATGCCGGTCAGGCATCTCTGATCAGTCATGCAGGTTGGACCTCAAGCGAAGATTTGTTTCTGCATCTTGGTAGAATTCCTGAATGGACTTAGCAGCTCATCTGTAGAGGCTCTGAAGGCATGTCCAAAGGTCACCTACATGCTTTCAGCACCTGAAAGAGTCTTCTGCAAAATGGTGTCTTCAGAATGTGGGAAGGGTGGCATCAGGAGAAGGACTCCAGGTAGGGAAGAAGAGGCCTAATACTATCTCTAAACAGATAGGAGACATGAAAGGAGTAGTTCTGCTTTGCAGATAGAAGAAGAAAGATCCAGAAGAAACCCCATTTTTGTTGAACTTCCATGGGCTTCAGAACAAGAGATGTTTCGAAGCCCCACCATTCAAAACCTTTTGCAAAACAGAGAGGGTTCTTCAGGGAACAATTCTGCCTCAGAATTTGTCCTATCTGGTCAGTTTAGAGCAGGGGTCTGCAACCTTAAACACTCAAAGAGCCATTTGGACCCATTTCTCACAGAAAAGAAAACATCGGGAGTCACAAAACCTGTGTGGGTGTGGCCAACTTGACGTCACTCACTCCCACCCATTCACATGATCCCCTAGCCATGCCTACCCAGCCGGTCATTAGGGCAAACAACTGGTTGTTAAAAAACACTGGGAGCCACAAAACCCTTTTGACATATCTCTCTCTCTCTCTCTCTCTCTTCCCCCTCTCTCTGTATCTCTCTATGTCTCTCTCTCTTTCCCTCTCTATCTCCCCCTCTCTGTATCTCTCTCTCCCCCTCTCTCTATCTTATCTCTGTCTCTCTCTCCCTATCTTCCCCCCTCTCTGTATCTCTCTCTGTGTGTGTCTCTCCCCTCTCCCCACCTCTGTATCTCTCTGTGTCTCTCCCCCCTGTCTCTGTGTGTCTCTCTCTCTCTCTGTATCTCTCTCTCTCTGTGTCTCTCTCTCTTCCCCTCTCTCCCCCTCTCTCTCCCCCACTCTCTGTATCTCTCTCTTCTCTCTCTCTCTGTATCTCTCTATGTCTCTCTCTCTCTCCCCCCTCTCTCTGTATCTCTCTGTATATATATATATATATCTGTCTCTCTCCCCCTCTCTATCTCACCCCTCTCTCTGTATCTCTCTCTCTGTCTGTCTATCTCTCTCTCCCGTCTCTCCCCCCCTCTCTCTGTATCTCTCTCGGTATCTCTCTCTCTCTCTCTCTCTGTGTCTCTCTCTGTATGTCTCTCTCCCCCTCTCTCTCCCCCCTCTGATTCTGATATGAGGCATCGAGCAGGCCATAAGGCACTCTCACAGTGCCTTGCGCAGCACAGTGAACTTTAGCGTGCTTCAAATGGGGGAGATGGGGTCCTCTCCTCCTCCTGGATCCCATTACGACATGGAGCCACAATGCAACCCTGTCCCACTCACCCCAGGATGCGGCTTACAGCTCCGCGCCCAAAGCAGCGGGAGGCGAGGGCTGCCTTGAGCCAAATGTGGCCCGAAGGCAAATATAGGGCTGCTTCGCTCCTGCCATCGCCTTGCCGTGTCCCCTTTCCCCCCACAGTTCTTCGGCTGAGTGCGGCGGGCGCAAGCTCCAGCCCCAAGCGGCAGGAGGCAAAGGCTGCCTTGAGCATAAATGTTGCACGAAGGCATTTACAGGGCCACTTCGCTCCTGCACTAAGGCTCCGGCGGCCTTCCTCCTCCTCCTCCTCCTCCTCCCCCTCCTCTCATGACCCCCTTGCCAGCTGTGGCGAGGCTGGGAGGGTGCGTACGAGCGGGAAGACCCTCCTCAAGCGAGCGGCCGGGCTCGGCAAAAGCGCAGAAAAGGCACACACAGGGCGGGCAGGCACTCGCTTGAGGAGGGTCTCCCCATTTGTGCGCACCCTCCTGGCCCCACCACAGCTGGCCAGGGGATCGTGAGAGGAGAAGGAGGGGGGGAGGAGGAGGGTCGCCCAAAGGGAAGCCTCCACTGTGGCTTGCGCTCGTTCCTCAGCCAGCCTGGATTTCCAAAAAGTTGCCAAGAAGAAAGAAAAGGAGTAGCGAAGAGCCCCAAGGAGAGCTCGCCGGCTTTCTGAGAGAGAAGAGACACAGAGATAGAGAGAGATACAGACACAGACACAGACACAGACACAGACACAGACACACACACACACACGGCTTTAATTGAAAAGCGTCCTCCGGGCAGCGAAAGTTCCCCATGCACATTTTAAAGCTGCAGCTGGGCGCTGCGGGCCCATCCCCCTTTCTGTCGTCCCCTCCTCCCGGATCCCATTCCCACCCCGCCAGTCCTCATGATAGTGAGGCCGGCATCAGTCACGGCTGGGTTGGGCCAGTGTCTCGGGCGGAGAGCAGGTTGCGCATTTCTCCAAGCGACCAGGGCACGCCCAGCACCCACAATGACTGGAAGAAGCTCCAGCAAAAATGAGGTGCCGGAGAATCAACCCCAGTCGCTTCTCCATCCCCCGCCGTTGCCCTTACCTTCTCAGGCTAGGCAAGGAGTGACTGGGAGGGGAGGGCGAGGGGCGGGGCCAGTCAGTGATGGGATCAACCAACAGGGAGCCACAGCAGAGGGCCCAAAGAGCTGCATGCAGCTCCGGAGCTGCAGGTTGCAGACCCCCGGGTTAGAGGAACAGCTCCCTCAGCCCTGAGGATCGGGGCAGGCTTGGAGGCAAAACATGTTGCTTTTGGAGTGCATCTCCAAGGATCTTAGGTCAGATCAGATAATATCAGATTTTAAGTTCTCACTGCAGGGTTTCATGCCAATAAGCAGGAAGTAAGAGATGAATAGATTGGGGCAAACACTAGGAGGGAAGCTGGACATTTAAAAAAAACAGAGTTGGAATTCAGAAAGGGAAGGGAAGAGAGGGAGTCCCAAAAGAGAGGTGGATTCTGGAGCAGAACTGGATGAAAAGGAGTCAGTGGTAAGAGAAATAACTTAAATGGGGGGAAAGGAGAATAAAAGAAAAGTTGGGTTGGTGTATGAAAATATGACTTCAGCAATAGAGTGGTCAATGCCTGGAATGCTCTACCTGACTCCGTTGTTACTTCTTCAAACCCCCATAGCTTCAACCTTAAACTGTCTACCGTGAACCTCACCCCATTCCTAAGAGGTCTGTAAGGGGGCGTGCATAAGCGCACCAGCGTGCCTACCGTCCCTGTCCTACTGTTCCATGTTTATACTTATACCTGTTATCTCGTACATGTTTGACAAACTAAATAAAAATAAAATAAAATAAAATGTGTCTGTGTCCCTCTCTCTGTCCCTCTCTGCCATGGAGAGGAAGGAAGATGGCTAGAGAGGAATCCAAAAATTAAAAGGTTCCACCGCCTGGCAAAATTACAAATGGAGCAGTGCCAGGGAAGGAGTTAGGAGGAAAAGCAAATGACAAAAAACTGGAGGCCCACTGAGCCCCCTTCCACCTCCTCCTCCTCTGTCTCTCAGAGGAGCAAAATAGACGTTCTGTGCCCCAGATGTAGGGTGGTCAGAGAGGGGAGGTGAAACTGGCCCTGAGAGGAAAATTCTCTACCATGCCTCTCCTGCTCCTCTTGCCCTCTGGCAAGAGGACCTGCCCCCCTCCTTTCCCCCTCACCCAGAGAGGAAAGGGGTCTTTTGCTGCCTCCTTTCCAAGGGAGAACATTCGATTGCTTAAGATGGAGAGGCCAGGTCAGGTCCTGGCTTCAAATCTTTTGGCAGGAGGTGGGCAAAATGATCACGTTGCAAAATGCAACCGTGTGATTTGTTGAGAAACCAATCCGTAAAAGAAATTAGAGGGCTGAGCTAACAAAGATAAAAATATAAAAATGCTCAGAGTTTGAAAAGAGCAACCAGAGGTTGGTAAAAGAGTTTGTGGGGTGATGGAGGAGCTTTTCACAGAGGGAGAGTTCTACTCTGAGCATTTTGTTTCCAGAGACTATATGGAAACATTATAAAGTTAACTTTGATGATGATGATGATGGAATGAATAAGCTTCTAACCTATTTCCTGAAAGGGGCCCACAGAGCGTTCACCATAGGTAAGTGCTGACTTTCCCAATTTTAACCTCAAGGTGAGGGATGCTTGTTGATCTGAGATGGTCAGGAGGAGCCAGGAGGCAGATCTCAAAGTCACGCTTTCATCTTCACAATTCTGCTGATCGTAACCTGCACCACTTGGATGTCCTCTTCAGGGGCGTCTAAGCCATGAAGTGGACGTACGTTACAAAAGGCAGATGCCAAAATGGTTACAGACATTACTTGACTTTTTCTGCAGACTCATGTGGAAATGAAACCCAAGCAATTGTCTTGTGGACCAAAATTTCCCCAATCTCTTTCGCATGTGTTTATTTCTTATTGAGATAGGGGAGAACAGGTGGGTTGGAAACAGGTTCATGGGAAGGCTAAGAAGGGAAAGGGTTGCCAGGTGATCAGGGGGCCTCAGGATGCTCTTCAAAGGGTTTCTGGTACTTCTAGGGCAGTTTAGATGAGGGAAATTGGCACCAGTAGCCAGAATAGCAGATGGGAAGGACCCAAAGCATAACTGAGCTTGAAAAACTCTCTGGTTGGCTTGATGGGCTGCAGATGGCATCAAGGGAGACACCCTGATCGACATTGGCAGTGGCGCATCCATCCACCAATTTCTCTCCGCCTGCGAGTCCTTCCGAGAGATCACAGCCACCAATTACACTGACCAGACCCAGGAAGAGATGCAGCGATGGCTGAGAAAGGAGCCGGGCGCTTTCGACTGGACCCCCATTGTGAAATACGTCTGTGAGTTGGAGGGAGACAGGTAGGTAGAGGAAGAATGTGTCCTTTGATTTTGACACCTTTCAAGTCTCAGATTACTTTAAACTGAACTAGAGAAGGCAACCAGATCCTTTTCTTTCAACTTTGGCTAATCTGTCCGTGTATGAAAATGCAGCAGGAGAGATTTTGCAATCAGGAGCTTAAGAGGGAATAATTGTGCAGACCAGAAGAGTCCACATTGAAGAACCAAAGGGGAGTCTTCTTTCAGAGAGCATGGCCAGCTGCTGTCAAGATAGTGAATGACTTTTGCGCAATTCTGTTAGGAAAGCAAAATGGCAAGAAGCCCACAGTTTCTTCTGAGCAGATGGGATGTGCAGAACCAATTGTTCCAGACTCAGTCTCTGTTTCAATTCTTCTGCAGTGCTTCAGAAAGATCTGCAGGGTCATCTCCTCCTCAATGGTCCATGTCTTCTTTGGGCCTCCCCTTCCCAAGCTCTCTCTCCTGGTGGGACCTGTATCTAAGCAGGGTTTCTCTAGCCAAAGCCCTCCATTGGTTCCCATCTCTGTTTCTTCTTGCATCGGACTCAGAAAGTAGCAGCTATTCAACCCTCCACGCCTTGAGGGTCTCCTCCATTTTTCAATTGGCCCATTGCCCAGTGGACCCGCCCATGAATCTGATAAGGAAACAAGTGGTTCTTCTCCTCCCAGTTCCAACTGGAGAAAGCCAGTGAGAATCCATGTTTTGCTCAGGAATTAACTGAACTCTTAATTAACTGACCATATAAATTGACCGTTTCCACAGCAGCACCATAATGCCAGAGAAGAGACTTCTTCTGCCATGATCTATTTCCATCCCAATCTTTCATCCAGAGACATAAGCCAGGATATACTGAAAATGGCTCATTATTGATTTATTGAAATGACTTATAGCCCCCTCCTCATCTGTGATGCCAAGACAAATAGATTGGCAACAGAGCCATGTGGGGACATGCCCCTAGACCAATGCTTCTATTGTTGGCTGAAAAAATTGGGGGAACTGAAGCCCACATGCCTGAGAGGAGCCAAGTTTGAGAAACACATTTCTAGACCTGTTAGATTCGCGCGGGAAAGAAGAGGCGAGACGTAGGAACAGTTCAGCACCTTTATTTCTCCTTAGCTGAATGCAATACGAACTACCAGCAGGCTGCAGGGAAACCGCTTTTAAGGGCTTCTCCGCAGCCTGCTGGCCACTGACAGTAATTTATTTCTCCCACTGCTAGATTAGCCAATCAGCGGCGACTATGCAAATCTGTGCTCCGTACAGCAATACGTAACACCCCTCCCCTCTTAGTTTGTGTAAAGTCCAATCAGGAATCAATGTAGGTCACATAGTCATGTAAGTACACGGGACGCCGTACAGTCCTACTGGGCCTGCGCGATTCAGTTCCTCAGGAGTCTTCGACTGGAGCGGACATGCCTGTTGCTGCTCCTTCCCCGGCTTGTGGAATAATCTGGAACCGGCCACCAGGCGTGGCGGCTGAAGTCTCGGTGTCTTCGTCCTCCGGTCCCGGTTGACCTCGCTGGACTCTGGCGTCTGCAGGTAGGGACTCACGCTCCACCTCCGGGCTTGAGAATAGGTCTCTCTGGTTCCTTGTAGGTAGGGCCTGGTTCTTGCCGTGGTCGTCTTGGTGAATTGTATTGTATGGCCTTCGGGGCAGAGGCTCGTGTTGTCCCGGCCTTTGCGCTGGGATTTCCTGCGGCTGTGCTGTGCGGTCTCCGGTTGGCGAAGCCAGGAGTCTCCCAACCTACTCCTGAGTTGGTCGATGTGTCTTCACCACACTCGGCCGTCATCAAGTTTAACTTGGTAGGACTTGGGCCCAGTGACAGCTATTATGGTGGCTTTCACCCATTTAGGATCCCCTGCAAAGTTCTGTGCGAACACTAGCTCGTCTATGGCTAATGTTCGGGTTGGCTTGCTAGACTCCAGAGGTGTCTCCGGATGATAATGGGGGTTCAGTCTGTCCAGTTGGGACCTCAGTTTCCATCCCATCAGCATTTTGGCAGGGCTCCGGTTAGTGGCCATGCATGGTGTGATGTGTTGGGCCAGCAGGAACTGGTCGATCCGTTCCTGCCAGTTCCGCGGGCCCATTCTGGTTAAAGTCTCTTTTGTCATCCTCACCATTCTTTCCACCCGGCCGTTGCTAGCTGGACTGAATGGTGAGACAAGTACGTGCCTTATTCACAGGTCGGCCAGGAATGCCTCCATGTTTTTGGCTGTCAGCTGTGGTTCATTGTCTGACACGAGGATGTCTGGCAGGCTGTGTGTTGCAAACATTCTTCTCAGGGCTCGTATGTTGGCTTCTGTGGTCAAGGTGTGCATGTTCACTACCTCCAGCCATTTGGAATAGGTGTCAACAACAATTAAGAATGTCTGCCCCGCCATAGGTCCTGCAAAGTCTTTGTGGATCCTTGACCATGGGGCCTTGGTATCTCCCATTCTAATGGTGTGGTGCATGGTGGAGCTGGCCGGGATTCCTGGCATGGCAGGCAGGTTGCCACCCACTCTGTAATTGTTGTGGTCCCACCTTCAGAACCTCCAGAGACTGACATGAGCAAGGCAGAGGAAGAGGAGGAGCCTGTTCTCAATAAGCGTAGAGGCAGAGCTGCCAGCAGGCAAGAACAGTTATAGAGAAGAAGGACTACTCGGGAGTAAGGCCTGGGGATAATTGGCCCCTCCCATAGGCTATATAAGTGGTGAACATGAAAGGGTAAGTTGCAGGAAGCAACTTAGTTCATCTCTCGTCTTGTCATTGCAACTTGGATCCAGTTTTGTTGTTCCAGTTTGAACTTGTTAAGTTTTCCTGCAAATTGGTTCTTGGCAGTTTGCCAGAGAAGAGCAAGGTTCGTGTATGTGTTATCTGCTTTTCTCTGAAAGACTCGCTTTACTTTCTTTGAACTTCTGCAGACTGCTAATGAAAATAATTAGCAGCCATTACAAATAAAAGACTTGCTTTACTTAGTTTGGACTTCTGACGACTGCTAATGAAAAATAATTAGCAGCCGTTACAAATAAAAGAGGTTTGTGAGATGCCGTTTGTGCCGTGTTCCTTAATCAGGAAGCCTAGGTCAGAACAATAATGTCCTGATCCAGTTTGGGCCACCACAGGTAACTCCTTGCCAATAGTACTATTGCGGGGTGTCCTATGTGCAGGGTTCCCATCACCCTTTTCCGTAGGCTCTGTGGCATTACAACTCACTCCCCCCACAGTAGACACCCCTTTAGTATGGACAATTCAATCTGTTTATTTTTAAATGGTTTAAATTCTTCCCCTTCTTCTTCCTGTGGCCACCCCCTTAACACCCAGTTCATGACCTTAGACAGTACTTTGTCTTTTGCCATGTGTTCTGCGATGTCTCGAGATGTGACAGGGCTGGTTCATTCAATGTCGACCAGCAATATTTCGGCCACAGGTGCGGGGTATTCCACAAGGTCTGGTGTCGGGCAGCGGCTGAGTGCGTCTGTGTGTCCAATGCTCTTCCCTGGTTGGTGGGTCAGCTTGTAGCTGTATCCGGACAGGAAGATGGACCATTGAGTCAGCCTGGGCGACATGTATTGTGGCGTTTGTTGATTGCCTGCAAGTAGACCCAGTACTGGTTTATGATCTGTCACAAGTTTGAATTTGCAGCTGTAGAGGTATTCATGGAAACGCTTGATGCTGGCCACTGCAGCAAGTGCTTCTTTGTCCAGCTGGCTGTAATTCCACTCAGCTGGTGAAAGTGTCTTTGAATAATACGCGATGGGGGCTTCCGAGCCATTGGGAAGTTGATGGTGAGAACGGCCCCCACTCCAAAAGGCGATACGTCGCACGTTAGCAGTAGGGGAAGGGTCTCACTGTATTGCATGAGGATGCTGTTGGATGAGAGTAATTCCTTTACAGCGGCAAAAGTGTTGGCCTCTCTTTGTCCCCATGTCCACGTGGCCGTCTTCCCCAGGAGCCTGTGGAGAGGCTCAGCAACGGTCGCCTTCTGTTTTAAAAAGATGGCATAAAAGTTGAGTAAGCCCAGGAAAGCTTGTAATTCTGCCTTGTTTTTGGGGGTCGGTGCCTCTTTGATGGCCCTTATTTTTGTGTCTGTGGGGCGAATGCTGGACCCGTTGATTAGGAACCCCAGGAATTCTACTTTAGTGACCCCAATTTTGCATTTGTCCCGTTTTACTTTGAGGCCCCTTTGTTGGAATCGCCCTAGCACCTCGCGCAGCCTGGTCATAAGTTGTTCCTCTGATTCCCCCAAGATGAGGGCATCATCAAAATAGGGAACCACTCCGGGGATGCTATGTAGTAAGCGTTCCATCATGCCCTGGAACAGTCCTGGGGCCACGCTTACCCCAAATTGCAGGCGGTTGCACTTAAAAGCCTCCCTGTGCGTGACTATCATCTGGGTTTCCGCTGTGGCTGCGTCCACTGGCAACTGCTGGTACGCTTGAGCCAGATCTAGCTTGGTGAAAATTTTCCCATTTCCCAGAGAGTGCAATAGATGTTACACAACGGGCACAGGATAAGCGTTGGGCTACAGGGCTTTGTTAATGGTTCCCTTATAGTCCATGCACACGCGAATTGAGCCATCCGGCTTCATTGGGGTGACAATGGGGGTCTCCCATGTGGCATGATCAACTGGCTCTAAGACCCCTTGGGCAATTAGTTTGTCCAGTTGTTTGCCCACTTTTGGCCAAAGCGCAAATGGAACTCTTCGGGGCTTTAATCTAATGGGGGTGACACTGGGGTCTAGGTTAAACGATATGGGCTTTCCTTATATTTACCTAGACTCCTGTCGAACATGTCTGGTAAGTCCGCCAGTAGCTTGTCCAGTTTGTCCCCCTTGATTTGATGCAAGCCAGTGATACTGATGCCGAGAGGCTTGAGCCATTCCACTCCCAGCAGGGTCAGTCTGTTGCCCTCTACGATAGTCAAGGGTAGCTTGCCTCTAAATTCTTTGAATCTGATGGGCACTTCTGCTTGTCCTAGCACTTGGATGGGGTTGCCTTGGAAATTGTTGAGACGAATGGGCTGTGGCTTCAGCTGGTGTCTCAGGAAGGTTGGTAGGACTTGCTTCAGGGTTCCCCAGGACATGATAGTGAATATGGAGCCGGTATCTAGCTCCATCTGGCATGGGGTTCCTTCTATGGCCACGGTGATGTGGAACTTCTCCCCTTGCCCGGCATCGGAGTGACCCACAGTGTTGTTGTAGATCCCCCGGTTGTCCTGGTATTGGTAATCATCCCTGCGCCTACCCCGATGGCCTCCCGAATGGTTCTGCCCTTGTCTTCCCTGTACCATGGGTTGTTTGGGTTGGTACTGGGCTGGCTGGCATGGGGTCGGTTGGGTGGCTCTGTAGGCTTCTGCGATGTGCCTTCTCTTCTGGCAGCGGCGGCAAATGGTGTCTTTGAATTTGCAAAGTGCCCTGGCATGGCCCCCTAGGCAACCTGAGTTCTCACAGTCTCTGGGGCTTATCCTTTTTTCCGACTGAAGACAGTGCACCCCTTTGTCCTCCTCTGACTTGTTGTCGTATTCGGGGACTTCGGTCATCCAATCGGGTTCCCTGTGTGTGCGATGGACTGTGCCGGTCTTTCGGATGTCTGCGGCTGAGTTGTCCGAGGATCTGGCGGCTCGAGCTTCCTCCACGACATCCTTGAACGTTGCCCCCCTTCTGATCAGCAGCTTTTTTTGTAGGTTGAGATCTCTCATTCCTAGAATGATGCGATCCTTCATCATTTCCTCCGGGTTTATGAATTCGCATTTGGTTGTGATCTCCCGGAGTTTGGCAACAAAGTCATTGATGGATTCACCATCGCGCTGGCGGCGATGGTAGAATTCATTTCTGCTGACCATCGGGGTTGCTGCAGGAGCGTAGTGTTCCTTCAGGGTCGTCTGAAGCGTTGTCCAGGAAATGGACTCGATGTCCGTGGGTGCCACCAGGGTTTGAGCCATTTTATAAATTTTTGGCCCACAGTAGGTTAGGAAGAGAGCCTTCTTCCTGTTGTCTGGCAGATCCTGGAAGTTGTTGGCTTCTAGAAACATGCGAAAACGGCTCATATACGTAGGTTTTCCATTCTTCAGTCTTCGGGTTGAAGATCGCTGGAGCGGGAGAGGTTTGAGTAGCCATCCTGAAGTTTGGCTGGAGCAGGTCGGTGCTTGCTTCTAAGATGGCCGCGGATACCACGAGGTGCCTTTGTCCTGTTGTCCTTCTTCCACCACCTTTGTCGCCAGTGTTAGATTTGCACGGGAAAGAAGAGGCGAGACGTAGGAACAGTTCAGCACCTTTATTTCTCCTTAGCTGAATGCAATACGAACTGCCGGCAGGCTGCAGGGAAGCCGCTTTTAAGGGCTTCCCTGTAGCCAGCCGGCCACTGACAGTAGTTTATTTCTCCCGCCGCTGGATTAGCCAATCAGCGGCGACTATGCAAATCTGTGCTCCGTACGGCAGTACATAACAGAAGAGCCGTCAAGCGGTACCTGAAATGCGATGTGACCCAACCCAACCCTTTGGCCCCACTGGTTCTTCCTCCCGCAGATTGTCTGCTCTCCAGTTTGTGCTTCGATGGGGCTTGCAAAGACATCTCCACCTACCGATTGGCCTTCAGGAACATCAGTTCCCTCCTGAAACCAGGGGGGCATCTTCTCTTTCATTCAACGCTTGAGGAGCATTACTACATGGTGGGCCAACGCAAGTTCTCTAACATTTACCTGGAAAAGGAGATGGTAGAAGAGGCAGTGAGACAGGCTGGCTTTGTCATTAAATGGATTGAAGAGACCAGAAGCAACTGCCTGCCGTCCCAAGCGGATGGGAAGGGGCAGTGCATTCTTCTTGCCCAGAAATGCAGTCCGTGAAAATTAGACAGCTGGTTTTTTTTTAATAAGTTTTATTTGTACATTTTTTCTTTATCACACATGATTGCTTAATATACAGTGTATTGTCTGAGTCAACTTATACATAATATCAGTACTAATAACAATATTTACTCGTAAATAATTGTATTCTTCCAACTTCTAATTTCTACCTTTGTTGTCTAACCACTTGTAAAATAAATCCCATGTTAAAAAATATTCCGTGTCTTTTTTCTCCTTTATCTTTAATGTTAGCCTATCCATTTCCGCACAGTCTAATATTTTTTAAATTATATTTTCATCTGTCGGAATTCCCTCATTTTTCCAATATTGTGCAAATACAATTCTTGCTGCTGTCAACACATGTAATATTAAATATACAACCTCTTTATCATATTTTTCAGGTAATATGCCTAACAAAAATATTTCTGCCGGTGGTTTGGAGAACCGGCAGTGACGGCTGGCTGGCCGGCCGCACCCCTGAACCGGTCCCCTCGCCCTCGGCTCTCGGCCGCCTGCTCCTGCTGCTGCTCCTGGATGCTGCCTGCCACTCGCTCGCCTCCCTCCCCAGTCCGTGGCGCCTGCGCTCTGGCCCTATCCTGGCCAGCCTGATGATGTCATGCTGGAGCGCCAGCAGTCCAATGATGTGCGCATGTGCAGCAGCCCCAGGACATCGGCTTGCAGTCCCAGAGCACCACCGCCGCTCTCAGCCCCATAGCAGCAGCAGCAGAAGGTAAGGCCGACGCTGGCGGTGGGGGGGGGAGGAAGACCCACTGCGCTCATCTGAGGAGCCGCTTCAGAGGGGCATGGCGAGGCTCGTTTGCCTTTTTTGGCGAGTCCGACGTTCGTCTGCCTGCGGGACCGTCCTGAAAACGAAGCTTGCTTCCCCTTCCTTGGATGCGGAGAAAGGGTCTGGGCTTGGCGACGTAATTTGAGCCACCCACCTGCCCACGCGCATGCACGTGGGGGGCTCGGAGGAAGCAGCAGCTTCGGCGGCAGTGGCAATGGCACCTCGCCCTGAGGCGCCGTGGCCAGGTCCTAGTGCTCGAGAGGCTCCATTCCGCAGGCCGGACGCACGTCGGACTCGCCAAAGCTGCTTTTGCCTCAGATGTTTTCTCTCCAGGACGCGGTGGGCGAGAGAAAAAGAGCAGGGCAGAGCCCGGGAGGCTGCCGAGTGAAGAGCCGGAGGGGCCCGGTGGGTTCCTCTGCAGGGCTTTGCCCACCTGCGAAGCTTGTGGGGGGGGTTACCTTCCTGCGAGGCTGCTAGCCCCTAACCTGGGGAAACATTAGCTGATCATCGTAACTTTTTTTAACTTTCTTTAGTTAAAAATGCTAAAGAAATTTTAAAAATTGGCCATGCCCACCCAGTCACATGACCCCCACCAAGCCACGCCCACTAAGCCATGCCCACAGAACCAGTGGCAAAAAAAATTACATTTCACCACTGCTTTAAATCTATATGTTGCTTTATCATTTTCTCTAACCATGTATGTATTTCCGTCCAGTATTTTTTTGCTCTTGGACATGTCCACCACATATGATAGCATGAGCCCGGTATCTGATTACATTTCCAACATTTGGCAGACATGTTTTTAAACATCTTTGCTAATCTTGCCGGTGGCTAAAATTAGACAGCTGTTGAGGTAACACCCAGAGGTTTCCCCAACAATTGTGATTTTGTTATACAACCTTGGGAAAGCACACACAACGTGGCTTCTGTGATCTTTTCCATGCCCTTCCTAGTAGACATCTAGGAAATGGCTCTGTGTGTAATAAAATAACATCTTGCCTCTGTGTGTGTGTGTGTGTGTGTGTGTGTCGATTACTGCTTCCCTTGTGTTGTGTCTCTCAGTGGATCCTCTGGGGGGCATAGAAGGGGCAGCATCCGTGGGCCATGCTTCCAGGAAAGAGGAGGGGAGCTTAGAACAGAATGGGCAAGACACACTGGGGGAATTATCAGGAATAATTTTCTCTGCAGTCCCCAAACAGATGCACCCCATTTGTTGAACCCAGTCTCGTTTTTGCTGGCTTCTCTTTGCGGGTTATCTTAGATCCCCTCCGTTTCAGTTTTTGGAGGGTTACCGGCTGGCCAGCAGACAGACACATCCCAGCTCCCTCGACCTGATTGCTTTCCAAGATTCCGGTGGCTGGAATGAATCAAGAGGCGGCTGGTTTCAGATGAAGACCTTACACAAGAGGGTTTCTTCCAATGAAAAGCTCAGGCGAAGCAGCTCCTCCTGTCTCCACAGATGGTTACACAACAATTCCCATCCTTTCACATGGGATTCTTGGGGGCGTTGATGGGGATTGGGGTGGAGATGTGTCTGGAGGGCAGAATGTGGAAAGTGTGCCACAGGAACAGGAGCTGCAGTGGTGTGCGATGTTACAGCCTCGCAATCCTTCCGGATGGTGCCTTGTGCTGTCCTCGGCCCTGCCCATTCTGAGTCTGCCCTCCCTTCTTGGCTACCGTGACACTGACCGAGGGGTGACCTTCTCCGTGCCTCCAGCCACTGATCTCCTCCAAGCCAGAGCCACCCATCCCTCCCTCTCTGCTTCCCCAAATGACCGGCAATGCTGAGCCAGTTCAAAAACAGAGACAGATCAGCCACGGGGTCACCGCTGGCCACTGGGAGGTGAGAGGGAAGCCTTCTTCAGCCCCCTTGGTCTTACCCACTTTGCCTCTGCCCAGGGACCCACCTCTAAATGTCTCCCACCCACATCTGGCTCTCACAAGGTTGGGGCAAACATATTGCTCCCTGGTTCTTTAGCCAGGCAGGGCCAGCTGTGCTTCCAGCTGAGAGATTCTGCCAGACTTTGTCTGCAGGTGGGGTCTTTCCACGAGATGGGGGAGGCTGTTTTGCGAAGCAGCTGCATAAGTCCCATGACCCTTGGCATGGCTCAGACTGCCCACGGGCACCCTCGTGCCAGGCAGCTGCCCCATTTCTTAAGGCGGCTGCAATCTGCAGAAGCAGAAATTGTGGAGCAGGTCGGGACAAGGAACCGCAGCTGGCAAAGAGGCAGAACAAGGCAGGGGCCAGGCTACCTTCCTGCACTCGTGCCCAGAAGCGGTGGCCGGTTGGCAAGCGCTTTGGTGCCAAAGGAGAAAAATGATGGGTTGGTGCAGAGCTGAGCTGTCCATGCGTATCTGGTTTTGGAGGGCATCTCCAAGGAGCTTAGATCAGATCAGATTAGATTTTACATTCTCACATCAGAGGCGAAATTCTGAGAGTTGAAGTCCATGCCTCTTAAAGTTGCCAGGGTTGAGAAACGCTGATCTACCTGTTCTGGACTTAAGTGCAGGAGAGTAATGAAGCAGGAGCTGAAATAGATGCTACTCCCTAGTTGCTATAATTAGCAGCTCTTTTGGAGCCAATAAGCAGGAAACAAGGGATAGGTTGATTAGGGCAAACATTGGGAGGGGAGCTGTTTTAAGAAATCAAGTTGGAATTCAGAATTCAGAAATCAAAGGGAAGAGAGGTTGGAGAGCAGTATTATAATTCTGCCAGGTAGTGGAGTCTTCCAGCTTTTGGATTCCTGTCCATCTCTCTCTCTCTCTCTCTCTCTCTCTCTCTCTCTCTCTCTCTCTCTCTCTCTCTCTCTCTCT
>QLTV01002970.1:165685-204494 GCA_003457575.1 Thermophis baileyi | reverse complement strand
ATAGATAGATAGATAGATAGATAGATAGATAGATGATACAGAGAGAAACACACAGACAGACAGACAGACAGACAGATAGCCAAGGAGAAAACAATTTTTTTCCCAGCATTTCATGTTTGTCTCCGGAGATGCGAAGAAAGGTAAACAACAGGGGCTGGCTGAAGACCCGCATTGTCCCCTTCGCACGATACTTCTACCCGGCTTGTGGGGGGGGGATGTCATTCTAAGGCAACCAGCATCCCTGGCAGGAGCCCCCCATCCATCCCTTACCCAAAGTTCACCTGGCTTCTTTGGCCAAACCCATCCCTTTGGAATGGATCCCTCCCAGCCAGGTGGGGAAAAAACGCATGAACCCCACCAGGCGGGTTAAGCGGGTCGTGAGAACGCAGCCTCCCTGGCCCTGCCCATCGTGGGGGGGGGTGGGGTGGGGTGGGTTGGGCGGGGGCTGATACGTCGCAAAGGCATCTAGCCGACAGGCGCGCCGCCCAATCGGGGCCGGGTCAAACCCTCCAGCCACTCCGGGAGCCGGCCGGACCGAGAAAAGCCAATCGGCTGTCCGGCTGGCCTCGCGGCCCCGCCCCCCGAAATTCGCAGCGCCGCATCTTACCTGGCCAGCCGCGCGGCGGAGTTCAGTCTGGCTCGAGGCAGCCGCGGGGACGGACGCGGAGCTCCGCGGCGAGGCGAAGCGAGGAGCGGGCTCGGGGCTGCGGAGGAGGAGCCGGAGCGCCGCTTGCAGACTTTCTGGAAGCGAAGAGGGGGCGGGGGGGGGGGGGGGAGGGGGGGGGCGGGGGGGCGGGGCGCGCTGGTGGGGGGGGGGGAGGGGGGGGGGGGGGGGGGGGGAAAGCAAAAAAAAAAAAGCAGGCGAGCAAACTCCGGACGCGCATCTCTCCGGCTGGCCGCTCCCTCGCCCCGCGGCGTCCGGTCCGGACCGGGAGCGCTCTTGCTATGCTCAGAGGGGATCATCCTCCCGCCATGCGCCGGGCGCTGCGGTGGCTGCTGCTGCTGCTGGCGGGGCTGCTGGGCTCGCCGCCCTGCGGAGGTAAAGAGACCGCAACGGAGCGGGGGGGGGGCGCCTCGGGGCCGTCCGCTGCGGCGAAGGGAGGAAGGATCGAACCGCGAGACCCATCGTTCGGCTGCAGCAGGGGACGATGGGCGCTACGGGGTGTCCCTGTTCGGAGAAAATTAGAGTAGGGGGGGCTCGGGGGAGGGTCGTTTCGTTGCTCCCCACCGGCCGGTGAGGACGGGATCCGGGTTGGGGAATCTGTCGGCTGGGTTCACACGAACGCTTTAATAACCCAGTCGGGTTAAAGATCAAGCCGAGGGGGGCTTAACTTTGAAGGCGGGCTTAATCTCCTCCGTGGGTCGTTTAGCACGCCGTGCGGACTAGCCTGGGTTGTTTTTACGGCTCTGGGTCTCGTGGGAACCCAGAGGAATATAGGGGTGGTGGTGGGGGCTTAGAATTAAGGCAAGGGGGTTAAGGGTATTGTGTGAATGCAGCAGCCCTGAAATTCAGAGGTTTTGCAAACTGCTTCCAAGCAGGGTTGGAAGGCACCCTTGGTTGATCAAAGGGAGGTTCTGCGGCAGCAAATAGGGTGTTAAATTTGTAGTTTTAGGCACAGTGTTGGAAGTCATGGTAAGCTAAAGCCGGTCTTCTGGTTTGAGTATTGATTTGCCAAAAGTGACACACCTGAGAACAAGGATCAAATTCCCACTCAGGTAGAAAAGACCGTCCTGCTCCGCTCTCTTCTTTTCTAGGAAATAATCCAGTGAAAAGAGCAGGGGTTCCCAACCAGGGGCTGCGAGATGATATTCCAGGGCGTATGGAAACTTGGGTTTAGAAGTTTCAAAGTTGTAGTGTATGTATATGCGTATAATTGTATGCATATAATTGTTTATTTTTTTAAGGGGTGCGAGAATATATCAGAAGCGTTCTAGAGCGGTGAGGTATAGAAAAGGTTGGGAACCCCTGTTCTAGAGAATCTCAGTTCCTACCTGGATACTTTAACCTGGCTAAGTTGGCTCCAGATAGTTCATACGGTTATTATCTCCATCTACCTTTTCAAAATGTAGATTTTTTTTTCTCTCTCTCTCTCCAATGTTTGCGATTCTGTTGGATCGAGAGCAACGATGTCCCACGTTGGCAGCTTTAAGAGTGTGGACTTCAATTCCCAGAATTCATGCTGGCTGGGGAATTCTGGGAGTTGAAGTCCACAAGTCTTAAAGTTGCCAACGTTGCATACCACTGACCTAGTGGATTGGAAAAAAAAGCACCACCTTGACAGTTAACATGTGTTAAAATAGCAACGTTCAGCTAGTTTCGCGTCAAATTTTGATTGTGTAATCGGTGGCTTGTTAGGGTTTAATATTTGTGGCGATATTGTGGGAGCCTGGCATCCCTTGAAGCCATCCAGCAGATTATTGGTTTGGATAGGATGTTAGGTGATTGCGACTACTATTATTATTATTTGTTAACCCGGATTTTGTTGTGTGTGTGTGAATTATTAGGTTGAAGATCTGGGTTGAAAGGGAATGGAGTCATGGACGTAGGGTAATGTCCCCAAAAACCTGCAAAACTGGCTGAAATGGTTCAGCAGATGTGAAGGACCAGCACATCTGCTTTGGATTCCTTGCAGGATGTGATCCTCATTTGATTGAATGTCAAATACTAACGGTGCTTGGGTGATGGTCTATGCAGTTTTCTTGGTGGCCCTCAAAAGTGACTTTAGATGCTTGGCTTCCAAAATCAGCCAAAGTCTGCTAAGTGTTGAAGTCAGTCTGATGTCGGTTTCCACCGCCAAACACAATATCAAGTCCTTGCAAGACTTGTATGTTGTAATAATGCTGGTTTAGTGACAGGCCTGTTAAAAGTTTGATGGAAATTGGTCAGATAGGGAGGGGCATGGAAAGGACTCCGCTAGGAGCTTTGAACCTGAAGACAACCAGAGTTGATATGGTGGACAAAATAGCCAGGACAAATTGAATTATTGCATGTCTAATTTATAAGGTTGGATGTTATTATTTTATTATTTTGCTTATGTATTTGTATCCCACCTTTTTCTTTTCTTTTTTTACAAATAACTCAGCGTGGTGAGCATGTCCAACACACTTTCCTCTTCCTATTTGCCATACAACAACCCTGTGAGGTGGGTTGAGCTGAGAGAGAGAGAGATTAGCCCAAAGTCACCTTGACGGCTTTTGTGCCTAAGGTGGGACTAGAACTCACCATCTCCCACTTTCTAGCCTGGTGCCTTAACCACTAGACCAAACGAGCTCTCCTCTTCTGTTTATGACCTGCAGAAGCTTTCTGTGCTTAGAATATGGGGTGCCTTCCCCCCAATAAATCTTCCAATTGAAAAGCCAGCCTGTTCAGATTTTTACTAGCATGATTAACAACATCCGTTGGCCCCATGCGCCAACCCTAGATGAAAAGTTACACCAGGCAAAAGTTGTTCCCCATGTAAGTGTGGTTGTGTGTGCTATTTATTTTACAAGCAGGACGTGTTGGCCACATATGCAGACATCATCTGCATTTGGCTTCATGGATCGGATCACACCTTCAGTGCCTGAGTTGCTCAGCAGGTGTAAGAATCCTGGCTGAGGTTGGAGATCTTCGAGAGAGACTGGACATAGAATTATAGGGCTGGAAGGAACTTTGGAGGTCTTCTAGTCCAACCCCCTGCTCAAGCAGGAGACCCTATACTGTTTCAGACAAATGGCCATCCAATCTCTTCCCAAAAACCTCCAGTGTTGGAGCACCCACAACTTTTAAAGGCAAGCTATTCCACTGATTAATTGTCCTCCCTGTCAGGAAATTTCTCCTTAGTTCTAGGTTGCTTCTCTCCTTGATTAGTTTCCATCCGTTGCTTCTTGTCCTGCCTTCTGGTGCTTTGGCGAATAGGTTGACCCCCCTCTTCTTTGTGGTAGCCCCTCAAGTAATTGAGGCCAGAATTACGGTCGTGATTGCAATTGTAAGTTGAGGACTCACATGATTAGGCACAATTTTTCAATATTTTTTTGTGGTGAAATGGTCATGAACTTAATCCATTTTCTCCCATGGAATATTTCTGGGCAGAAACTGGTGGCCTTGGAAACTGAGGTGAAACTTGTGTCCCCGCTGGGGGTTTGCTGGATATGGCATTCTGATGGTCTGCTTTTAACCAAGTTTGGAAGAATCTGTGTGGTCGCGTTGAACGTGGTTTGGACTTTGGCTAGCCTTTTCTCTGGCATGATAGGTTTGAAACCAGGCTACTGTATTTGGTCAATTTCAGTTGCCACAAACTGACAAAACCCTGAAACCAAATTTCCACCTATTTCATTCTTAAGCGAACATAAATCCAATTTAAGTTTCATGAAAATTCTCAAACAGAATTTTCATATTTCGGCAACTTGGAGAGTCATCTTAAGAGATTTTGGGGTCACTAACTCTCTACATTTATTCATCAAATTCATATGCTGCTCGTCTCGTGGTATGAGGTGACACTAAATATGTCCCTAAAATTTTATTTCTTATTAAACGATGAGGGTTAGGAATATGGGAGCTCCAGATATTTTTAGACTCCGGGGCCCATTACCTAGCCAAACAGCCAGTGGTAGGGGATGATGGGAGTTGTAGTCCACCGACATCTGCCCAATCCAGCAATAGACGAGAATCTATTATTTTTCTTAGAAAATACGATAGACCCTTTTTTTGTGAATGGCTTCTCCTTTCCCCTCCTGGCTTTCCCGTAAATTTGAAGGCTTAAGGTTCGTAGAGTAGATGATTATTAATCCCGTGTGCCTATTTTATTATTATTATTTTGTACTCACTGTTTAGTTGGCTTCCTATACCGCTTCAAATTAACCCAAGAGAAAAGGGGCATAAAAATCATGGCACTGTATTAAATAAAGGAAACTTTTAGAGAACTTGCTGATCCGAGCCGTAAGAAAGGTTCTTCCAGTTGTAAATCTCTTTCTTTAAAAACAAAGCAAAATTTCCCAGCCTGGGTCTCTCATCCACCCACTAACCCATCCACCCACTAACCCGGTTCAACCCAGCTTAGCTTTTTCCAATCAGCCAAAGTTGGCTAGGTGCTGCCCCTCCTTAAAACAGATCTCTGTCTCTGTGGCATCAAGAAGAGGCATTGCTTTGTTCCTTTTGTCCGAAAGATGCGGTGAAAAATTCTGCGAAAAGCAAGAAAGCTTGGAAGATTTGCCGTAACTCCGTTGTTGTTTACAGCCTCCGGGGTGAGGCCAAGCAGCAAGGAAGAGGTGATCTTACAGGTGATCCTCGACCTACGACCACAATTGAGCCCAACATTTCCATCGCTAAGCAAGACAGCTGTTAAGTGAGTTTTGCCCCATTTTATGACCTTGCTTGCCACAGTTGTGAAGTCAGTTAAGGCAATTAAGTTAGTAACCTGGTTGTTAATTGAATTTGGCTTCCCCATTGACTTTGCATGTCAGAAAGTTGCAAAAGGAGATCACATGACCCCAGGACACTGCAACCATCATAAATACAGATCGTCCTCAACTTATGACCACAACTGAGCCCAGAATTTATGCTGCTAAGTGAAAAATTTGTTAAGTGAGTTATGCCCCATTTTATGACTTTTCCTGCCACATTTGTGAAGTGACTTGCTGTAGTTGTTAAATTAGTAACATGGCCGTTGAGTGAATCTGGCTTCTCATGTTAATAACTGAACAATTGCAGTGATTCACTTAACGACTGTGGCAAGAAAGGCTGTAAAATGGGGCAAAAGTCACTTCACAGCTGTCTCGCCTAGCAACAATTGCCTAGTGATTTTGGGCTCAATTGGGGTCATAAGTCAAGGATCACCTGTATTTCAGGCACACTCTGCCCACATGCTGGCGTTTGATCGGCCTTCCATCCTTCCGAGATCAAAGTGAGAACCTTGATTTTTAGGGGCCAGATGCTGTCTCTGTAAAGCACTACAAAGCGGTATATAAGTGCTATTGCTTTTTGCTTATTCTCCAGAATCTTTACACTGGCAGGGGGTTGGTCTAGATGACCTTTGGGTTCCCTGCATTTGAGATTTCGGGAGTTGCACCTGAAATCATAACCACTCTCACCCACCTGAACAGGTGCTCCCACACTCAAAGATAACTTGAGCGGAGATGCGAGTGGTTAACAAAAGCACTTTTCATCCCCCTGTGAACAATCTGGGTTGCGATATGAGAATGTGAGGAAGGATAGCTTGAGATCTTACACAAGTGGAATTTTTTTCCCACTATTTCCCCCACTCTCTGAGCTGCAGTTGTGACCTTGACAAGTCATTTCATTCTCCTGCTGCAGGGCTGTGCTTGTGTATGGTAGCGTGCTTTGCAGGCGTTTGGACTACAATACCCAGACATTACATCCACCTTGGCCAGGAAGTGGGGATTATGGAAGCTGCAGTTAAATAGATCTGCAGGCAGGGTGGATTTGATTTAAATCAAGTCGATTTAAATCACGATTTAAATCACTAGTAAAAAGGCTTGATTTAAATCAACTCAATTTAAATCGTAATTTAAATCAGTCCACAGGTACTTACTATCATATGTGGTGGACTTGTATGAAAGCAAGAAAATATTGGAAGAAAATACATACCTGGCTGGAAAAGATGATTAAGCAACATAGAGACCTGAAACCAGAAGTATTCTTGTTGGGCATAATGCCGGAGAGTTATGATAAAGGGACTAGTTTTGCAGCATATACTGACAGCAGCAAGGATTATATTTGCAAAATGCTGGAAAAATGAGAATACCCCACCAGACGAGGATGTAATTCGGAAAATCTTAGATTGTGCTGAGATGGACAGACTGACTTTAAAAATAAAAGACAAAGAAGACACAGAATATTACTTGATATGGAATAGATTTTATGAGTGGTTAGAGATAAGAAGTAGAAATTAGATGAAGAAAGATTATGTATGAATTAAATATAAAGATGGTTTACAATTATAAATATGCCAATATACCTAACAGAATTGTAAAGAAATTTAGCCAAAATTATTTGCTTACATTATTACTATTGTTATCAGTATATGTGTTAATATTTTTTACTCTTTTCTTTGTAAATGGTATACCCTGACAATTGTCTATGAATAATAATAAAAAAAAAAAAATTAAAAAATGGATGCTTTAAGAAAAAAAAATTACATCATAATTTTTAAAGAGCAACTGTCATCTCTGTCCCGCAGCGGCTCCTCCTCTGACTCGCTGTTGACTCACCGACAGTCCCATTCACTTTAATGGGACGGCTGGTGATGCGGCAGGGACACAACAAGGTGAGGGACGTGGCGGGCAGCAGGTGAGTGGATGCCCGCTAACAGGCGCTGCCATGGTGGATCTGAAATGACAGGTGCTCTTTAATATTATATTTATAAACTGCTTAGGAGGTTTCACTTTCATTTTTAACTGCTTGCCCTTCCTCCTGACACTTAGAGCCTGGTGGTAAAGATGCATTTCTCTTCAAACAATCATATAGTTTGTACATAGATTTGCAAAACAATGGGATAAAGGAATATTCCTGAACTTTGTTTTATGATTTATCACATGGTTACTGTGAAATTGTGTGACTGCATCAATGCAGTGCATGTTATCTCAGCTTGCAGAGCTTGGATTCCTTGAATGAGTTTACCAAAAAAATGTAAATATTGCAAAATATACAGCCTCATGCTGCATAACTAAGCTCCATCTCATGCTGAATAAACTAAATTATTAATGTATATTAAATAGAAAACTGTCTTTAGATAGATTTTTACTCCAAAAGCACTTTATTAAAACAAATTTGATAAAAATAAAAAAAAATCTGATTTAAATTAAAAAAAAATCTGATTTAAATAAAAAATAAATAAATAAAATCATCGATTTTTATCCACCCTGTCTGCAGGTCCCATTGCGGGTCATTTGCTAGAGGAAGAATTAATGGCCAACTTTAAAAAAAATAATAATTCCTATTTTCTATTAGATTCCAATAGGCTTGGTTTGCAAAAGGTGCTGGCTAAATGCCTTTTCTGCATTTCCACAATACATCAAACCTAAATTAACCAAACAGGCTGAGTCTCACTCAGACATCCAAACCCTCACCAGATTTCATAAGTTGTGTGAATGAAGGCGGCATGTCTTTCACGGAGCTGCGGAAACAGGTTGTAAAATTTTTAGTTAGGTGTCATTTTTCTTTTGGGTGGCTTAAACTCATTGAGTGAATGGACACCCTGTTTTAGCGCAGTCTGGGAAAAACGGCAATAAATGAGAACATTCTGGCATGTACAGTTCATTTAGTGACCGTTTGAAGTTACGACGGCACTGAAAAATGTGACTTATGACTGTTTTTCATAGTTACGACCTTGGTAGCATCCCCATTATCATGTGATCAAAATTCAGATGCTTGGCAACTGGTTCATAGTTATGACTGTTGTTGTGTCCCAAGGTCATGTGATCCCCTTTTGCGACTTTCTGACAAGCAAAATCGATGCGGAATTCCAGATTCATTGAACAACTGGGTTACTCATTTAACAACTGCAGTGATTCACTTAACAACCGAGGCAATAAAAATTCGTAAAAGGGGACAAAACTCACTTAACAAATTTCTCACAGCAACATAAATTCTGGGCTCAATTGCGGTCGTAAGTTGAGGACTGCCTGTATTTATGACGCTTGCACTGTCCCGGGGTCACATGATCAACATTTGTAAACTTCCCAGCCGGCTTCCAACCTGCAAAGTCAATGCGGGAAGCCAGGTTCGCTTAACGACCGCATGATTCACTTAACAACTGAAGTGATTCACTTAACAGCTGGGGCAAAAAGGTCATAAAACAGGGCTCAGCTCACTTAACTGCTTTGCTTAGCAGTGGAAATTTTGGGCTCCGTTGTGGTCATAAATCAAGGATTATTTTTAATTCTAGTGCCTCCATAAAGAATCAAATCAGAGCTGACCGTGTTGGAGAAAATAATCCATGGTTAGATAATCATCTAATGGCTTTCTCCGCTGTTTCCCCCGGCATTGCTTGCTGGGGAATTCTGGGAGTTGAAGTCCAGCCATCATAAAATTGCTGAGTTGAGAATACTCATCTAACCTAATCCATTGTCCTTTTTTAGAAGTGACCAACTTTTGCCTTTATTTTACATTCAATCATTCCCCTATTCGTCGTCCTCCTTTCCCAAACAGTTCTGAAATATCCCAAACAGTTCTGAAATATTCCAGTGACGTTCCGTTTTCCTGGCAATTTTCATCTAATCATAATCGAATCATCACTGTTCCTGACAGAACAATTAACCAGTGGAACAACTTGCCTCCAGAAGTTCTCCAACACTGGAGGTTTTTAAAGAAGAGATTGGACAACCATTTGTCTGAAATGGTGTAGGGTTTCCTGCCTGAGCAGGGGGTTGGACTAGAAGACCTCCAAGGTCCCTTCCAACTCTGTTATCTTCTAAGTTATTCTAATTTCCACGGAACAAATACGTAAAATGGCGCCCTTGCTGTATCTTGCCACGAATTCCCCTCTACGGGTCTCAGAACTGGATAATCTCATGTCCTACTTTTTTTTTCCCCTCTTGTCACAGATCTTTCTAGCCCACTGGAGTTGGGGTGTGTGTGTGTGTCAATAAACTTAAATAAATTAAATGAATTTTTTGGGGCCCTTTGAAGATTCTCCGTCGTTTTCCGATTTTACACCTCGCTTTTATTACAAACCCTCCTTATTCTCTTCTTTTCTTCCTCCCCTTAACCCAGTTTCATACTTATTGGTAATTCGTAGCTTGCTAATTTCAGCTCAGTGCAATTAGAACATTTGTGGGTGTTGCCAATTGCAGAACTGGGGCAATAAAAAAATAATAATGAATTGTAGACTTGCCTAGATTTTGGTAGACACAATTATTGTTTGAAAATGCACCTTTCCCTTGATATGGAAAGTACTGTATATTATCTATGTATACTTGTAGCTATGAAGGAGAAAGCGTTTTAGAGGCTGACTAGAGATAATAATAATAATAACAATAATTTACTAAACTTACATGCTATCGGATCCTGAGTGGCTCACAACCATCAAATAAAGAAATTGCTAATAAGACCAATAAAACATCAAAAATGCAGAAACAAGACATCATTATGCAGGCTGCACCACATTTCTCCGTGACTCAGCATACAGCCGATATATCCCTTCATCTATAAATTGCAAGGAAGTTGGCTTGCAAGGTGATGTCTAGATAGAAAGCCTAGCTTGTATAAAGTATGCAGCCAAGTTTAAAATAAGCAATGTAGGATAGGGTAGGGTAGGGTAGGGTAGGGTAGGGTAGAGTAGAATAGAATAGAATAGAATAGAATAGAACAGAACAGAACAGAACAGAACAGAACAGAACAGAACAGAACAGAACAGAACAGAACAGAACAGAACAGAACAGAAGGAAGGGACCTTGGAGGTCTTCTAGTCCAACCCCCTGCCTAGGCAGGAAACCCTACACCACTTCAGACAAATGGTTATCCAACATCTTCTTAAAAACCTCCAGTGTTGGAGCATTTACAACTTCTGGAGGCAAGCTGTTCCACTGTTTAATTGTTCCCACCGTTAGGAAATTTCTCCTTAGTTCTAGGTTGCTTCTCTCCTTGATTAGTTTCCACCCATTGCTTCTTGTCCTACCCTCAGAATAGCTTGACTCCCTCTTCTTTGTGGCAGCCCCTTAGATATTGGAATACTGCTATCATGTCTCCCCTAGTCCTTCTTTTCATTAAACTAGACATACCCAGTTCCTGCAACCGTTCTTTATACTTTATGTAAGTACAGGTAGTCCTTGACTTACGATGACAATTGAGCCCCAAATTTCAGTTGCTAAGTGAAACAGTCGTTAAGTGAGTTTTGCCTCATTTTACGACCTACCTTGCCACAGTTGTTAAGTGAATCGCTGCAGTTCTTAAGCTAGTAACACGGTTGTTAAGTGAATCTGGCTTCCACCGTGGACTTTGCTTGTCAGAAGGTCTCGCAAAAGGGGATCGCGTGACCCCGGGGACACTGCAACCGTCATAAACATGAGTCCGTTGCCAAGCATCCGGTCATGTGACGGCGGGGATGCTGCAGCACGGTCGTAAGCGTGGAAAAAAAAGGTGATAAATTTGAACGGTCACTAAAATGAACTCTTGTAAGTCAGGGACGACCCGTAGTTATGTCTGAACTTTATTTTACCCCGTTGCAACTCTAGGTGTGTGTGTGTGTGTGTGTGTGTGTGTGTGTGTGTGTGTGTGTGTGTGTGTGTGTGTGAAAGAAGTTCACCTGCAGGAGATGAGTCGCTGATGCAGAAACACAACTCCCAAACTGTTATCCCCAGGCAGCTTCCACGTAGTAAAGCGATTGTAAATTCCTTTTCCTTGTGCTGTTTAGAATTCCGCACACCTACACAGTGGAACTAAGAATATCTGAGCACTGCCAGTCTCGCTTGGACCCCAGTGACTCAGTCCAAAAGTCATCTGAGCGAAGGCCCAGGAGAGGCTACTTAGAGTTGGTGCCAGCATTCCAAGCAGGAGAAGTGATTAACTTGCTCTTTGGAGGACATTGGTCTTCTCCAGAGCTGAGTCATGGAGATGGAATCCTTGCCATGTGCAAAAAAAATTCTCCCCAGTGGAAATAAATTAGGGCACGGGGGGGGGGGGGGGAATCCCCACCTGCTTTTTCCCACGACTATAGGTGGCACTTTCTTCTTTGAAAGCCCTGTCAGGTGGCCTATAAGAAACCCACCAGAGATGGTGGCACTGAAGGATTCCAGCCAGCCCAGTTATCTTACAAAACGCTCTATTTTCTACAATTGGTCACACAAGTGACTGAGGGAACAGGATATGTCTAGTATAATGAAGAGAAGAACGGGGGGGGGGGGGGACATGATAGCAGTCTTCCAATACTTGAGAGGCTATCACAGAGAGGATGGGGGGGGGTCAACCTGTTCTCCAAAGCACCTGAGGGCAGGTCAAGAGGTGACGGATAGAAACCTATCAAGGAGAGATCCAACCTAGAAATAAGGAGAAATTTCCTGACAGAACAATAGAATGGAATAAGAATAAGAAGAGAGAAGAGAGAAGAGAAGAGAAGAGAAGAGAAGAGAAGAGAAGATAGAATAGAATAGAGAATAGAATAGAAAAGAGAATAGAAAATGAGTGTGATTGGACACACAAGGAATTTGTCTTGGTGCATATGCTCTCAGTGTACTGTACATAAAAGAAAAGATAAGTTTGTCAAGAGTGAAAAGAATAGGAATAGGAATAGGAATAGGAATAGGAATAGGAATAGGAATAGGAATAGGAATAGGAATAGGAATAGGAATAGGAATAGGAATAGGAATAGAATAGAGAATAGAAAATAAAATAGAATAGAATGGAATGGAATGGAATGGAATGGAATAGCATAGCATAGAAATAGAATAGAATAGAACAGGAGAATAGAGAATAGAGAATAGAATAGAATAGAATAGAGAATAGAAAATAAAATAGAATAGAATAGAATAGAATAGAATAGAACAGGAGAATAGAGAATAGAATAGAATAGAATAGAATAGAATAGAATAGAATAACTGTGGGTGTTGGGTCCAACATTCTGCTGATTTTTCTCCAATCGTTCGTATTCAATTGAATTACGACGATTCTTAAAAAGAATTGAACAAAATAGAATAGAAAAGAGAACAGAATGTAGAATAGGAATAATGGGAATGGGAATGGGAAAATAGAGAATAGAATAGAGAATAGAATAGAGAATAGAATAGAATCTGGAAGGGACCTTGGAGGTCTTCTAGTCCAGCCCCCTGCTCAAGCAGGAGATCCTATACCATTTCTGACAAGTGACTGTCCAGTCTCTTCTTAAAAACCTCCAGTGATGGAGCGCCCACGATTTCTGGTGGCAAGCTGTTCCACTGGCTAATTGTCCTCACTGTTAGGAAATTTCTCCTTAGTTCCAGGTTGCTTCTCTCTTCCCACTGGAACCACATTGCCTCCAGAAATTGTGGCTCCTCCAACACTGGAGGTTTTCAAGAAGAGACTAGACAGCCATTTGTCTGAGGCTGGACTGAGGTTGAAGTGAAACATTTAAGTGAGTTTTGCCTCATTTTAACGACCTTTCTTGCCACAGTTATTAAGTGAATCACTGCAGTCGTTACGTTAGTAACACGGTTGCTAAGTGAATCTGGCTTCCCCGTTGACTTTGCTTGTCAGAAGGTCGCAAAAGCGGATCACATGACCCCGGGGACACTGCGACCGTCATAAATATGAACCAGTTGCCAAGCATCCGAATTTTGATCACGTGACCAAGAGGACACTGCAACGGTGTGTGAAAAACGGTCGTAAGACACTTTTTTTCAGTGCCGTTGTAAAAACTCTGAACGGTCACTAAATGAACTGTGTTGTAAGTCGAGGACTACCTGTAGTTTTAACTGTGAAAAATGCATCATCCTCCGAGAAACCATCCCACCTCGTGCAAAAGGTGTGTCACTGTGCAGCATACTTGGGACATGCGTAAATCTCAAGTTGTGTGAATAATTTGAAAGGATGTGACTTATCAGCCAGGCCTGGGTGCAAATGAAAGACGATTTCTTTTAAGGGGAAAATTGAATCTGTACATACCAAGTTATCCTTCCAGTCAGCTAAGCTGGTATTTCCTTGGAAAGGGAACATTGGGCTGGGCGAAATCTTGTTCTCCAAAGGTTAAAGCTCCTTCAAGATCAAAGGATGTTTGGTGCTGAGCGATTCCTTTTAAGATCGCTCAGCTGTTTATTAATTTCTGTTGGGCAAATCAGATAAGTTTCTTTCAGAAGCCGGGATCGGAAGGGAGTTTCCCGTCCAGTCTAAAAAGCAGGAAGATCAGAAAAGGCCTCTCCCCTTGGAGACCCGAAACGGGGAAGTTGATCATTTGAAATAAAATGACCCTCCGATCGTACTGTTTATTGTGGTTGGGTTTCTTTCTTTCTTTTTTTTCCCCCTCAAAGGCTCCAGAAAATATTTTCAGCAGGCTCCGAAAACAAATAATTTGGGCAAGTGTCAAACGAGTGATGAATATGAGTTGGTTGCTTAGGGGCAGAGAGGGGTCTTCTGTTTAATAAACCTTCACACGGAGGAGTAAATGCAGGAGTTGCCGTCTTTAAACTTTGCAGCGTGTCTGTCCAAGAGAATCGGACAAATTCATGGACAACTTTGAAGAAACACCGAGTTACGTTTGCATAACCTATAACAAGGATGTTCCAAGTGGGGTACAACGCAGTCCATTGGGGTTTGGGGAAGAAAATATTGGGAACGCCTGGTTAATTAATTAAATTTGCATGCTACCCAACTCTCACTGACTCTGGGCAGCTCACACCACTTCGAACAAAAATATTACAACATTAATAATGAGAGAGATAACGATAACTGATGGTATGCATATCATCATCATCACCTTTTAACGAGCCCATAATCCCTTGCAGGGTGGAGTCTGGGCAACTGAACAGAGCTGAGTGTTTACTGGCCCGATGCCCTTCCTGTCACCAATGTGGAGTTATATTCAGCAGATATATTCTCAACGTGCCCAGAGAGAGAAATACCTGCCTCTACCTAGGATCGAACTCACAGCCTCCTGATTGTGAGGCGAGAGCTCCACCTCTAGCCACCAAACCATGTTATGCATTTCATCCTGTTTAAATTTTCATTTTGGGGTATTTGTGCTTTATGATGTGCATACAACACATTAAGTGTTGTACCTTATGATTCTTGACGAACGTATCTTTTCTTTTATGTACACTGAGAGCATATGCACCAAGACAAATTCCTTGTGTGTCCAATCACACTTGGCCAATAAAAAATTCTATTCTATTCTATCTGTTCTGTTCTGTTCTGTTCTGTTCTGTTCTGTTCTTCTATTTATTCTATTCTATTCCATATTTTGCATTTTCTATTCTATTCTATTCTATTCTATTCTATAATGCATTTGTGCACTAATAGATACAGGTAATTCTCGGCTTACAGACGTTCGTTTAGTGACCGTTTGAAGTTACAACAGCACTGAAAAAAATGATTTATAAGCACTCCTCACACTTACGACTGTTGCAGCAACCCCTATGGTCACATGATCAGAATTTGGGCACTTGGTAGTCGGCATGCATGCATAATGGTACTAGAACTCACAATGTCTGGTAATTGGCTCAAATCACCCAGCCAGCTTTCATGCCTAAGGCAGGGCTAGAACTCACTATCACCTGGTTTCTAGGTCAACATCATTACCACTACCCCAAACTGCCCCTCATAAATGACTATAATCATTGAGCCAACAGTATGGAGCATCAGTTTAAAAAAGCCAATGCAATGCTAAGTTGCATTAACAGAGGGATACAATCAAGATCAAGTGAGGTACTAATACCACTCTATAAAGCCTTAATAAGACCACACCTAGAATACTTCATCCAGTTTTGGTCATCACACTATAAAAAAGATGTTGAGACTCTAGAAAGAGTGCAGAGAAGAGCAACCAAGAAGATTAGGGGACTGGAGGCTAAAACATACGACGAATGGTGGCAGGAAATGGGCATGGCTAGTTTAATAAAGAGAAGGAACAGGGGAGACATGATAGCAGAGTTCCAATGCCACAGAGAATAAACCTAGCTGGATCTGGGACAGACACATCATAGTTAAGGATAGTTTGGACTGAGGTTGATGCCATCCAATCACTTCTTTCAGTATTGTTGTAACTTCGAATGGTCACTAAATGAGGGGTTAAATCAAGGACTGATTTAAATCTGATTTAAATAAAGCTTCATCATTGGAGGCTTTCAAGAGACTGGACTGCCATCTGTCAGAAACGGTGTAGGGTCTCCTGCTTGGGCGGGGGGTTGGACTAGATGACCTACAAGGTCCCTTCCAACTTTGTTATTCTGCCGTCTGTCAGTTGAGAAGGGCTCTTGTAACACCGAGTGTCCTCCAGATATCCGGCTATCAACTCCCAGAATTCCCCAGCTGGCAGGGCCATAGCTGAGAATCCTGGGAACTGAAGTCCTCATGTTAAGAAGATGTTCTGATTGGGCTATTTTTAGATCTCGGGGGTGGTGGTGTTGGGACCTTACTAGCTTTGGGAACCATCTAGTCCAAAGCCACATCATCTCCGCTAAGTTTCTGCATGTGATTGAGCCCCAAAATATTTAATTTGCACGCTTGATTAAAATGCCAGATAGCTTACCAGAACGCTAAACCGGGAGCCTAGTTAAGACAGAGCCAGCCATAATGTGATGGAGTAAAACTACAAAGTGGCTAAAAATATTCAATGCAAGAGAAGGGAAAAAATAAATAAACCTGCACATAGGATTATCTCCACCCACTCTTTTAAATTAAAATTTGAATTTCTTTGAAATCTGAGAGTTTTCGTTATTCGGTAGCTGTATCCAGTTACTCCTTGACTTACAACCATTCATTGGGCTGCCACAAAGAAGGGGGGTGTCAAATTATTCTGTAAAGCACCAGAGGGCAGGACAAGAAGCAACGGTTGGAAACTAATCAAGGAGAGAAGCAACCTGGAATTAAGGAGAAACTTCCTAACAGTGAGGACAATTAACCAGTGGAACAGCTTGCCACCAGAAGCTGTGGGTGCTTCATTTTAAGAAGAGACAGTCATTTGTCTGAAATGGTATCGGGTCTCCTGCTTGAGCAGGGGGCTGGACTAGAAGACCTCCAAGATCCCTTCCAGCTTCTCTTCTCTTCTCTTCTCTTCCCATTTGAAGTTACAGCGGCCCTGAAAAAAGTGACTTATGACCATTTTTCTCACTTATGACCCTTGGAAATGGGAAAAGATAGCCCATGCAGACTGAGCATTAGTCTGCTCGGTATGTTCTAGGCTGCTGTGTTAAGAGGAAAGGGGCTTGTTTGGATGACCTTCCAAGCCCCTAATCTTGTCATTTTCTGCTGACTGTCCTGGGAACGGGCTCCATGATGGAGGAAGAGGGCAATATGCAGAGAAGGAAGGAGTTGGCCTCCTTGCAGAGTGTTTGGAGAAGATCCAGCTGGCCCCATGGGATTCCTGGACCTGGAGCACGGCCTTGAAATCCAGGCCAGGCTGCCAGGAAATGGGCATGGCAGCCGAATCCAACACAGGAGGCGGCAGTCAGAGAGGAAGGCGAGGTCCCCAGAGTCTTCCAGGGAGCCAGGAGTCTCGGTAGAGACAATCGTGCGGAGGCCAGGGGACAGGGGGTCCCGCTCAGCCCACCCTTCCGTACACCTGCACACAATGCAGATGGCCTCGGGAGCCCCCCAGCACCTTGAGAACAACACCGGGGGGCAGAACAAAGCCCACCGAGCAGTGCGCTTTTCAATGTTAACAATAGCAACGGCGCATCAGATTGTCTGCAAGAAATACCATTTGCCCGCAAGCAAGAATTGGTGGGAGCACGAAAGAGACAAAAGTCATAGAAAATGAAGGAGCCAAAGTGTTCTGGGACTTTAGAATCCAAACAGACAGTCACCTGCCGCTTAACACCCCAGACTTAACAATATTGTCGACAAGAAAGACAAAACCAAGTCTGGATAGAGGATGTGGCAGTGCCTGGGGACAGCGGAATAGAAGAGGAAGAACTGGAGAAGGTCATAGAAAACATAGAAAAACCTGCAAATAGAAATAGAACGACTGTGGCAAAGGCAAGCAAGGGTTGTTCCAATAGGGATAGGCACCTTGGGTGCAACTCCAAACTGCAACCCAGAAACATAGCGGAGATGAGGTGCCCGGTGTTCGATCCTGACCAGCTCAAGGTTGACTCGGTGGTTAAAAAGGCCAAATCCAGTTTAAACATCTGGATGACTATATGACAAGCCATAAATAATAATAGAAGAGAATGAACTGGAGAAGTTAACAAGGTGGCTCAGTGGTTAGAATGCAGTATTTCAGGCTGACTCTGCCCACTGCCAGGTGTTCAATCCTGGCCGGCTCAAGGTTGACTCAGCCTTCCATCCTTCCGAGGTCGGTAAAATGAGGAGCCAGATTGTTGGGGGCAATAGGGTGACTTTGTAAACTGCTCAGAGAGGGCTGTAAAAGCACTGTGAAGCAGTATGTAAGTCTAAGTGCTATTGCTTGGGAAGGAAGGAAAGAAGGAGAAGAAGGAAGGAAGGAAGGAAGGAAGGAAGGAAGGAAGGAAGGAAGGAAGGAAGGAAGGAAGGAAGGAGAGAAAGAGGAAGGGAGGAAGGAAAAGATGGAGGGAGGGAAGGAAGGAAGAGCTGTGGTGGCACAGTGGTTAGAATTCAGTATTGTAGGCTAACTCTGCCGACAGCCAGCAGTTCGATTCTCACCAGCTCAAGGTTGACTCAGCCGTCCATCCTTCCGAGGTCGGTAAACTGAGGACCCAGATTGTTGGGGGCAAGAGGCTGACTCTGCAAACCGCTTAGAGAGGGCTGGAAAGCACCATGGAGCGGTATATAAGTCTACGTGCTATTGCTATTGCTAGCAGCCTTTCATGCTTTGGTTTGGGGAGCATTGCTAGGGCCTGTTTTCTACATGGCCGGGGCCAGACCCTCCATAAAGGAAAGAGTTTGGATTTTAGAATAGAATTTAGAATCGGATAGGATAGGATAGGCTTTGTTAAAATAATTGACAGCTCTTACTCTCCAGGAGTTTTTAATAAATGTATCTAAATCTTTGAAATTTCATAAAATTAGTTCCAGTCTTAAAAAATAAAAAAAAAAAAAAAATGCCCATTGGGGAAAATAGTTCATTTAACAAGCACCTCACTTGATTAATGGTTGCGACAAAAAAAAAGATCGTAAAATGAGGCACGGTCATGCGACCCGCTTAATGACCTCAACAAGTTACAAATATAATTGAGTAGAAGTGAAGGTGCTGGATTAGGAAGAGGGAGGCTCAGATTTATTCTTCCTTCTATGATAGAGTTTTGTGGGAGACCTTGGGTTCCTCCCTCCCTCTCTCTTAACTGAAGAGTTAAGATGGTGTAGTGCAGGAGTTGGCAACCTTAAACACTCAAAGAGCCACAAAGGTCCTAACCGGAAGCCCCCCCATTCAATTCTTGAGCCGACCGGAAGTCAGGTTCCCCCACCATAGAGTCTCCTCCTAGCGCGGCGTCCTTTTTCCTCTGCCGACCAGAAGTCCGGTTCCCCCACCATAGAGTCTCCTCCTAGCGCGGCGTCCTTTTTCCTCTGCCGACCAGAAGTCCGGTTCCCCCACCATAGAGTCTCCTCCTAGCGCGGCGTCCTTTTTCCTCTACCTGTCCTAACCGAAAGCCTTATCAATTGTGGAGCCGACTGGCAACAGGGAGCCGCAGAAGAGGGATGAAAGAGCCACATGTGGCTGCAGAGGCGTGGGTTGCTGACCCCTGGTGTAGTGGTTAAGGCAAAGTTTCTTAACCCTGGCAATTTGAAGATGTGTGAACTTCAATTCCCAGAATTCTCCAGTCTGCCTTGCATTTTATGGTTGGAATGTTCCTTCCGCATCCCCTTATATTAGCGTAGCTGATATGAAGCCAGGTAAAATACTCAGCTGGCTGAGTAGACTAACTTTTCTAGTCCGTTCTGATAATTAAAAAAAAAAAAATAGAAACCCTGATCAGGAGTTAAAGAGATCTGTCTTTAGCATCTTGCAGAACCTAGTATGAAAGACCCTAAATCGTTGCTTCTTAACTTTGACAATTGTAAGATGGGTGGACTTCACCTTCTGAATTCTGGGGGTTGAAGCCCACCCATCTTTTAAAACTGCAGTGTTTAGAGAACCGCTGCTCTAGATCAAGCCATCATCTCAAGCCATAACAAGCTGCCTTTCTTTGTGTGCAGCATGCAATAAAAAAGACAACGGCTGTGTTTTGCCAACTTGAGTTTTAAGGTTTTGTCTGCCGTTGAGTGGAAAGGGAACTGCGGGGGTCAAAAGTCCAGCTGTCCAGCTGTGGGTTGGTAGCCAGAGCAAAAAAAAAAAGGAAATGCCACAGGAAGTCAGGGGAGTCGTTAGCAATTTGATCCCAGGTCAGTGAGCCAGAATAGACTTGGAAGAAGAAGGGCAAGTGATGGCGAGTGTGTCATGACATCATTGTTGTACAAAGGGCCAAATTGACCCCATTCGGACAATGACATTGTGACTCACAGGAGGTGGTCATGTGTTTTTCGGGATCCTATGAGAGGAAGGGCCTCAGTATTTTCAAGTACATGTTTCCCCGAAAATAAGACCGGGTCTTGTATTAATTTTTGCTCCAAAAGACGCATTAGGGCTTATTTTCTGGTTAGGTCTTATTTTCAGGGAAGTACGTTATTGCTCGTGAGATCTGCTGTCGCCGGGGCGGGGTGGGTGGGAGTTGGGGGCTTGATTTTGTTATATTGTACTATATTAATTTATTTGATTCTTTTTGTTAGTTTTTATTGTTTTAAATGTGGTTTTATGTTCTGTAAGCCGCCTTGAGTCGCCATGGGCAAATAGGAGGAAGGAAGGAAGGAAGGAAGGAAGGAAGGAAGGAAGGAAGGAAGGAAGGAAGGAAGGAAAAGAAAGAAAGAAAGAAAGAAAGAAAGAAAGAAAGAAAGAAAGAAAGAAAGAAAGAAAGAAATAGTTGCCATTATTTGATTTGGATCAACATCTCCACCAGCTTTCTCATTGTTGGAGTCCTCGACTTACGACAGCAAACACCCCTCCCCCAAAGAATTTTACCTCTAGAACATAGAATAACAGAGTTGGAAGGGACTTTGGAGGTCTTTTAGTCTGCCCCGCTAGTTGAGCAGGAAACCCTCAAATATTGCAAGACTGCTATCATGTCACCCCTAGTTAGAGGTGGTATTTACTTACCTTCCCTACCAGTTCATAAATGTGAGTGCGCGCACTCCCGCATGCTCACAGCCTCCCTCGCATGTGCTTTATTCACCCGCGCGCCTTCCGCGCATGTGCCCAGCCTCAAAAACGTGGCTAGATAGGATGGCATTACGTCTGCAGTCGGCGCTACTGGTTTGCCCGAACCGGTCCGAACCGGCTGAATACCGCCTCTGCCCCTAGTCCTTCTTTTCATTAAACTAGACATACCCAGTTCCTGCAACCGTTCTTCATATGTTTTAGCCTCCAGCCCCCTAATCATCTTCGTAGCTCTTCTCTGCACTCTCTTCTAGAGTCTCAACATCTTTTTTTACATTGTGGCGACCAAAACTGAATGCAGTATTCCAAGCGTGGTCTTACTAAGGCTTTGTAAACCTCTGGTCAGCTGAAGGAGGAATCTTCTTAATGTATTTGGTTGCTTATGAACCCTTATCCTAGAGTGACGGGAAACAGATCTTCAGCTTTGGCTGGGCCGCCTTATCCATGCATTCAGCTTGCCTAGAGAAGCCAACACTTGTTTGAATAATTCACAGAGGAGGGGCTGAAAGCAGTCCTTGTAGATTGGTCATCAATCATCCATCCCATATAATACTCAGGCTAGAAGCTTTTAGCAAAATGTACTTTACGGCACGCAGACGTACATCTCCGTTCTTCTACTGCTTGCGGCAATCCTCAAAGGTGAAGGATCGTAACCCAGCGGCTAAGGAGGGATGTCAAATGATTCCATCTGTCCTCTGCCTTCCTTGATGGGGATCTTTTTCCCCCTCGAGAACATACAGTCAGTCCTCGACTTGCGACCACAACGGAGCACAGAATTTCTGTTGCTAAGCGAGACAGTTATTAAGTGAGTTTTGTCCCGTCTTACGACCTTTCTTGCCACAGTTGTTAAACAAATCAGTGCAGTTGTTAAGTTAGTAACACGGTTGTGAAACGCAAATCTGATTTTCCCATTGACTTTGCTCGTCAGAAGGTCGCAAAAGGAGGTCACAGGACCCCGGGACACTGTGACCGTCATAAATACGAGTCGGTTGCCACGCATCTGAATTTTGATCAGGTGACCAGGGGGATGCTGTAACGGTTGTAAGTCTGAAAAACGGTGATAAGTCACTTTTTTCAATGCTGCCGTAACTTCGAACGGTCACTAAACGAAGTTGTAAGTCGAGGACTACAGGTAGTCCTCGACTTACAACGGTTCATTTGGTGACCAAAGTGACAACAGCACTGAAAAAAGTGACCCTCGAATGTTTTTCACACGCGTGAGTCCATCCTATATCCCCAGACTGAGTCTGCCCCATGGAGAGAGGAGGTGAACAATCAAGATGCTGCCTTGATCCCACAGTCAAACCTCTTTCCTATTGTTAAGGGGGGGGGGCATAAATGCAGCTGGTGGGAGGGAGGGGAGGCCGGGTGATGTGTTAAGGAAACAGACTCATTGAAGCTAAGTCAGAGGTTACTCACTCGCTCACTCACTCACTCACTGGACTTTTTCCTTTTTTTAAAAAAAATAGTTTTTTATTGAATTATTTACATTTAAAAACAACACACACAAAAAAAATACAATACCATACAAAAAAAGACAATACACAACCTCTAGGGTTATATTACAGCAGGTAATATCAACAATAATTTCATGCTTATACAATCTTCTCCATTTATATATTTAGTTATAGTTCAGTAACATAGGTATCATATCTTAACATACATAGACATCATAGTATTTACAGTGTTAATGTAATTGTTTACTAATTTGGTTTATTTTGGTTTCTCTTGCACTGGACTTTTTCCATTCCTCTTTTATTCAGAGGCAGCTGGCTTGTTGCAAAGTCCCAGGGACCGTTTGGGGGCTCACAAAGGTCCAACTGGCCATTTTGGGTGACTACTATTTATTTTTATAATTTGTTTTATTATTATTCCATTTCATTTCATCTTATTGTACTTTTTATTTTATTGTATTTTATTATTTTATTTTATTGTTTTACTTTATTTTACTATTTTTTTAAAAAAAAAATTAAAAAAAATTTTTTATCCAAGCTTTATTATTTTTATTAACTCGTGGCGGCAAACATACATAATAGTCCTTTCTCCTCCTGTTTTCCCCAGAACAACAACACTGCGAGGTGGGTTGGGCTATGAAGGAGGGAGTGGCCCAAAGTTACTCAGCCCATGTCACACCAAAGGCGGGACTAGAACTCTAACTAGAATGACTAACCCAAGGTCACCCAGCCTCTTTTCATGCCTAAGACGGAACTAGAATTCACCATCTCCTGGTGATTGGCCCAAAGTCACCCAGTCAGTTTTCATGCCTAAGATGGGGCTAGAACTCTACATCTCCTGGTGATTGGCCCGAAGTCACCCAGCCAGCTTTCAAGGCTAAGGCGGGACTACGACCCACCATCTCCTGGTGATTGGCCCAAAGTCACCCAGCCAGCTTTCATGCCTAAGGCGGGACTACAACTCACAGTCTCCTGGTGATTGGCCCAAAGTCACCCAGCCAGCTTTCATGCCTAAGGCGGGACTAGAACTCACCATCGCCTGGATTGGCCCGAAGTCACCCAGCCAGCTTTCAATGCTAAGCCGGGACTAGAACTCACAGTCACCGGGTGATTGGCTCAAAGACACCCGGCCAGCTTTCATGCCTAAGGCGGGACTAGAACTCACATCTCCTGGTTTCTAAACTAGCGCCTTAACCACCAGCTCTTCCTGCCAACATCCCTTTTGACACGCCTGTAGGTCCCTCATCTAAGGTCAGATCCCGTTTATTCTCTGAGAAGAATGAATCCTGACGCCAAATCCATGTTGTCCTCAAAAACAATGTTTATTTCTTTCACCGTTAGCCCATCAATATGCAGAGGCGAAGGTGCTTTGCAGCCCAGGGAACAACATAAATAAAGTAGTTCTCACATCCTGCACCACAAATGATAAAACCGAGCTTTCTTTGTAGGATTTTGCACCTCTTCTCTGAGCGTAGCCCGAACGCACATAACTTCGGCCAAATTTACTGGGAAAACAGTCTGTCTTTTCAGCGGAGCGATTATGTCCCACTGTTTTTTCCAAGCAAACACACCCGAAACGTGAAATAATCCGAGGATGTAAAGAGCTCATCAGTACACAAAGCTTCACCAGCTCCTGTTCTCTGGGCAAGAGCTGATAATGGGGAATATAAATGGCTGAGTCACCAGAAGCCCTTGTTAATTTTGGTGCCTGGTTCTCTGTGCAAAGGACGAGATAAGGGCCTCAAAGGGCTTGCCTTAATCTTCTGCCAAGCCAGCATGGCAGGGTCTTTTTCTTTTTTTTTCTTTATTTTTTTTTAAAACTTTTGTTTTAAAAGCCAGATGGTCATCTATCTGACCTCTCAGCAGCCCAAGGACCAGACAGGAAATTGGCTTTGGGATGGCTGCACCTTAAGTTCTGTGTCTTTCTGATAGAAGAGAATATTTGTAGCTCAGGGTTGAACTGTGGGGTCCTTAGTGCTCTTGGTTTTCTTGCAGACGTTTCATGACCCAACTAGGTAACATCATCAGTGCTGGAAGGGAGTGGGATTTGTGGAGTGGAGGAAGAGGAGGTGGAGGAGGAGGAGGAGAAGGAGGACTGTGGAGCCCTTGGTGCTCTCTGAGTTTGGTGGTTTTCTTGCAGACGTTTCATGACCCAACTAGGTAACGTCATCAGTGCTGGGAAGGGAGTGGGGTTTGTGGAGTAGAGGAGGAGAAGGAGGAGAAAAAGGAAGAGAAGGAGGACTGTGGGGCCCTTGGTGCTCTCTGAGCTTGGTGGTTTTCTTGCAGACATTTTATAATCCAACTAGTTAATGTCATCAGTGCTGGAAGGGAGTGGGGTTTGTGGAGAGGAGGAGGAGGAGGAGGAGGATTATGGGGTCCTTGTGCTCTCAGAGCTTGGTGGTTTTCTTGCAGACGTTTCATGACCCAACTAAGCAACGTCAACAGTGCTAGAACGAGTGGGGTTTGGGAGGAGGAGGGATAGAAGGACTCATGTACAGTCCTTGGTGCTACCTGCATGCTGTCTGAGGGAAACCTTATGCCATTTCTCCCATTTTCAGTTGTCGCTCCTCAATTCTAGCATTGTTACTCTTTCCGTAAGACGGGAAATGGATCGTGGTGTCCACACACTGCTCTTCCTCCTCGTTGATTGTGGAAAGATCTCGGGTGACCTTTCGAGAGTCCTTTTGGCCGATCCACCCTGGCCAAAAGATATTTATCATAGAACTTCCTGGCACCTTTAGGTCAACACGAGGTTTGGCTGGCAGGAGATTGTCTCCCATTCTTTTAAGGGTTCCAAGCTTCGGGAAGGCAAGGGCGTCCATTCACCCCGATTTCCATTCAAAGCTATTTAAAGACCGCTCGGCCCTCTGACTTATGTGACAATGGATGCAGTGTGATTGCATAAGACGTCGCCGCTTTATTGTTCCTTCGCCGGCTGATTTTGACAATTCGTGTTTTTTTTTAAGAGAACACAAAACAATGTACGCCATGTTAAAGGGTAATGAGGTGAGGACTTATGGATGGAGGTGATCCAAAGTCAGATTCTTTTGAGAGGCCAGAAAAAGTCCCAAGTCCTTTATAGCAGGGGTCTCCAACCTTGGCAACTTTAAGATTTGTGGACTTTAACTCCCAGAATTCCTCATCTGGCTGAGGAATTCTGGGAGTTGAAGTCCACAAGTCTTAAAGTTGCCAAGGTTGGAGACCCCTGCTTTATAGGACAGGACAGAATCAGTGAAATGAGAGTAGAGAAGAGACAAATTGAATCGAATCGAATCATAGCTGCTGGAAGGGACCTTGGAGGTCTTCTAGTCCAACCCCCCCCCTGCTCAATTACCATTCCGGACAAATTTTCTTCCTTCCTCTGCCCTGTTCTATTCCATTTGTGATGGAGTCTTGTAGGACAAAGCTACCAATAGTATATTTTTGAAATCCTCCAGTGATGGAGCACCCTCACCTTCTGGTGGCAAGTCGTTCCACTGGTTAATTGTTCTCACTGTCAGGAAATTCTTCCTTGTTTCCAAGTTGGTTCTCTCCTTGATGAGTTTCCATCCATTGCTTCTTGTCCTGCCTTCAGGTGCTTTGGAGAATAGGTTGACCCCCTCTTCTTTGGGGCAGCCCCCCAAATATTGGAAGATTGCTATCGTGTCATCCTTAGTCCTTCTTTTCACTAGACTAGACAAAACCAATTCTTACAACTGTTCTTCATGTGTTTTAGCCTCCAGTCCCCTAATCATCTCTGTTGTGCCTTTCTCTTTATTTGTTGTGTTTGTTTAAACTGGATGATCGTACACAACCTATTTAACCAGATCAATCACACAAATGCATTCATACAACATGCTAACGTGGTTAATATTTACCTTAGCATGGCTCAGTTTAGTGACTGAATATATTGGATTAGACATATTATCAGTTACCGTATCTGTGTCAGTTGCATGTCAGGAGTTAAAATATTGGTTCAGAAATAATAGGTTGACAAAAAAAGAAAAATATCAAGGACACGTCTCTTTCATAATTTGAGACGTAAAGCTTCCACTAATTTTGCCACAACAGCTTTAAAAATCTTTATTCCCCCCCCTTTTTTTTTTCAGAGGAAAAAAGATTAAAGGGTTTTTCTCTTGGTTGCTTGTTGCTTGTTTTTCAGTAAAGAAAATACACATAATGACATCTTTTATAGCCTTAATTAGCACGCTTCTTCTGAATTGGAGATACGGAAGGGAGAATGGAGTAGGTGAGGAGAAACTTTAAAATAAATAGAAACAAGGGCCAGTGGAGGGTGCTTGAATAAGTATTGAATCCAAAAGTAGGAATCACGATGAAAGAAATATATTATGGGCCACGTTGAGAGAATGAATGAGAGTCTAGATCAGGGATGGGGAATTATGGCCCCTTTATGAACTGCGGACTTCAACTCCCAGAATTCCTGAGCCTGGAATTCTGGGAGTTGAAGTCCACAAGTCATAAAGGGGCCATTGTTTCCCCACCCCTGATCTAGATCAAAGTTTTTCAAACTTGGCAGCTTTTCAGCCTTGCTTAGCCACAGGAATTCTGGTCGTAAACCGAGGACCTCCTGGATTGAAAACCAAGGAAGAGAAACATCCCCCCCCCCAGTGTCTACTTTCTTTTCCACCCAGCTAATTTAAGTCCCACGTTTGGGGAAATTAAAAAGGACGTTTTATTTTTTTCCCTGCAGGGGTGGCGTGCGATTCAGATCAAACGACGTAATGTGGAGAAAGGGTGTGGGTTTGCTTCCCAGGCGCCCCCACAGGTTCTGAAAATGAATTATTTTGGGGGGGGTGGGGGGAAACTATCTGCTTTGGACCTTTAAGGCTCCATCCATGCCGAGATGGGAGCATCAGGGCCTGCTGAGAATTTGGATTGTGATCCGTGTTCGTTCTTTTTCCTGTCCGGCAGTTTCTGCGCCAAGCTGCGTCTCTCTCTTTCTCTCTCGCCCTCCGAAACTCTTGTGCGTATTTTCCAGGCTTGGCCGGAAATCTGTTGTTGTTTTTTTAAAGGAAAAGCCAGAGCGGAGCAGAAAACTTTGGTGTGTTTTGTCGGCCTGCTCCTATCTTATAAATGGGTGAGAAGTTGGCCGGCTTTGGGTGTTTCCTTGTTGCATCAGCTCCGTTCTCCATGGGAGGGTCCACTTGGACCCAGCTCAAGGAGGAGGAGAAGGGTGGGTCCTTCCTTTCCTTTCCCCCCCCCCACGCCCCCAGTTCACACAGGATTGAACACAGCAGTGTGTGCGAGCAACACAGCACCTGCCCCACAGTGACTTTTCTCACCATGGTGCAAGGGAATGGCGGGCCTCGCCACATCTCCAAGCTTCAAAGCTTTGGAAAGAGGCTGTTAGATGGGGAGGGGGGTTCCGAGACCCCCCCAGCCCTTTATAGGGGGGGTGGACCTGTTTGAAATGGGAAGGGGTTAACTGAGGAGGAAGAGGAAACTGGATTCGCTCAACGTCCACGCAATTCACTGAATAACTGCAGTGGACAACTCATAAAATTGGGTACAATCCACTTAACAACCGTCGTACTTAGCAACGGTAATTCTGGTCCCCATGATGGTTATAAGTTGAAGGCCACCTTTTGCTCTCTGGGTCCACCTTAAATTCTTTTCTTCTACTTGTGCAGATGAAAACTCTGAAAAGGGTAGTCCGTGTGTGTCTTAAAGTTGCCAAAATTTTGTATCCCACCTTCACCTATGTATCCGACACACCTTCCTCCTCCTCTTTTCCCCACAACAACCGCCCTGTGAGGTGGTTTGGGCTGAGAGAGAATGACTAACCCAAGGTCACCCAGCCTCTTTTCATGCCTAAGACGGGACTAGAATTCACCATCTCCTGGTGATTGGCCCAAAGTCACCCAGTCAGTTTTGATGCCTAAGATGGGGCTAGAACTCACCGTCTCCTGGCGATTGGCACGAAGTCACATAGTCGGCTTTCATGCCTAAGACGGGACTAGAATTCACCATCTCCTGGTGATTGGCCCAAAGTCACCCAGTCAGTTTTCATGCCTAAGGCGGGGCTAGAACTCTCCATCTCCTGGTGATTGGCCCAAAGTCACCCAGTCAGTTTTCATGCCTAAGGCGGGGCTAGAACTCTCCATCTCCTGGTGATTGGCCCAAAGTCACCCAGCTGGCTTTCATACCCAAGGTGGGACTAGAACTCCCTGTCTCCTGGTGATGGGCCTAAGGTCACCCAGCCGGCTTTCATGTCTAAGGCGGGACTAGAACTCTCCGTCTTCTGGTGATCAGCCCAAAGTCACCCAGCAGCATTTCATACCTAAGGCGGGACTAGAACTCACCATCTCTGGCTTTCTAGGCTGGTGCCTTAACCACTAGACGAAACTACCTTCCTCAGCATCCCCCTTTTGGGACCAGCCCCCCTCTTGCTATTTCTGCCCTTCGGCTTTGCCATTCTCTTCCCTGCTATTAATAGAGCTTCGTCACCGACGGAGGAAGGGCCCAGGTGGGAAATGCTTGGGGACGGGCGGAGGCCACGACCACAGGAACCAGGGAAGCCTCTGGCGGCCGGGGAGGAAGCCCCCCCCCCTTTGGTGTTCCCATTCCACTCGTCCTGAAATAGCCAAAAGTGGGTCTTGAAACCCCCTTGCTTGCATGACTTGGCATTCTGCACATGCCTCCCTGTTCTCCTGCTCTTTGATCGGCGACAGTCACGGACGCTTTGACCCAGGAACACAGTGCCAGCCGTGTTAAATAGCAATAGCAATAGCACTTAGACTTATATACCACTTCATAGTGCTTTACAGTCCTCTCTAAGCGGTTTACAGAGTTAGCATATTGCCCCCAACAATCTGGGTCCTCATTTTACCCACCTCAGAAGGATGGAAGGCTGAGTCAACCTTGAGCCAGTGAGATTTGAACCGCCGAACTGCAGCTAGCAGTCAGCTTGAAGTAGCCTGCAGTGCTGCACTCTAACCACTGCGCCACCTCGGCTCTTCAAAATGGGCATTCGGCTTTCCCGTCACTGGATTTTTGCAAACCTGGATGGAAATAATGGAAGTTTTCTGGGTTGGGAACTTGGGAGGCATTAAAAAATGAAGAACCTGCATTAGGAAACATTTGGGAGCCGCTTGGCCTGAATTTAGGACAAGGGGGAATTGCAGGTAGTCCTCGACTTACAACCACAATTTAGGCCAAAATTTCCGTTGCTAAGCAAGGTATTTGTAAAGTGAGTTTTGCCCCCACTTTATGACCTTCCTTGTCACAGTTGTTAAGTGAATCATTGCAGTTGTTAGTAACATGGTTGTTAAGTGAATCACCGCAGCTGTTAGGTTAGTAACATAGTTGTTAAGTGAATTTGGCTTCCCCATTGATTTTGCTTGTCAGAAGGTCGCAAAAGGGGATCACTTGACCCCGGGACACTGCAACCATCATAAATATGAACCAGTTGTCAAAAACCTGAATTTTGATCACATGACGGTGGGGATGCTGCAACGGTCAAAAGTCGCTTTTTCAATGCCGTTGTAACTTTAAACGGTCACTAAACGAACGGTTCTAAGTCAAGGATTATCTGTATACACTGCTCTGGGTGGGGTTTTCTATAGTGTGCCCCAAAGCATTGTAAAGAAATGAAAATAAATGATGACTTGCCTCCGTGGCTTCTTCCTGCTTGGCATGGTACAGGTAATCCTCACTTAGTGACCCTTTGCTTAACGACGGTTCAAGTTACGTTTTAGGGAAAGCTGCTGCGCCGTGAGCCTCCACTTCAAACTCTAACAGCTGCTAAGAAAGGAGGATATTTGTAGCTCAGGATTAACATGAGGGGTCCTTGGTGCTCTCTGAGCATGCTTGTTTTCTTGCAGACGTCTCATGACCCAACTAGGTAACATCATCAATGCTAGGAGGGAGTGGGGTTTGGGAGGAGGAGGAGGACTGTGGGGTCCTTGGTGCTCTCTGAACTTGCTTGTTTTCTTGCAGACGTCTCATGACCTAACTAGGTAACGTCATCAGTCCTAGAAGGGAGTGGGCTTTTAAAGAAGAGATTGGACAACCATTTCTCTGAAATGGCATAGTGTTTCCTGCTTGGGCAGGGGTTTGGACTAGAAGACCTCCGAGGTCCCTTCCTGTTATTCTATTATTCTGTCAACAGGTCTGGGGGTGGGCTAGGCTGCATGTGGGAAACCCATGACCTCTTTCTAACTCTGATCTCTCTCTTAGGGGGCATATTAGGAGTAACCGCTGATTCTTCACCGCCTCTTCCAACCAACCTGACTGTCCATTCTGTCACCGACGTTTCTCCTTCCACCATAACATCGGAAGTGACCACCTCGAATCTCACTTCACCACTAGGGGCGCCCTCTAGCAAACCTACAATCCTGCCAACCTCCCCCCCTCCCCCACTTGTAGTAGAACCATCCAAGGTACCTACAACGGGGACTCCTGTCAAAACCACCGCCCCTTCTTTGCCCACGAAGCGTGGAGACACTACCACTCCTGTCGTCGTCATCAGCCCTGCAAACGCAACGGCCTCGCGGGCACCAACGTTGGCTCCAGTGTTGCCTATCACCAAGACCACTTCTTCGCGGGGGATTGCTGTGAAAGACCTCACCTCTACCAGCGGGCCGACCACGGTGACCCTTTCTCCCTTCTCGCCTTCCTCCACAAGGCCGGTCGGGTCCACAGGTATGTTGAAAGTCTTTGGATTATAATTCCCCTAATCCAGGAGACTTGAAATTTGGCAACTTTAAAGACTTGTAGACTTCAACTCCCAAAATTCCCCAGCCAGCCATGGCAGCAACTTTAAGATTTGCAGACTTCAACTCCCAGAATTCCCTACCCAGCCATGGCAACTTTAAGATTTGCAGACTGCAACTCCCAGAATTCCCTAGCCAGCCTTAGCAACTTTAAGATTTGTGGACTTCAACTTCCAGAATTCCCTAGCCAGCCATGGCAACTTTAAGATTTGCGAACTTCAACTCCCAGAATTCCCTAGCCAGCCTTAGCAACTTTAAGACTTGTGGACTTCAACTCCCAGAATTCTTCAACCACCAGAGCAGAGGTGGGTTCCTCCCGGTTCGGACCGGTTCGGCTGAACCGGTAGCAACCCGCTGGTGACGTCACAATGATGTCATGGATCCAGTTCGGTCGGTGCCGATCCATGGACGCCGCCATCTTTTTTTGGATTTTTTTTTTTTGAATCTTTTTTGAATATTTTGGGGAGGAATTTTTTTCCAATAGATTTTTTTCTGGTTTTTTTTTCTTCTGCACATGTGCAGAAGCCGAGTTTCCCCAGCCAGGAATTCTGGGAGTTGAACTCCGCAAGTCTTAAAGTTGCCATGGCTGGCTAGGGAATTCAGAAAATGCCCAGATGTGCTTAACACTCTATTTTACAAGATGGTCAAAAGAGTCATATCAGCTTCTCTACCTCCTTAGATCCTTCCTAAGACAACCCCCGATGGGCAGCTCCATCAGGGAGTTAGAAAGAATTCCACAAGCCGGGTTACGCAGGTTGGGTGTAGGACAGGGGTGTCAAACTCAATTTCATTGAGGGCCGCATCAGGGCTGTGGTTGACCTTGGGGGGGCTGGGGGGGCGTGGCCAACTGGACGGGCATGGCCAGGTTGACGTCACTCACTGTGCGTGGCCGACTGGGTGGGCATGGCTGACTGGGTGGGTGTGGCCAGCTTGACGCCACTCCCCAAATTGCTGGCATGTTTCCTCTTTGCATTGGGTAGACTGGGCCGAAGCCACGCTGGCCCAATGTTTCTTCTTTGCATTGGTTAGACCGGACCAAAGCGACGCGGGCCGGCCCCTTACATTTTCCAGGACCCGACCCACGGGCCTTGTATTTGATACCCCTGGTCTAGGACAACTCGCCAAGGCCATCTCACCATGGGAAAACTTGCCGTGGACAATTCCACGCGGGATAACTCAACGCGATAAATTTTATCCGCCGCTGTTTCTTGGGCATTATTTTCATTGACAAAAATGGAAATAATATTGAGGAAACAGGAGCAGATAACATTTGTCGTATCGAGTTATCCCGCGGCAAGGGGTGAGTTGGCTGTGGCAAGATGACCATGGCGGTTTGGCCACAGCGAAAGGCCCACGGTGATTTGGCTGTGGCAAACTGCCCCATTCCAAAACACGATTATTGCCATACAGTGTTTAAATACAAGCGTGTCTTTATCTACACACAGGTGCAACAGTTCATTTAATGACTGTTCAAAGTTACAACATCACTGAAAAAAAAAGTGGCCCTTTTTGACACTTAGGACCGTTGTAGCATCCCCGTGGTCATGTGATCAAAATTCTGACCCTTGGCAACTGGCTCGTACTTATGACCGTTGCTGTGTCCCAAGGTCACGTCATCTCCTTTTGCAACCTTCCGACAAGCAAAGTCAAAGGGGATTCACTTAACAACCCTGCTACTAACTTTAACATCTGAGGCGATTCACTTAACAATGGTGGCAAGAAAGATCGTAAAATGGGACAAAACTCACTTAACAAATGTCCCACTCAGCAACATAACTTTGGGGCTCAATTGTGGTCGTAAGTTGAGGTCTACCTTTTTTCTCTCTCTCTCTCTCTCTCTCAACAGCGAAAAGTCCAGGGCCTCCACTCATTTCTGCAAAACCTTCGGCCGTGCCTGGAATTGTCAGTGGTCCTACAACCTTAGCAACTGTCGCGACTGCAAAAAATGGGACAACAAGCAAAGATACATTCTCGGCGTTGCTGACCTCGCCCAAGACGTTGGTGACAACCACGATGCCCAAATCTTCAGGGTCTCCCAGAAGTTCCACGGTTCATTCCTCAAGTAGCGGCTTTTCGACTCGCCCAGAATTGAAGACGATGCCTCCGGCTTTGTCCCCGGGGACCACAACTCCTCAGGAGTCTCATGTCCCCTCTCCTTCCAGCCGGACGAACCTGAGTTCGGTGCAAGGCCGGACTAAGGTAAGCAGATGGTATGGGTACCACTTGGTGAGACTTGTGCATGTCGACAAGGCACGGAAATGTCGGTCGGTTGCTAAACTAGAGCCAGTTTGGTCTAGCGGTGAAGGCTCCAAGCTAGAAACCAGACTTTTGTTTCGTTTTTGTTGTGGCCCAACCGAATACGCACTCACACCCCTCTGCCTTATTTTTTTTCCAGATCGTTTGTGAGAATAACATGCCCCCGAAGGAGAAGGCGATCATTCTCACCTTAAATGAGTCACGGCCTTGTGTAAGTATCTCCTCAAAGCACTTGGGATTATAGCTAATTTTCTATAAAAACATTTGCACTTATTTTCACCAGCACCTCTAAGTGTGCAGCTTACACCATCTCTCCTAACCCAGCATTCTTTGATAGGCTTCCTGATAAATCATAAAACACAAACGTAGTCCCAAAAACCTTTTTTTTTTAATTTCAATGGCTGTAAATTATGTTCATTCACAGCCATAATAAGTCCCAAACAATGTTAACTAGTCTGACAGAAGTCTGCCAAAGTCTTTCGGAAGAAGGCTGATAAGCATCAACCTTTATCTCTCTTGACACGCTGCCAAAGACCTAATTGGCAAGTAGCTTTGCAAGGCGAAACAGAACACGGAGTCAGAACTGAGCTGCTGAGTTACACCGACCAGAGCTTGAAGCGACTATATGAACTAATTGCTTCCTGCAAAGGCTCATGTCCATTTGCTCCTCTCTATGGGACTATGGGAGGGGCCAATCATCTCCAAGCCTTACTCCCGAGTAGCCCTTTTCCTCCGTAACTGTTCTTGCCTTCTGGCAGCTCTGCGCATGCGCGCATTGGGAACAGGCTCCCCCTGTTCCTCTGCCTTTCAGCCTCTGGAGGCTCTGGAGTCAGCACAGACCTCCCAGATGGCCCGGGCTGGATCTCTGCCTCTGACATCGAGCCTTCTCTAGACTCCAGGACTGGCCCATGTTCCTCCCCAGCCTCCTCGCTGTCCGACTCTGCTGCCAGCTCCACAGGCCGCTGGCGGACCACAATGTTGAGTTTCAAGATAGTCAGGGGATGCATGATCCTGAATGTTGTGTAGTTTGTGCAATGGGCACACACTAGGGAGCAAACCCAGAGCGCCGCCTTATGCACCAAGCTGCTTCCTACCCCCATCTGACTTTTTTTTAAAAAAATTAGAAAATATTAAATGTAAAGCTGACAGCCTACACGGTGCATTAGCTTGGAGCAATTTTTGTGCAGTTTCTTTACAATAGTTTTGTTGTCAAGATTACACTATATAGAAGGAAGATAAAGCAGAAATGGTTAAATTGGTTGTTTTATTCAAAGGCGAGGATATATTTAATTATGTTTTTGATTTGGATATCACTTTTTTGGGTTTGTGATGAAAAAAAAATGAAACTTCGACTTTGGATTTGCTAAAAAGAGTCGGAAGTCAATGCTTTCTTTCTTGCCTTGTGCCTCGTATTTTCTTTCCCCCTCTCTTTCTCCTTCCCTTCCCTTCCCTTTCCTATTTTTATTTGTCTTTGTATTTTATATATTGACAAAAGAATAAAAGTCATATTTGCAAAAGAGGTTACACTATATAGATAAAACCAATACAAGTGCATATGATAGGAATACATTCAGGAAAAGGAAAAAAATAGAAAACGTTAAAAGTGCATGCAAAAAAAGAAAAGAAATGGAAAAAAAATACATTGAAAACATAACACTAACACCTTATCAGTAGCTCTTAATATAAAAGCCAACACCTCTTCATCCCATACCAACATCGGGGTCTTTTCCAGTGAGTCCTCTCTTCTCGTTTGGGGGCCGAAATATTGGAACTTCAGCTTCAGGATCTGTCCTTCCAAAGAACGGTGAGGGTTGATTTCCTTTAGGATTGACTGATTGGATCTCCTTGCAGTCCAAGGGACTCTCAAAAGTTTTCTCCAAGCACCACAATTTGAAAACGTCAATTCTTCAGTGCTCAGCCTTCCTTATGATCCAATTCTCACAGCCATACGTTACTGCTAGGAATTTGACTATATGGATTTTTGTCGGCAAGGTGATGTCTCTGCTTTTTAATATGCCGTCTTGGCTTGCCATAGTTTTCCTCCCGAGGAACCGGCGTCTTTCAATTTCATAGCTGCATTTGCCATCTGCAGTGATCTGGGAGCCCAAGAAAATTAAATCTGTCACTGCTTCCATTTCTTCCCCCTTCTATTTGCCAGGAAGTGATGGGACCGGATGTCATGATCTTACTTTTTTTTTTATGTTGAGTTTCAAGCCAACTTTTGCACTCTCTTCTTTCGCCCTCATCAAGAGGCTGTTTAGATGGGTAAGTCTTGTTTGGATATTTTAAACTAGACATTGGGTACGTCTAGCTTAATGAAAAGCGGGACTAGGGGTGACATGATAGCAGTGTTCCAGTATTTGAGGGGCTGCCACAAAGAAGAAGAGGGGGTCAACCTATTCTCCAAAGTCCCTGAAGGCAAGTCAAGAAGCAATGGATGGAAACTAATCAAGGAGAGAAGCAACCTGGAACTAAGGAGGAATTTCCTGGCAGGGAGAACAATTAATCAGTGGAACAACTTGCCTCCAGAAATTGTAGGAGCTCCATCACTGGAGGTTTTTAAGAAGAGTTTGGACAACCATTTTGTTAGAGTTTGTTGCAGAAATCACATCCAGAAAGCACACACAGATAACTGATTCAGCAGGATTCATTAACTTCTTTATATACATATAACACATGAAGATAAATTGGTACACAATACCAATGGCAGATTCTCCAACGTAGTGGTAGTTACAAGCAAAACACAGGCAGAGGAGAGAACAGTTTCAGTTCAGAGTTCAGAGAGCAGACTAGTTTGCAGCTTTTTGCACAGACTCAGAGCTGAGCCATGCCCAGCCTCCAAACTCTTTCAGTTTCCAAACAGTTCCCATTGGCTGACCTGTTACCATGTCTATCCAAACAGTCCCCATTGGCTGACCTGTTACCATGTCTATCCAAACAGTCCCCATTGGCTGACCTGTTACCATGTCTATCCAAACAGTCCCCATTGGCTGACCTGTTACCATGTCTATCCAAACAGTCCCCATCGGCTGACCTGTTACCATGTCTATTCCAGTCTTATGAATATTCATACTCTGACACATTTGTCGGAAATGGTGTAGGGTTTTCTGCCTGAGCCGAAGACCTCTGAGGTCCCTTCCAATTCTGTTAATCTGTTAGTTCCTTTTCATTTTCTGCCATTTCTTCCTATTAATCAGCAACAGTCCAATAAGAGTCGTCAGAAATAATTTAACTGCTGTTGCAGGCTGTATTTGAATCCTTCCTATTATATTTATACCGCCATTTCTGTTTAAGCATGTTCCCTCTTTTCATTCTCTTCACATAAGCAATTTTTAAGACATCATTGTCAAATCAGAAAAAAAAAAACAACCACTGAATTTTACAAAAAATAGCAACCCAGTATTTTAACCATTATTCTGTCTTCTTTCTCCCTATGATCCTTAAATTCCTTTTTTAAAAATCTGTCTCGTTTCTCATACTCTCTTTGTCTCGTCTCTCAAAATTCTCGGTATTTTTGTCAAGAATCTTTTGTAATCCCAGTGTGGCTTATTTCAGTAAATCTTTTTTGTACTTCCAGTGTTAAAAATAAACTGCCCGCATCACTTTTCTGGTTTATTATTTGCATGTCTTTTTAAATTATTAAATCCTCATCCAGTGCTATTTGTAAAGTCATAATTCCATCCCTTTTCTTGTAACTCATTTTTTGAAACCACCCGCAAGTCAATTTCAATTTTATTCAGTGGGACTTGTGTCTGTTCTGTAATACTTTCTGATTCTTCTTCAAATAGCATTAAACGTCCTCTCTTTTAAGGTAGCTCTCTGGTGCCCTCTAGTGTCAACCTTCAAAGTCGCCTTATCAGTCGATTCAGAGTATAAACATAAATATTTTCCCACGAGAAAGGATCCTTTTAATTAACTTCAAAGTCTTACATCAAATCCATCGGAGCCCTTAATCCGTTGAAAGCCAATGTTAATCTTCCTTTTACTGTATATTCCATTGTTGTTACAAATCTTTAAACTTGCATTTAAAATTCTTATTTTTTTTTTAAAAAAAAGGATTAAAAAAAGACTCATCTGGTGATTTGAATAGAACTTGCCAGTTTGAAGATTCTCAATTTAAAAAAAACAAAATACACCCCCCCCGGGGGGGGGATATTAAACCTAAAGTGATTAGGAGGTGAGGCTCGGTCAAACGTAGAGACTCGACCTAAGTTGACATTAGCAGCTGTAAGCACAATAAAATACTGCAACTCCAAGGCAATTGCAAGCCAACCACAAAAATGCAGTTCCTGCCATTTGCTCACCAAAAAAAAAACAAAAAACCCCGCTGTCCAAAGTACATATGGATGATCTTGCGATCTCTCCTTACTCTAGAGATATTTTTGCAACCCAAATCCCACATTTGAATGCTGTTTTGGCCACTGTTGTGGTCCACCAGCGGCCTGTGCAGCTGGTGGCAGGGCCAGACAGCGAGGAGGCTGGAGAAGGCTCGGTGCCAGAGGCAGGGATTCAGCCAGGGCCTTCAGAACCTCCAGAGGCTGCTATGAGTGAAGAAGAAGAGGAGGAGCCTGTTCTCAATGCGCGCGTGTGCAGAGCTGCCAAAAGGCAGGAATGGCTCCTGAGGAGAAGGACTACTCGAGAGTAAGGCTTGTGGATACTTGGCCACTCCCATAGCCTATTTAAGGGATGAAAAACGACTGACCAATTTGCAGGAAACAACTCCGTTCATTCCCAGATCTTGTCTTGCAAATTCAAGCCTCCGTTTTCTGTTCCTGTTTGAACTTGGCAAAGCCTCCTGCAAACTGTTCCTTGGCAGCTTGCCTACGAAGAGCAAGGTGTGTGTGTTATCTGCTATTACATGAAAGACTTTTAGTCAGATTTGTTTGATTTCAGCTTATGCGGACTGCTAATGACACCAATTAGCAGCCGTTGAAAAGAAAAGACTTATTTTACTTTATTTGAACTCTGAAAGACTGCTAATGCAAACAATTAGCAGTTGTAAACAATAAAAAGAGGTTTGTGAGACGCTACTTGTGCTGTGTGCGTTTATCAGGAAGCCGGGTCAGAACAGCCAGGATGTGTCCCTCTATCCTTGTCAGGTGTGCACTATCAGGACCATACATTAATTTCACTTAAGCTAATATACTGTTCGTGCCTATACAGGTAGTCCTCGACTTATGACCACAATTGAGCCTCACATTTCTGTTGCTAAGTGAGACGGTTAAGTGAACTTTGTCCCATTTTATGAGCTTCCCTGCAGTTAAGAGTTGTTAAGTGAATCCCAGGAGTTAAGTTAGAAACATAATTGGTTAAGTGAATCTGGTTTCCCCCGTTGACTTTGCTTGTCAGAAGGTCGCAAAAGGGGGATCACGTGACCCCGGGGACACTGCAAACATCATAAATATGAGTCAGTTGCCAAGCATCTGAATTTTGATCACGGGACCATGGGGATGCTGCAACGGTCATAACTGTGAAAAATGGTCATAAATCCCTTTTTTCAGTGTTGTTGTAACTTCAAATGGTCATTAAACAAATGGTTGCAAGTCGAGGACTGCCTGTATCTAGCAGATATTTAGCATGATGCATCAAATATAAA
>QLTV01002970.1:124769-165623 GCA_003457575.1 Thermophis baileyi | reverse complement strand
TCCTTCCTGCCTTTCTCCCTCACTCCTTCCCTTTCTCCTTCCTTCCTCCCTCCCTCCTACACTCACTCTTTCACTCCCTCCATTCTTCCTCCCTTCTCCCTCCCTCTCTTCCTCCTTCCCTCCCTCCATTCTTTCGTCCTCCCTCCCTCTCTTCCTTCCTTCATCCCTCCATTTTTCCTTCCTTCTCTCTCTCTCCCTCCCTCCCTCCATTCTTCCTTCCTTCTCCCTCCCTCTCTCCCTCCCTCTCTTCCTCCCTCCCTCCCTCCCTCCTGGACCTAATGGATATTTTACTTCCAAATCTACCCTAAAACAAGAACCTACACAAAGCTGGTTTGACTTGAAACCCACCGGGGTGAAAAGGGCAGGGAATTTCTCCTCTGTTTCTCTTTCCACCCCTCCCTCGCTCTCTCCCTGGGTTCGGTCCCTGGTTTGTTGATTCAAGTGCCATTACCTCATTCCGCAAAGGGATGTTAGTCTTGGATTCCCATCAGAATTTTAAATTGTTGAGCTTGTTCAATAATGGGAAATACTTCAAAGGTTCCACAGCAGTGTTTCCCAACCTTGCCAGCTTGAAGTGGCGTGGACTTCAACTCCCAGAATTCCCCAGCCAGTCTATCTGCTTGTCTGTCGGTCTGTCTGCCTGTATCAACGGAGGTCATGGTGACTCTTCTGGTTGGACTATCACCTCCCAGCTCCTTCAACCCCTGTTCTTCTTCCTACAGAACAGTGTGGAGGGAAGCCCACTGAAAGAGGCTCTTATGGAGGTGCTTTGCAAAGCGTTGAAGCCCAACTACAACCAGAATCGGGATGACTGTACAATTTGGCTAGCTTCGGACACGGAGGATCTGAAGAGAGTGGCTGTGGTCAAAACATCTGTGCAAAGTAGGTGTGGTCGTTACTCCTGAGTAAGACGTAGACAAAAGCTGAGAGCCTCCTTGTAGGAAGAGCTCGTGCTGGGAATACCTGAAAGCACCTCTTTCTCCTTCTGTCCTGGCCACTTTTTACAGAGGCACAATTGAGAGCATTTTAACAAACCACATCCCTGTTTGGTTTGGTGGCAGCAGCACCTCAAATAGAAAGTCCATACAGAGAGTGGTGAGGACAGCAGAGAACATTATAAGAAGCATTATTCAGGATGCTGCTTATAAGCGCTATGTGCTTAGAGCTCGAAGCCTTTTGAGAGACCCCACACACCCACTTCACGGTCTGTTTATGTTGCTCCCCTTCTGGGAGGACGTTTCAAAGTATTTCTAGCAGGATTACCAGATTCTGTAACAGTTTTCTTCCCTATCCGTCTGGTAAACTCGCAAGATTCATTTCTCTCGCCATGTACATGCATACATGCGAATTGCACTGTGTTGTTTCTCTGTGTCATATAATATATGTGGATACATGCATAAGTTTGTATTTATTCATTCATTCATTCATTCTATCATGGTTATGTAGTGTACATTGGAGGTGGTGACCCTTTGACAGCTGTATGCAACGAAATTTCATTTTAATGTATGCCGATTAGTGTACATTCAAAGTGACAATAAAATTATTTATTCTATTATTCTATAATTATATTATTCTGCATCCAACATTTCCCCCAGCGGTTGTCTGCACCAGCCCGGCCTATCTGGGTATTTCATCTTGGGTTTTCGAAGCCAATGCTTGGTTACCCTGCTCTAGACTTAAAGTCTTAAGAATGTAGACCAGAGGTCAGCAACCCGTGGCTCTGGAGCCGCATGTGGCTCTTTCATCCCTCTGCTGCAGTTCCCTGTTGCCAGCCGGCTCCACAATTGATAGGGCTTTCGGGTTAGGACAGGTAGAGGAAAAAGGATGCCGCGCTAGGAGGAGACTCTATGGCGGGGGACGTGGACTTCCAGTTGGCTCCAGAATTGAACAGGGGGCTTCCGGTTAGGACCTTTGTGGCTCTTTGAGTGTTTAAGGTTGCCGACCCCTGATGTAGACTATAGAATCATAGCCCTTCCCTGCTTACGGCAGGAGACTTTAAACAATCCTGGTCAAATGGCTGTGAAGTCTATTTTCGAAAAGCTCCAGTGATGGAGCATCCACAATTTTGGGAGGCAAGCGGTCCCATGGACTCATTGTTCTCGCTGTCAGGAAACCTCTGCTTATTTCTAGGTTGGATCTCTCTCTTATTTATTCATTTGTATCCCGTCTTTATTATTTTTTACAACTAACGCCACGTGGTGAACATATCCGCCACACCTTCCCCCTCCAGTTTTCCCCACAACAACAACAACCCTGTGAGGTGGGTTTAATTTAACAGCTGCAGTGAGCCACTTAACAAGTGTGGCGAGAAAGGTCAGAAAACGGGAAGAAATTCACTTAACAACCGTCTCACTTAGCAACGCAAATTTGGGGCTCAATTGTCATAAGTCGATGTCTTCCTGTACTCCAGTTCTTTTGATCACATTTGTAGCCTTCCCCCCCCCCCAAATTCCCCACTTTGGGGGAGTCTCCCAGGTAGATGGTGCAGAAGCTGGAGGATCCACGTGTTGGCCAAGATTCTGCTCCATTAGAATTAGGAAAAGATTTTTTTTTTCCTAATAAAGGAGAATATTCGTAGGTCAGCGTTGAAATGAAGGGTCCTTGGTGCTCTCTGAGCTTTGTGGTTTTCTTGCAGACGTTTCATTGCAGGATCCAATCTGGGTCGGTCATCGGGAAGCAGAAGTTTACTCTTCCGAGCTTTCGGACTCGTGCTGGAGCCCATCCTCAGGGAAGTTCTCTCTCTAGCAGAAAATTCATTACCCAAACTAGGTAACATCTAGCACTAGCACTGATGATGTTACCTAGTTGGGTAATGAAACGTCTGCAAGAAAACAACCAAGCTCAGAGAGCACCAAGGACCCCACAGTTCTTCTACTCGTCTTCCTTCTTCCTCTTCCCTTCTCTTCCACCTTCTCCTCCTCCTCCTCCTCCTCCACTCTACAAACCCCACCCCCTTCTAGTACTGATGATGTTACCTAGTTGGGTAATGAAACGTCTGCAAGAAAACAACCAAGCTCAGAGACCACCAAGATCTTTTCTGGAGCCCAGGAGCCAACTCGGATTTGAGTTGGGTGTCGAGGTCAAAGCCTAAAGAGAGGATAGATGGGGATCAAAAAAAAGTAGGCAGATTCCAGTCTAAGTGTCTGTTGGGTTTTTCAAATTGAATCTGAATTAAAATAAATTTCTTTCGAATCCATTTCTTTCCATCAGGTTATGATTCAATGTCAGCTTTTTCACACTCAAGATTCAGAGACGGGAACGCTGAAGGGTTTCCGTTACAATGAAAAGGGGGTGAATTTACTTCATTTCCTTTGTTGTTGTTGTTGTTATATCACCTTAATGTCTGTAGAGATTCTCAGTCAAGGTGCTGTTCAAAAGGCAACTTTGGGGGTTTTTTCCCCCTTGAAAACGTTTCGCTTCTCATCCAAGAAGCTTCTTCAGTTCATGAAGTGAAGAACTGAAGGAGCTTCTTGGATGAGAAGCGAAACATCTTCAAAGGAACAAACCAAGAAAGTCCAGTTGCCTTTTGAAAAAAGCACCTTTGGGATGTGCATCACCTTAAGGTAGCCATGGCAAACTTTTGATAGGAACTGTTTCCCCCTCCAAGTCTATCTTCATAAAAGACTTAGATGAGGGAATTGAAGGGGAATTTATCAAATTTGCAGATGATACTAAGCTGGCGGGAATAGCCAACACCCTAGAACAATGATGGCAAACCTTTTTTGGTTCACGTGCCAAAAGGGGGGGGAAGCACGGGGGGGTCAGGTGCGCGCGTGCCCACACCCATAATTCCATGTGCCCCCCCCCGTGCATGCGTGCGTGACCCCCCCCTCCGGGCACACGATGGCACGCCCGTTTTTCACTCTCCCCAGGCTTCAGAGCCTTTCTAGGAGCCTGGGGAGGGCAAAAACGGCCTTCCCCGGAGGCCCTCCAGCGGCCAGAAATGGCCTATTTCAGGTCGCCCTCCCCAGGCTCCTAGAAAGGCTCTGAAGCCTGGGGAGAGCAAAAAAACGGGACTTCCGGTCCAACCGGAAGTCGGCAAACGGAACATTTCCGGCCTCCGGAGGACCTCCGGGGGATGGGAAAGGCCGTTTTCGCCCTCCCCAGGCTCCTAGAAAGGCTCTGGAGCTTGGGGAGAGCAAAAAAAAATGGGACTTCCCCACCCCCTCCGGAGGCTGGAAACAGCCTGTTTCCCGACTCCCAGTGGGCCCAGAAGGCCCGAAAATCAGCTGGCTGGCGCACGCATGCACGCCGGACCTGAGCTCGCATGCCCACCGATATGGCTACGCGTGCCACGGCCCTAGAAGATAGGCTCAAGATCCAGATGGATCTTGACAGACTTGAACACTGGGCCCTATCTAACAAAATGAAATTCAATCTAGAGAAAAGTAAAGTCTTACACTTAGGCAAGAAAAACCAAAAGTGCACCTATAGATTGGGTGAAACCAGGCTTAATAGCAGTAACTGTGAGAGGGATCTTGGAGTCTTAGTGGACAACCAGCTAAACATGAGCCAGCAGTGTGCAGCGGCAGCCAAAAAAAGTCAATGCAATTCTTAGTTGCATTAACAGAGGGATACAATCAAGATCAAGGGGGGTACTAATACCACTCTATAAAGCCTTAGTAAGACCACACCTAGAATACTGCATCCAGTTTTGGTCACCACACTATAAAAAAGATGTTGAGACTCTAGAAAGAGTGCAGAGGAGAGCAACCAGGATGATTAGGGGACTGGAGATTAAAACATACTATGAACAGTTGCAGGCACTGGGCATGGATAGTCTAGTGAAGAGAAGGACCAGGGGAGACATGATAGTAGTCTTCCAATATTTGAGGGGCTGCCACAGAGAGGAGGGGGTCAACCTGTTTTCCAAAGTACCCGAAGGCCAGATAAGGAATAACAGATGGAAACTGGTCAAGGAGAGATTCAACCTGGAAATAAGGAGAAATTTTCTGACAGTGAGAACAATCAACCCATGGAACAGAAGTTGCCTTCGGAAGTTGTGGGAGCTTCATCACTGGAGGCTTTCAAGAAGAGACTGGACTGCCATCTGTCAGAAATGGTGTAGGGTCTCCTGCTTGGGTGAGGGGTTGGACTAGATGACCTACAAGGTCTCTTCCAACTCTGTTAATCTAATCTAATCTAAGTCTACTTTACCCTTTGATCCCTTTTATTTATTTTCCTTAGCATATTTTGTGGATGAGGAATTATCCGAAGCTCTGGCTGCGAAGAAGACAGAACTGGAGAAGGTAAGCAAGAAGTAATTCTGGATAAGGTCCAGTCTCCTTTGTTTCAACCAGGACCTGTTGTCCTTCAAACGTTGCTGAAATTACAAATTCTGGTGGTCTTTGTTGGCCAGACTTGCTTGGAATTGGAGTTGAGGAACATCAGAGGGTCATAAGTGGTTCACAGAAATTTAAGCCACATCTGGAACATTGGAGAACCAAAGCCTCAGTGACACTTAGGTAGAAACCTTTTTGCCTGGTTGGAAGAGAGCTTCTCACAATTAAATCTCAGGTTAGACATCACGTGCGTTGACATTTTGACATCATCGTGACTTCTTATGGACACTGCTGCTGAGGAACAGTTTGAGTGATTCTCTTAACGAACAATAATTATCTTCCAAATCTTGTTTTTTTTCACCATTTGTAAATCAGGATGGAATTCTGTTTAATGAATATGGAGGAATGTGCCATTCTTCTCTTCTATTTATTTCATCTCATGCAAGAGTGTCCAATCTTGGTAACTTCAAGATCTGTGGACTTCAACTCCCAGAATTCCCCAGCCAGCCATGCTGGCTGGGGAATTCTGGGAATTGAAGTCCACAGGTCTTAAAGTTACCAAGATTGGATACCCCTGATCCAATGTAATATCAATCTTCTCAAAGTTGGTGTCCTTCAGAAGTGCTGGACTACAGTTCTCGTCATTTTCCTCTCGGTCTTAGACATGGGAATTGGGGTCCTGTCCTTTGGTGAGTTCCAAGTTTGGGAAGCTTACCAACAGATACTTTCCGTGGGAAACCAGACAACTGTTTAGTGATAATAACCAGGTGTCCATTCCATGTTCCCCTCACCAATCAGAAAAAGGAGATGACTTTTTGGATGCCCACCACAACTGCTACTGGAACCATGGCAGGTCTTCCCCTGAAGGGAAACGTTTTACCCCCGTTCTGAATTAGCACATTGTGGTAACACGTATGACAAACCAAAAAAAAAAACATAATGAAGAGCATCCCTGTCCCATTTTTCCCTGCCCTTCATTTTAACCAAAGTTTGAGGGTCACCCCATCATTAATGGCGACGTTGGCTTTCTGCAACCCGACATTTCACATTGGCTTGACCTGGTAAGCTGATCTGACCTAGGCTTCCTGATAAATAATACCGCACACACGGAGTCCCAAAAACCTCTTTTTATTTAAACAGCTGTGAATTCTGTTCATTCCCATCCGTAATAAGTCCCAAACAAGATTAATTAGTCCGACAGAAGTCTTTCGGAAGAAGGCTGATATCACTAACCTTTATCCTCTCTTGACACGCTGCCAAAGACCTAATTGGCAAGTAGCTTTGCAAGGCCAAACAGAGCACGGAGTCAGAACTGAAAATGCTGAGACACGAATTGAACCAAGTTGCTTCCTGCAACGAGCACATCCGTTTGCTCCACTTTTATCGGAGTCAGCACAGATCTCCCAGATGGCCCGGGCCCCATCTCTGCCTCCGACGCAGAGCCTTCTCCAGACTCCAGGACTGGCCCATGTTCCTCCCCAGCCTCCTCGCTGTCCGACTCTGCTGCCAGCTCCGCAGGCCGCTGGCGGACCACAACATAAGCCTCCAACCTTGGTTCCGTGCAATGTCGAACATCTGAAAAACGTTCTAGTGTAATATGTCGTGTGGGACCACTGTGCCTATTTACAAGTAGTCCTTGACTTACGACAAGTAGTCCTTGACTTACGATCATCATAAGTGTCTCCCTGGATCACTTGATCACAATTCAGGTTTTTGGCAAATGACGTGTATTTATGATTTTGTAAGTCCTGGGCCCAGTTATGGTTGCAAATCAAGGACTACCTATAAATGTGGGGGCCTTGGCAGTGGTCTCTTAGCTTGGTTATTTTCTTGCAGATGTTTCATTGCCCAAACTAGGTAACATCATCAATAATAGAAAATACTTGTAGCTCGGATATTAGATTTTGGCAGGGGTTTGCACCCCAAGCTTGTTTCAATTTAGTTTCTGAACGTTTCGTTACCAGACTAGGTAACAGCAGCAGCAGAATTTTCTTGTCCTGTTCTCCTTAGCTTACACAAGACATTTATAAGCTAAGGAGAAATAGGACAAGAAAATCCTGTTGATGATGTTACCTAGTCTGGTAACGAAACGTTCAGAAACTAAATTGAAACAAGCTTGGAGAGCAAACCCCTGCCAAAACATCATCAATGCTCAATAACCAAGCTCAGAGAGCACCAAGGACCCTTCATTTCAACCCGGAGCTACAAATATTCTCCTTTATTGGTACTACTTGTACAACCCTCCTTTAAATACATAGAGCCATGATGGCGAACCTATGGCACACGTGCCACAGGTGGCACACAGAGACCTTTCTGCGGGCACATGAGCCATCACCCAGCTCAGCTCCACCGCGCATTTGCGTGTGCCTCCCACTGGCCAGCTGATTTTTGGGTATCTGCTGCGCATGCGCAGTGGGCGGGGCGCATCCCCAGGCTCCGGAGGCTTTCCTTGAGCCTCCGGGAGGGTGAAAACGGCCTCCCCCGGGCTCCGGATGTCCTCCGGAGGCCAGAATCAGGCCCGTTTCCAGACTTCCGGAACTTCTGGGAGGCCCATTTTTCGCCCTCCCCAGGATCCGGAGGCTTTCCTCGAGCCTCCGGGAGGGTAAAAATGGCCTCCCCCAGGCTCCGGAGCCCTCCGGAGGGGGCGGGGGGAGTGCAGGGGGGGTCACATGTGCATGCCGGGGGGCAGCTGCGCGGGGGGTGTCATGCACGCATTGCATTATGGGTGCTGGCATGCACGCACATGCTTTCAGCACGCGACGAGAAAAAGGTCAGCCATCACTGACATAGAGAATCCAAAATAGAGGTCTCTCTTTGCCTGAAGCCAACCATTGACCAGATATTCTTCCAACAGTGTGGAGTTAACAACATCACCTATGGTGGCCGACCCCTGGACACTGAGCCTAAGGATCATTTGAGCCTTCCTCTGATTATCACCATCATCTGCATGGCGGCCTCTCTGCTCCTCGTAGCTGCCATCTACGGCTGCTGTCACCAACGTATTTCTCAGAGAAAGGACCAGGTAAGGGAACTTGTTCTGAACATGTACAATGAAAGGACCTTCGTGGGGTCCTTGGTGCTCTCTGAGCTTGGTGGTTTTCTTGCAGACGTTTCATGACCCAACTAGGTAACGGCATCAGTGCTAGAAGGGAGGGAGTGGGGTTTGCTCTCTCTTTATATGCAAGAAGCTTGCCTTCTCAGTGTTGGCGGGAGTGATCTTGGCGGTTCCTTGATTAGGCTGTTGTTTACTGTCTAATTGTTTGTGTTCGTAGAGACAACCAAAAAACCCCAAAAGGAAACAAAAAGACCAAAACGCCTCATCGCCAGCAATCAACACCCAGATAAGCAGATATTAACACCAAAATTAATCCAGGTAGTCCTCGAGTTAAGACCACAATTGAGCCCAAAATTTATGTTGCTAAGTGAAACATTTTTTAAGTTGCCCCATTTTACAACTTTTCTTGCCACCGTTGTTAAGTGAATTATCGTATTTGTTAAGTTACTAACACGATGGTTAAGTGAATCTGGATTCCCTATTGACTTTGCTGGTCACAAAAGTGGATTGCTTGACCCTGGGAAACGTCATAAATATGAACCACTTGCCAAGCATCTGAATTTTGATCACATGACCGTGGGGACGCTATAACAGTCTTGTGAAAAACAGTCATAAGTCACTTTTTTTCAGTGCCGTTGTAACTTTGAACAGTCACTAAATGAATTATTATAAGTCGAGGACTAGCAGAGGTGGGCTTCACATACTGTAACAACTGGTTCGCCCAGCACCGGAAATGTGAGCGCTCGCGCACGCACCATCCGCGCATATGTGCGGCGTCAAAAACACAGCGATATAGGTTGGGATTGCGCCTGGGTGGGTGGGCGGCACCCGCAGGTCGCTACTACCGGTTCGCCCGAACCGGCTGAATCCCACCTCTGACTACCTGTACTAGACCAACAAGCAGTAAACAAGGAAGTACCAACTCAGTAAACAGCCTAATCAAGGAAACATCAAAAGCAATCCCTCCAGCACTGATAGGGCAAACCACTTGTATATAACCAGAGAACAAACCACCTAGCACTGATGATGTTACTTAGCTGGGTAACAAAATGTCTGCAAGAAAACTTATCCAAGCTCAGGACAAAGCAAACAATTTTCCAAGCTGAATCTTTATTATTATTTTTTATTGTGATATACACAACAGTGTGAAATTGTAAGCCACCCATGTGACTGATCCAATTTTACTACCTTTTTGCCACAGTCGTTAAGTGAATCGTTCCAGGCATTAAATTGAACCCATTATTTGCTATGGAAATAAATGCAGCTTTTCATAGTCATGTGTCTATGGGATGCTGCAAATGGCCATGAATGTGAACCGATTGTCAAGGACACAAAATGCGATCATGTGACGGAAGGGGGGGAGTGACGGTCAGAACTTTGGAACCATGTTGTAAGTGCTCCCAGGTAGATCTGTCGTAACTTCAAACAGCCACTAAGCGGCCAGCCATAAGTTGAGTACTACCTGTAGCCTGGGAAGAGGCTACAAGGATATTTCTGATTATGGGCTGCCATGAATTAACTCGATTCTCCTCCTGTCTTGTCTTCCAATTCGTAATTGCGATTGTACACATTGTAAATGTGTATAAAGGTTTCCCTGCACATGCGTGCTAGTCATTCCCGACTCTAGGGGGCGGTGCTCATCTCTGTTTCTAAGCTGAGGAGCCAGCGCTGTCCGAAGACATCTCTGTGGTCATGTGGCTGGCATGACTAAACGCCAAAGGCGCACGGAGCACTGTAATTGTGTATAGGTAGTCATATTACACATATTTATTTTTTGGGAGTTTATGATGTAAAATACAAAAGAAAATAGTAGGGAAAGTAGGAGAGGGAAAAGTGTAGGAAAAGGGGGAGAAAGAAAGAAAAAGAGTTGACTTCCAACTCCCTTTGGTGCAATCAAATAAGATAATAGCATCAAACCTCATTTTTTTTACTTTTACATAATAGTATAAACTAGCCATTTCTATAGCAGCAAACCTATCTAATCAGTAAAGCCAAAAATCAAAGTTTCATTTTTTTCCCACCTCAAGCACAAAGTCCAGAAATGGTTTCCAAGTAAAAACAAAAGTAATCGCGTTTTTTTTTTCCTTTAATCAAAACAGTCAGTTTAGCCGTTCTAACTCCATCAACTTTGGCAACTGGCTCATATTTATGACGGTCGCGGTGTCCCGGGGTCACGTAATCCCCTTTTGCAACCATCAGATGAGCAAAGTCAATGGGGAAGCCAGGTTCATGTAACAACTGGGCGATTCGCTTAACAACCGTGGCAAGGAAGGTCGTAAAACGAGGCAAACACTCAATCAACAACTGTTGGGTTCAATTGAAATGTTGGGTTCAATTGTGGTCGTAAGTTGGAGGACTAGCTGAACAGAGCATGGGCGGGAGACATCCAGGGGAGCTCTTTTGGGCAATTCCATCGGGGTGACCCCAACCCTCGTCCCTGACGTGTCCGCCTTTCCTTCTGTCCAGCAGCGCCTGACAGAAGAGCTGCACACTATCGAGAACGGTTACCACGACAACCCCACGCTGGAAGTGATGGAGACATTATCCGAAATGCAGGAGAAGAAAGTGAACCTGAACGGGGAGCTGGGAGACAGCTGGATCGTGCCCATGGACAGCCTCACCAAGGACGAACTGGACGAAGAAGAAGACACCCATTTATAAGTGGTGGGGTGTGTGGGGGTGTGCTTTGTTTTTTAACAAAAGGAAAGGAGGGGAGGAGGAGGAGACGTGAGCATAGAAAAAGATGGAACTTCACGCTGGCCCGGTCTCTGCCCCCTCCCTCCGAATTTCTATAAAGATGGAAAACTCAAATCTTCAGCCACAAGTGCCGATGCGGGAAGGATGGGCTGTGATGGCACCAGATGGAACGGCAAGCGCCTGCCAAATTTTTGTGGATTTTTTTTATTATTATTATCAACGTTCTTTTTAAACCCATTGGCTCTCTGAGCAAAGTTATATGTATGCGTACCAATTTTTAAGGACAGTGCCTCCTCTTTAAGCATGGCCGAGGGTCGGAGAGATGTCAGTAATGGAGAATCTGGAGAAATATCACAAATTGTCCTGGACAAGGAGACCCAAACAGGAAACCTATAGGGAAGAGAACCTCTCCTGATGCCACCAATTGTTTTTGGTTTTTTTTTTTTCCTTTTCCTGACGGTGTTTTAGCAAAAAGCCAGTCTCTAGTCCTCATGACGACCAAACGAGCCGGGTTTAAAGACAGCTTTAGATCTGAAAAGATGGAATCAGAGCAGGATTTCTCAGGTAGAGAGGGTGGAAAATAATATTTTTCTCCAGTATGGCTAGCTGAAGTGGGATCTCTTGTGCAGCAACACAATCCTACGTGCTGATTTTTTTTATAATTTGCCCTTATTTAGATCTGCAGCAAAGGCCAAACAAGGGATTTAGATTTGGCCCCAATAGGACAGACATTCATGAAAGCTCTTTCTCTCTTTTCAAAACTGAATATTTCCCCTCCCCCCCCCTTGGGGGCATCTTCAAAAATCTGGAAAGACAAATCTCCATTCTTGACCACTGCGTGTGGCCCACAATGCTTATGCGAGCGGTGTGTGCTTGGCTTTCAAACACCTGGGCTGCAAAAAGTGAAGGTTTGGAGAAGGGATCCAGGGGTGTGTGTGTGTGTGTGTCGGTGTGTTTCGGGGGGGGGGGTGTCTGTGTGTGTCAAAGTTGCAGCTCTCAGCCGGGAAGAGCAAAGCACTTCGCACTGGGATGTCAGGAAAGCGAGAAGCACAACAAGTTTGTAGACACCAGCTTCTACATCCAGAATTAAATGTGTTTGGAGATTCTCAGTCATCCAGGTCCCAGTTGTCCCAAAGGTGCTTTTTTTTTTTCCAAAAACTTTGGTTTTTGGTCTTTGTTTTTCCTTGAAGGCGCTTCGCTTCTCATCCAAGAAGCTTCTTCAGTTCTGGCTGAATGGTGGAGGATGGAAGGATTTACAATCCTTGCAGTCATCTGGTCGTTAGTACTCCCTCGGAGAGTCATTGAGGCCACTTGGGAGGTTTATCTGTGCCCTCGGGGTCACGTGAATAGTGCAAATGGGTGCGGGGCCTTTTTGGAACTGCTGAAAGGACTGTGTTGTAAACAGGAGACAGTGGGTGTCGTGTCCCTCCCCCTCTGTTGAGAGAAAGCTGTTCAATCTTAAGGCAGATAGCAATAGCGTTCAGACTTATATACCACTTCTCAGTTACAGCCCCTCTAAGCGGTTTACAGAGTCAGCCTATTGCCCCCAACAATTTGGGTCCTCATTTGACCCACCTCGGAAGGGTGGAAGGCTGAGTCCAACCTTGATGGCCTCTTTAACCCCATTTGTCCAAGATAAACCTCCAAGTGGCTTCAGTGACTCTCACGACCACATGACTGCGAGGAATATATAAATCCTTCCATCCTCCACCATTCAGAACTTGAAGAAACCTCTAGGATGAGAAGCGAAACGTCTTCAAGGAAAAACAACACCTGGTTGCCTTTTTTTGGGGAAAAAAAAACCAAACACATTTGGGAGGTCCACAATTAAATAAAAGGAGAAGCAGAATGTATGGGTTGGGGAGAGGGAATATTAATCGGTGTGAAGGGCTGGCTGGGTTGGGTTGGGTTGGGTTTAATTTGCCATAAAAATGCTAGCAATACTAAGTCCGTCCAGACTGAAAGAATCATCTTGAAGAAGAAGGGGGTTAATTGTGCCTTGATGTGGATCCACAATTGATCGGTCCCCTACTTGCGGTTTTCCCTAGCTGTTAAGGAATTGTGCAGAGTAACCTCGGCCCTGAAGGTTTGCACAGTTCACCGTAATGTTGCAGTAGATATGAGTAATGATTCAGTCAATACACAGATACGTTAAAGTGTATAAAAGTAGTTTACTTAAAGAGATAGCACAGTCCATATAACAGTCCGAATCATACACGTTCTATCAGTCAGTATTCAGAAGTACAGCAGTCTTCTTACCAGCCTTTCTTTGTCTTAATCATCAAACAAAGATTCTCTACTATCACAGATAGCTAGCTACACACAGAGCTTACTTTCAGACACGAAGTCACTCAGCAATGAATCAGCAAAAGAGAGAGAACTAACCATGTTCTCTAGCTCCCTCTTATGGCCGTTACTGCCAGTCAGAATGCACCAATGCATTTAAAGCAATATTACATATATACATTAAACAGTGATTTGTGGCTTGTTTATATTAACCAACCCAACCGTTTGGACTGAGTCCTAACACAAACTGTACAGATCTCCACTGTGTGTGTGTGTGTGTGTGTGTGTATGTGCGTGATGGGGAGGTACACCTGTTCATCCTTGCCTTATCAACAGAGATGTAGATATATTTCATTTAAGGAATGGATGAGCTGTTCACCTTTGATTAAGGTTATCTCCACATCTTTTTCTATATAGGACCCCGATGGCTACGTAGAACCATAAGGGATCTTGGGAGATCATCTAGTATAGGGTTTCCCAATCTTGGCAACTTTAAAACGTGTGGACCAACTCCAAGAATTCCCCAGTCAGCTCCCTGCAATCAAAACACAAGATTCTCGCAGTCTTCTTTAACTAGATTTATTGAAAGGGGGAAAGAGTTAAGTTGTAGAAATCTTGGCCACTGGATACCTTTATTACAGCATCTCATTTATCTCTCTTTCTGGTGGAGCTTTCTTGATCCTCTCACTAACCATCCACGGTGCACTGAGGAGATGGCTATTCATGGTCAAGGAAGAATTATGGGGAAGTTTTGTACTTGTCATACCAGTGTTTCTCAACCTTGGCAACTTTAAGGTTTGTGGACTTCAATTCCCAGAATTCCCCAGGCAGCCATGGCAACTTTAAGACCTATGGACTTCAACTCCCAGAATTCCCAGCTGCCTGCAACCAAACACAAGATTCTTGCAGCCTTCTTTAACTAGATTTATTGAAAGGGGAAAAGAGTTAAGTTATAGAAATCATGGTCACTGGATACAGTTACTACAGCACCTCATTTATCTTGCTTTCTGGTGGAGCTTTCTTGATCCTCTCACTAACAATCCACGGTGTTGGCTATTCATGGTCAAGGAAGAATATGGGGAAGTTTTGTACTTGTCATACCAGGCACCAGGGGATTCTGGGAAATGAAGTCCACAAACCTTAACGTTGCCAAGGTTGAAAAAAACACTTCTAAGATATCTTCAAAGGCTTGGAGAAACTCATAAAATATGCCAAGGTAACTCAGGCCAGCCAACTCAGGGCTTACATTTTTGCAAACATCAGCTTTTGCTGGTGTCCTCAAATAACCTGCTGGTGCTTGCCTTTTTGGTTGGTTTGGGGCTTTTTGCAAGCAAGAGAGACTTCCAGAAGCAGTTTGCATAACCCTCCTGAACGTCTGAGCAATCAGTGGCTGTCTCGGAGGTATCGGGTTGGGAACCTGGCCAGAATAGAGAGCACTAAAAAAAAAGTTAATGCTGCAACTGAAAACTGCTGAACTCTGCCTTAAAAAGAGCAGCGTTCTGAAAATGAGCCCTAAAATGAACGCCATTCTTTAGTTAGAATGAAGGATCCTGATTTTATGGGAGTGAAATTATGCCAGTAATGCAGCTACACTACAAGAGGGGTCATGCGTTACTCGCTTCCGAGCAAGTGGGGGGGGGAATCAGTTCTGTAGATTTATTAGCGGGATTTATTGCTAGCGCAGAACAATTTTAGGATACTGGCAGAAGGATTGGGCCATTTTTCCAGCCACTTTGGGGCCATTTTTGCAATGTTTGCCACAGGAAACATATTGTGGCATCTTTCCGAGGTTGCAAATGGTGCTTTCCAAACGACAAATTAAGCCAAAGCTCAGCCTTGAATACAACTCTTCATTTAGTGACTGCTCGAAGTTATAACGGCACTGAAAAAAAGAGAGACTTAAGACCGTTTTTCACACTTATGACCGTTGCAGCCTCCCCGTGGCCACGTGATCAAATTTCAGACGTGTGGCAACTGGTTTATATTTACGACGGTTGCAATGTCCTGGGGGGGGGGTCACGTGATCCCCTTTTGCGACCACCTGAACGCAAAGTGCATGGGGAAGTCACGTTCACTTAACAACCGTGTTACTAACTTAACAACTGCAGCGATTCGCTTAACAACGGTGGCAAGGAAGGTCATAGAATGGGGCAAAACTTGCTTTTAACCACTGTTGTGCTTAGCAATAGCCCTTAGACTTATATACCGCTTCACAGTGTTTTACAGCCCTCTCTAAGGGGTTTACAGAGTCAGCCTCTTGCCCCCCAACAATCTGGGTTAGCAACAGAAATGTGGGGCTCAATTGACTACCTCTGATGGGGGGGGGGAGTTTGCATCCGCAATGTGTCTTCGAGACACTCGGTTGCAATCCTACGGCCCTAATGCTGCCCTTGCTACTCCTGTTTGTAGAGAAGACAAGGAAGTGGGAAGACGTTCGGTCTGCCAAAGAAAATAATTGGAAGGAAACTGCTGAAAGGAACAATGAAACAGACCAAAGGCTTGTTAATAGTGAAACCCCGGCATCACCCCAGCTGCTCAGCATCACCCCAGCTGCTCGTAAGATCTCTGGGAACAGAAAGAGATAACAGGATGGGTGGAATCGCCGATACTTCCTCAAAAGATGGATTTACAGTGCCTAGATGGTGGAAATGTGGCTTTTTAAATTTTATTTTAAAGACAAAAGGGTTCTTTGGCACACCTTGTTAGAAATAGGACTTATTCGGATATTTGTATAAGCAGGGAGTCGCAATTCTGAATGATGGCCAAGGCAAACCTTAACAGTCTGTAGAGATTCTCAGTCATCCAGGTCATGGTTGTCCAAAGGGGGCTTTTTCAGGAGGCAACTGGCCTTGTTTTTTTTTTTCTTTTGAAGACGTTTCGCTTCTCATCCAAGAAGCTTCTTCAGCTCTTCCATTCCCCACTATCCTGTCAGAGCTGAAGAAGCTTCTCGGATGAGAAGCGAAACATCTTCAAAAGAAAAAACAAGAAAGTCCAGTTGCCTTTTGAAAAAAGCACCTTTGGGACAAACCTTAAAGCAGTCGGCAACCCATCCTCAGGTCTTAACCTCATCAACTTTAAGATGTCTGGACTTCAACTCCCAGAATCCCCCAGCCAACCATGCTGGCTGGGGGATTCTGGGAGTTGAAATCCACACATTTTGAAGTTGCCACTATGGTGAAACACTGGAGTAGAGATTCATATTACTAGAACTTAATTGACTGGCTGGTTTGCTGTCGGAGTTAGAGGAAGACAGACCTAGTTCGTCCAAAAGACAAGCTCAAATGTTGGTTTGGTGTGCATGTGGCATTTTTGCCTGTGGTCTGAGATTTAGACACTGACGCGCCCCCATTCAATGGTGGTTTACTCAACAAACCAGACCTAAGCAAATAATGGCTTAATGTGGCAGGTGAATCAAGGCTGACGACATGGACGTTCATGGCCGTATCCTTCCACAGGTGGTCCTCGACTTATGGCAGCAATTGAGCCCAAAAATTTCCATCGCTAAGCAAGACAGTTCAGTTGTTTTGCTCCACGTTACGACCTTCCTTTCCATAGTTGTTAAGTGAATTCCCTGCAGGGGTTAAGTTAGTAACACGGTTGTTAGGTGAACCTGGCTTCCCCATTGACCTGGCTTGTCGGAAGATCGCAAAAGGGACCTTTTCCACGTGACCCCAGGACAATGCGGCCATCATAAATACAGACGCCAGTTGCCAAAGTTTGAATTTTGGTCATGTGACCATGGGGATGTTGCAACGGTCATGGGAAAAACGGTTATAAGTCACTCTGCTTCAGTTGGAACTTTGGAACGGGCACTAAATGGACTGTTGTAAGCCAAGGATTGTATTTATTTTTCCCAACCTCATTTGCGCTTATGCAGGTTTAGGTTGTGCACGCAAAACCATCCCCTCCCCCATTGCTGCTCCCCGCCGCCGAGCCACGGTGTTGGAAAGTGAGGACCGCTGGTGTAAAGCACTGTGGGGTGATATATTTACCGTATTTTTCGGAGTATAAGACACACCTTTACTCTCCCCCCCCCAAAAAAGTGGGTGAAAATTTAGGTGCGTCTTATAGACCGAATACGGGAGTTTTTGGCCTCCCAAACCCTCCACAGTCTGTTTTCGGGCTCCCAAGCCCTCCGCGTGTCGCATTTTCACCCTCCCCAGCCCCCAGAAGCACTGTGCAGGCCAAAAACGGGCGCATTTTTGGTGAAAATGGGCCGTGCAGAGCACTGCAGTGTGCTTCTGGGGACCTGGAAGGGTGAAAATCCGACGTGCAGAGGCCAACAACTATTTTTTTCTTGTTTTCCTCCTGTGTCTTATAGTCCGGTGCGTCTTATAGTCCGAAAAATACGGTAAGTCTAAGTGCCACTGCTATTAACAATTGTCTCAAGGTTGAGAGATCCCGCTGGAAAGGATTCTAAAAATTTAAGCTGCATAAGCCATCGAAGGCAGAAAGTTGACTTGAGTTCAAAGTAGGCAAAAAGGAAGACTTAGTTGGTCAATTCTCCAATTTCTTTCTTGAGGAGTTTCTTGGTTAAGCTTAACATCTCAGTGGAGACGTTATTTGAAGCGAGCTCCTGCACAAAGTCATTTCAATAGTTCATCCCATTCAAGCGAGCTTTGTGATCCGTATTAGAGCAAATGAGATGGGGCATAGCGACCTCAAATACGAAGAATTTGCTAACCTCCATTCAGCAATGGATTAGAAGCACCGGCTGTTTGTAGCTTTGGTTATTTTGGGAGCTAAAATGTTTCATATTTTTTTTCTCCCCTTACTAACACATCCTTTATGCAAATCAATCATTGGTCATCTACCAATTTTACCTGTTTAGCAAATGTCTATAGAGATTCTCAGTCCTCCAGGTCATGGTTGTCCCAAAGGTGCTTTTTTTTCAAGAGGCAACTGGACTTTCTGGTTTTTCTTTGAAGACGTTTAGCTTCTCATCCAAGAAGCTTCTTCAGCTCTGAATGACGTTTCGCTTCTTGGATGAGAAGAGAAACGTCTTCAAAGAAAAAACCAGAAAATCCAGTTGCCTCTTGAAAAAAGCACCTTTGGGACATACCTGTTCAGCATTGCCATGGACAAACCTTTATTGTAAAACATTTCAAATTAGCAAGTTGAGGCTTACTACTGTGCGTATCGTGTTTTGTATTGCATAAGCAAGTTAAGACTTCGGGGGGAGGAGGCACGAAATGAAATGAGAAGGGGTCCCCTTTGAAGAGCAAAATCAAGCAGACTTTGCTCTGATGTTTTCCATCAGAAGAGAGAAAATCTTGTGTTCCATCACACCAAAATTCAAGCTAGGTTGAACGTTTAGTTCCGAGCTTAAAATCAAACTTCTCGGCGCATCCTTCTCTTTCTAAAGCTTGGGACCTTAGAAAGGACCCAAACTGAGGTTAAAATGCTTGTATGGGTAGTCCTTGACTTACGACAATTCAGCCCAAAACTTCTGTTGCTAAGCGAGACATTTGTGGAGTTTCACCTCGTTTTACGACCTTTCTTGCCACCGTGGTTAAGCGAATCACTGCAGTTAAGTTAGTCACACGGGTCTTAAGTGAACCTGGCTTCCCTTTGCTTGTCGGAAGGTCGCAAAAGGGGATCACGTGACCCCGGGACACTGCGATCGTCATAAATATGAACCAGTTGCCAAGCGATCCAGTGTTGATCACGGCGACCATGGGAATGTTGCAACGGTTATGTGAAAAACGGTCGTAAGTCCCTTTTTCCAGTGCCGTTGTAACATTGAACGGTCACTGAATGAACTGTTGTAAGTCGAGGACTACCTGAATGATTCCAGCTCAGAAGATTTGAACCAGCATTGAAATCTACTTACCTTCCCTACCGGTTCAGAAGCGCTCGCTCCGCTCGCGTGCGCAACCATCGTGCACGTTTTCACCCTGTGCATGTGCAGAACGCTTTGCGCATGCGCAGAGGGTTAAAAACAAGAAAATGGCGACGTCCGGATGGGTGGGCGGAGCCTTGCGCTGCCGCCACTACTGGTTATCCAAACCCCCAGTGGCCGCCGCTACCGGTATGCCCGAACCGGGCCGAACTGGTAGCATTTCACCCTTGATTTGAATCCTTCCAGGCTTCTATGGAGGTGCTTCTAATGCCTCTTCCATGCTTCTAAAAATGTGCAATTGGGCCACTGGATGTTTCGTTAAGCCTTAAGAGAGATTGGGATCTCCTACGCCCAGAAGGACTATGTCTGTTTGTGTGTGTGTGTTGTGTGTTTGTTGCAGCTTACTGGGCCTCTATTTTTGTAATCTGAATGGACTGTGGCATACATTTTAGCCCCTTTTGATTGTAATAAAAAAAAAATTGGGGCGTTGCACCCAACGCTGTACAGTTTTTTTTCCTGGCACATTTCGTGCCGAAACAGGAGTCGGGTATACACTGGAATTCTAAAAAAAAAGAAGAAGATTGGGTTGTAAAAAGTATGGTTACATTTTCCTACAAAGTATATTTTGATGACATTGCTTATTACTGTCAAATAAAAAAGAAATTTCTTTTGTGGAGTGTTGACTTCTTCTCTTGCCGATAGATTAGCTTACCTGTGGGACGAAGATCTAGTTTTCGTATTGAGCCTTGTGTTTTCTTTGCTCCAGAATTTAATTTTAAATTCAGCCTGTGGCGGACTTATCATCCCCAATCTCGGTCCAGATGTAATTTTAGTATTAACATTGATCATGGGAAATGTTCTAGAGCTGTTTCGGAGTTTTAAAAGGAGAACAACAAAGAGCCTTTTAAAAAAAAAGATGAAAAAAAGAATAGCAATAGCACTTAGACTTATATACCGCTTTACAGTGCTTTACAGCCCTCTCTAAGCGGTTTACAGAGTCAGACTATCACCCCCAACAATCTGGGTCCTCATTTTACCCACCTCGGAAGGATGGAAGGCTGAGTCAACCTTGAGCCGGTGAGATTTGAACCGCCGAACTGCAGCTAGCAGTACAACTGAAGTAGCCTGCAGTGCTGCGCTCTAACCACTGCGCCACCTCGGCTCACCTCACCTCGGGAAGAAATACCTTTCCCTCTTGCAGAGGATTAGTTTAGGTCGTCTCATGAAATTGACAAAATTCTGGTGCTTCTGAAAATTCAAAAAGCTCCAAGGCCTGGCTTGAGCGTGGATGGATTTTAATATTTTAATTTTGATCACGTAGGGATGCTGCAACGGTTGTAACGTGAAAAACGGTCATAAAGTCACTTTTTTTTCAGAGCTGTTGTAAGTTTGAACGGTCACTAAATGAACGGTTGTAAGTCGAGAACTACCTGCATCGGCATGTAATGACGTAAGAGCAAGAGGAGATGGTTTCAAGAAACACCTACAGAGATTCTTAGTCATCCAGGTCATGGTTGTCCCAAAGGTTCTTTTTCAGGAGGCAACTGGACTTTCTTGTCTTTTTCTTTTGAAGACGTTTCGCTTCTCATCCGAGAAGCTTCTTCAGCTCTGACAGGATAGTGGGGAATGGAAGGATTTATATTCCTTGCAGACAAAGCTGGTCATTTGCATCCTTTTAAGAGGGCCGTTGAGGCCACTTGGAGAACTTCAAGAAACACCTGTTGCAAAAAAAAATCCCCAAGTTCGGCATAATTTCTTTTTATTAAGAAAAAAAAAATGAACAAAATACATTCTCTCTCCGTATATACATTACATACAGCAAAAAATTCTACATTGGGAATTGCTCGTCTGTCCCCAGAGTCATTCTTAACGTACACCTTCTATCTGCCAGAACAATCGTACGACCGAACGATGCGGCGCCGGGAGGCGGAAAGCAACGGGAAAGGACATCCGAAGATGCCCCCACAGCGGGGAGCGCGGCAAGGAAAAAAAGGCTCCGCACGCGGCGATCGCTTGGTGTGCGCCAGGCGGGTGGCAAATCAAAAGGACTGGAAGGAGCTTTGGTGACGAAAGTGGAGATGGAAACCCATGGTTGGGCCTAGTGGTTATCCCACAAGCACGCGTGTGTCAAATGGCCATGCACAGTTCGGTATGATTTATACCAGGGGGTTTCCAAATGGGGCCACTTTAAGACTTCAGGACTCCAACTCCCAGAATTCCCCAGCCAGCTGGCTGGGGAATTCTGGGAGTTGAAGTCCAGAAGTCTTCAAATGATCAAGTTTGGAGACCTCTGATTTACACAATCTAGCTCAGCGGTTCTCAACCTGTGGGTCGCGACCCCTTTGGGGGTTGAACGACCCTTTCACAGGGGTCGCCTAAGCGTGCGCTAGCCCACCATCTTGGTGCCACGCCCCCTTTGCCACCTCATCGCGCACGGGGAGGGGGCGGGGGTCACGGGGAGGGGGCGGGGGTCGCAGCATTAGGAAGGTTGAGAACCACTGATCTAGCTGAACTGCATTTTAGCTCATCGTAGACGGGACCAAATGGCCTCGATTCCTTTGGTATTAAAATGCCTTTGGCTTGCCCTGCCTCTTAATCTTAAGTTTTGTTTTGTTTTAAAAAATATAATGGTTAACTTCCCACTCCTTCCTCTACCACTAGTGATCCTTCAAATTGCTTTTCCAACCTGAGACACTCACATCAAAAAGCACCTGGCCAGAAAAAAATGTGCTGCAGGACCAAGAATCTAGGCTTATCTCAAACATAAACCAATCAAAACCCGCTTCTAAGAGCACCGGTCAAATTTCTCTCTCTCTCTCTCTCTCTCTCTCTCTCTCTCTCTCTCTTCTCTCTCTCTCTCTCTCTCTCTCTCTCTCTCTCTCACACACACACACACACACACACACACACACACACACAAGGGCACACCTCACTCTTAGAGAAGGCCATCAAGTTGACCAAGTCAATCTACTGAATTCCAACCCTTGCCATTATTCCCAAAGCAACGTCCACATCGGCAGCTTCGGACAGACTTATATTGCTTTCTCACGTTTTTTACCCGAGAATCTGCACGTTTTCAATTTTGGGAAAAGAAAATTTGAGAAATCAGAGGATGGATTTCGTCACTCATCCCTGGACCTTCAGGTGCCTATCTGATTATTCTTGAGCTTCTCTTAATCAAACCCAACGGGCCGTGAGATTTCGTTTGTCTTGAAGGCCATTTCTTCGTTGAGCCAACAGAACAAGTCAACATCAATCAATTCTGTGGGTCTTTCTGACCCCAGAACTACGCCGTAAAGGAGCTACAAACCCATATCTTTTTAAAGAGGGAGCAGTTCAGTCTGCATGACACCTGTCAGTCTTTCAAGACTATCAAAATTCCGAGCCAATCTCTGAATGGCATAAGGTTAGGGAAAGGGAGAAGAAGAAAACCCGGATGTACTTTCAATGGGAAGGGATCGAACAGGGATGACAAGAAGCTACAACCTCTTTGTCAAACTGAACGGTTAAGTCTGCATCAAAATTGCAAGATGGCGTGGGAAACAAACCTGGGTTTCTCATTGTCGTATACCGCGATTTCAATGGTTGTGACGACCTTCGGGTCAGGTTTCACATGTCCTCTTCAGAGAGTTTTTGCCGGTGGCCGTACAGGATTTCTAAAGGCAGAACTTTTTTATTATCCGCTTTCTCTTTTCTACAGAATTACATTCGAGAATTTAGATTTAGATCCCAGAGGTTGAAAGAGATCCTCGCTCAAGGACACCTTCCCACCCTCCTGCTCTCTCACACACAGGACTTTCCAATCGGTCCTTCCTGAGATATGCTCCTCTTTGGAAATTTGGGGGATCCCCCTGAAGTGTGTGGTGGGTGTGACAAGAGGAGTTGAGATAAAAAGGGGCAATGCCCCAAAAATTGAGCAAAAAGGATCCTTTGGGAGAAGATTTGAGGTTTATTCTTTCAACACCCTGAAGTCCACAACCTCTCACATTTCTTGATATTTCTGACCATCCCAAGACTGTTAACCTATCTAGAGAAATCTAACTGACCAGAAATGTCCGGCACTGTTTGAATGACCAAATCGCTAGGGTGGACCAAATTATTAAAAGAAATATCAACTGATTCCACCTTTTCCTGCTGAACGGGTGATAGGAAAAGTCCAATTATGAAGTCTCTCTTGATGCCTACAAGGCTACCACCTGTCTTAAATACCAGCTCATAAGTCGAAAACGCTACCACCATTGTGGTCTACTCAGAAAGATTTCCATCACAAATTTACTTGCTGTTATTAAACAATGGGATGTTGGGAGCTTGTAGACCACAACACATTTGAAAGTCTAAGGAAAGCGGAAATCTGTTGGTGGGTCCATGGTATGGAAGCTTGAGTGATGCCTTCTGCATGGATGGAAGCAATTAATGGTTAAGGGCAGGTTATGAACTGCTGTTGCTCTCTCAACGTAAAGAATGTTTGGAAGAAATTCTCAATTAAATTGTTTATCCAATTAGCATGCCCTGCCCCACAAGAACACACGCTCCAGGGGAAGACGGGTTCTTAGGTAAGGCATGCAAATTACTGGAAGTAAAAGAGGGGCCCATGCAATGCATTCTAAACAGCCCCCCCCCAAAAAAATACATCATAAGATTGAGAGGGAAGAATGTCACATTGACTACTGCAGTCTTATCTATACGCGGAAAATCTGGGGGAAATTTTTCTGGTTCGTACGAAAAGGATGGTAAAACTCTACATGAAATCCAGGTGCGAAACTGGCACCTGTGTGATACCCGACAATTAAAAGTTCATTTAAAATAGGAAAGAAAAAAAAACACACCTTTAAAACAATTCTAGGTGTCTCAAAAAGGAAAAAAAAAGAATTGTAATTTTCAAAAGATGGCACTTGGCTACTGTACTAATATAGATCCTTTTAAGTCTACTGGTGTACTGGCCACAATTATACGGCATCGTAAACCATGGATTGATCACACGAATTCGAGAGTCGGCTGCAATGCAAATTTTGTACTGGGTTGATTCCAACATGTTTCTTCTGAATGAGGGAGTCGGAAGTTACCGTTTTAAAAGCAAAGCAACGTCAAACCATGGCGTCCGACACTGGCTTATGTAAACCACAAAGTCTGGTTTGAACAAAATTACAAAACGAGATTAATCAAAATCCTCTAACTGAGCTGGCATAGGGGAAAAGAAGGTACAGCACTCAAGCTTGAAGTTTCTTGGAGACTGCACCAACCACCAAAATCTTGGCTTACGGTGATATCGGCGTCAGTCAAGACCAATTTCTGCCGACCCACCAAATCTTAAGTTCTCCAGAGCAAATCTGGCTTGGCTTTTGTCCCTTAGATTCTTCTAATTTCTTAGAAGTCCTAAGAAATCATTTTGGAAGGGTTTAATCACTCAACCCTTTTTAAAGCAGAGGTGGACAATTTAAGTCCTCCAGATCAAGACGTCTCCAGCCAGTTATGCCAGTAGATGTGCTTCAGAAACATCTGCTAGTTCCTGATTGCTCAACCATTTTATGTCAGATGCCTTCCTTTTCTTGAAGCAACCAAGAGCAATCCCAATGTGGTTTGCTCTCCAGCTTCCATCCAAAACCCAAACTCACAACGCCTAACAAAATGACAAAAACACACAAGCTTTGTTGGCTCCACCCTACAATGCTGAAGAAGGGAAAAGCTCACTGTATCCATGAACCCTGGCTAGGCTAAAATATATTTCTTCTCAAAGTCTTTAAATGCTAAAGACATTTCTTATTACCATGGAAACGGAAGAAATTTAATACTTTTTCCAAGGGTGTGCGTGTTTATGTGAAAACCTGCAAGATGGAAGGGCCAAGGCCATGATCAAAGCTGTGTCCCATTTTGTGTGTGCGTGGAAAACACCAACAGAAAAGGAGCAGGTCTTCTAGTATAACTTTGCAGGTTGTTACACACACACACACACACATACCAGAAAGTCCTCACTTTTTCCCTCTGTGATGTTAACTTCCACTAAATTTATGAAGCTAAAGTAGACATATCTCCATATCCTGATTCATTTCCTTACTTTACAAAGCAAAACTATTGGTGGGAACAGTTCCAAATGGGAAAGAAATGGGAGTCTTGGGGGGGGACGACAGACCGGGGTGTGTGTATTAAAGAAAACAACTCCAGTGAAAGACTTAAGGAACACTGGATAAAATTTCTTTCAGGATTTGTTGAATCTTCAATATTCTGCTTATAGTGCTCGGGAACAAGATCTTTGGGAAACGGGGCCTTTGGTATTCCAAAGAAGATGGACATCACCTTTGCCACTTCAAGGTTTGTCAGGATGAAGTTCACAAGACCCTTTGGTGGTCAGAAGAAGCAAGACCATCAGTGCTGGGACCTCACTTCTGCTTCAAGATGATGAATCTCTTTCATCATCTTAAAGGAGAACAAGTCAATGCGAGTAACATCTGTTGGATAGTCACCCCATTAGTTTTGCGGGGTGGAGGTGAGATACACAGCCTCTCCCCCATGTACATCTTGGCCTCAACATCTAAGAACATAGAAACCCAAGCACAGAAGGGAGAAGAAACAAGGAACGGCCATCAGATGGAGGGAGAGGGCTTACCATCCCATTATAATCGGGACATCCACCACCAGGAACGTTAGAAGAACATCACTAACTCTATCACAGTGCAACCCCTCCCGTCCACAGTCACAGTGCTACAGCTGTGGCACAACTCAAGTCTGCTGTAGTCTACTAGAGTGTCCGAGTGAAGCTTCTGGCCTTCTGTGTGCACCAACTTGGTTGTCCAACCCGATGCTACCATGCCAGTCTTAATGGTGACAGCTTTCCCAGGAAAATAAGTCATCCGGGAAGTGAAAGAGATGGGTTACAAAGCAACCAACTCACACACACACACACACAACTTGTGCAGCTGCTCACGCACAGCCCCCCCGAGCTATAACTAGAATTCCATGCATTGTAATCTGAATTAAAAAAATCTTGGTGCTGCTAAACTCTTTCTAGGTGTAAATGGGGGGGGGGTATGTGTAGGCTTCATTTTCTAACATGGGAAACTTTGAGTAAAGATTGCGTCTTCTCCATATGGATTTACAAGGTAGGATGTCACCATTTAGGCCAAGAGTGTCCAACCGTGGCCACTTTAAGACTTGTGGACTTCAACTCCCAGAATTCCCCAGCCACCCATGCTGGCTGGGAAATTCTGGGAGTTGGAAGTCCACAAGTCTTAAAGTGGCCAAGGTTGGACATCTCTGATTTAGGCAGATGTCTTAAAGTCAGCCTAAGAGCCTTCCTACTCCTGTTTTTCACCCCATGGCCACTAGATGGCGAAAGATCCCCAAAGTACACGCATCACTCTTCTTTTCCAGCTCAAAAAAAAAAAAAAGAGAGAGAGAGAGAGGGTCAAATCTACACCTCCCATCCCACCCACCCCACTCTAAGGATGCCTGCATCGGCTGCAGAGGGGTTATCAGGCTGAAAAACAAGCTCGAATCCGGCAAAATCAGTCTGGAGAATAAAACTGCTGTGTACCAATCAAATAAAAATAAAAAAATAAAATAAAATAAACCCCACCTATCCTCAAAGCCCTGAGTTTTCACCCAGGGTAGGGTCCGTCAACTCAGAAAACCCCTCACCAACTTCCCCCCCCAACCCCCCCCCGGATGTCAATATTCATTGATCTTCCAAAAGCGTCAACGTGAATGAGAATGAATGAGCGAACGAATGAAGAGAGCAAATGAACGAACATCCACCCATCCATCCACCCAGCATCCATCCATCCATCCATCCCGAAGCCCATCAGAAACTTATCAATTCCTTTTTATTTATCCATTTGCATAAAGCCCCTCCCCACACAACTTGCTTCTATTTCTGAAGTGCCCCACTCATTCACTGCGTGCGCGCGAGCACACACACACACGCTAACACACACACACACACACACACACAAAATTAAAAATACTGAAAAATCCTCTTCCTTCCACGGGCCCAGCAACAACTTGGCTCGTGTCACAGGGTGATGAGCTCCACCAAGTTGCCCTTCGGAGGGGTCATGTTGTCCGGAAAGAAATTCACCAGGGTGTCGAAGAGCTGAGTCCGTTGGGCGTAGACGTGATCGACGTCCGAAAAGCCTGGAGATGGGAGAGAAGGGAAGGACAGTGGAGATGAAAAGGATTGGTGGGGCATCAGAAAAATATACATTTGATGGGTTTCTTAGACCTTCAAGGTTCCATGAAAGCCCTACGGGTAGTCCTCGACTTACGACCACAACTGAGCCCCAAATTTCCGTTAACCACCATTTAGTGACCGTTCGAAGTTACGACGGCACTGAAAAAAGGCCATTTTTGACACTTGCAGACCGTTGTAGCATTCCCCCGTGATGGTCACGGGATCAAAATTCAAACGCTTGGCAACTGGTTCCTATTTACGACGGTTGCTGTGTCCTGGGGGGTCACGTGATCCCCTTTTGCGACCTTCTGACAGGCAAAAGTCAACGGGGAAGCCAGATTCACTTAACAACCGTTGTTGCTAACTTGAACCACGGCAGCGATTCACTAAACCACCGTGGCAAGACAGGTCGTAAGCATGGGGCGAAACTCACTTAACAAATGTCTTGCTTAACAACAGAGATTTGGGGCCCAATTGTGGTCATAAGTCGAGGACTACCTGTATGTAGCCTGAACCGCTTGTTTCTTCCCAGTGCTTCCCTCACGCTCCCTGCCTCCTAATTCTGAGCTGACCCTGGAGTTTATAGCAGGGGTCTCCAACCTTGGCAACAGCTTTGCTGGCTGAGGAACTCTGGGAGTTGAAGTCCACAAGTCTTAAAGTTGCCAAGGTTGGAGACCCCTGGTTTATAGGACCCTTCCTAGGATGGGGGACAAGAAAGCCATCCAGCTCCCAAAGCCTGTTTTGCAAGATATTATACAGAACAATTAATCAGCGGAACAACTTGACTCTGGAAGTTGTGGGTGCTCTTATCACTGGAGGCTTTTAAGAAGAGATTGGACAACCATTTGTCCAAAATGGTATCGGGCAGGGCTGTCAAACTCAATTTCATTAAGGGCCGCATCAGGGTTGTGTTTGACCTCTGCAGGGGGAGGGGGGTGTCCAGGTGGACCTTTCTAGGTGGGCGTGGCCAACTCGACGTCACTTGTGTCGGGGGCACCTGTGGTGGCCCAGGCGGGGCTGGGAGCAGGGGTGAAATCCAGCAGGTTCTGACAGGTTCTGGAGAACCGGTAGCGGGAATTTTGAATAGTTCAGAGAACCGGCAAATACCACCTCTGGCTGGCCCCAGAGTGGGGTGGGAATGGAGATTTTGCACTATCCTTCCCTCAGGAGTGGGGTGGGAATGGGGATTTTGCAGTATCCTTCCCCCAGGAGCGGGGAGGGAATGGGGATTTTGCAATATCCTTCCCCCAGGAGTGGGGAGGGAATGGGGATTTTGCAGTACCTTCCCCTAGAGTGGGGTGGGAATGGGGATTTTGCAGTATCCTTCCCCTGGAGTGGGGTGGGAATGGGGATTTTGCAGTATCTTTTCCTTGGGGTGGGTGGGAAGCAGATTTTGCAGTATCCTTCCCCAGGAGTGGGGAGGGAATGGGGATTTTGCAGTATCCCTCCCCGCGGGTGGGGTGGGAATGGTGATTTTGCAGTATCCTTCCCCCACGAGTGGGGAGGGAATGGGGATTTTGCAGTATCCTTCCCCTGCCATGCCCACCAAGCCACGCCCACAGAACCGGTAGGGAAAATTTTTGAAATTTCACCCCTGGCTGGGAGGATTCACTTTTGCTAGTAGTTTGTTTTGCTAGCACTCTGCCAGTGAAAATGGAGCTCACGGGGGGGGCGCATGTGGGTCCCCCCCAGACTCAGTTTTCGGCTGTGACGGCCTCCTGCAGTCCTCTGCCAGCGAAAACGGAGCTCAGGGGGCTGCGCACGGCCCTCCCAAGCTCCATTTTCGCTGGCAGAGGCACCGTGGACTGGTCCTTCACTGTTTCCAGGGCGGCCCCGCGGGCCAGATCTAAGCACCCCGTGGGCTGGATCCGGCCCGCGGGCCTCGAGTTTGACACCCCTGGTATAGGGTTTTCCTCCTTGAGCTGGGGGTTGGACTAGAAGACCTCCAAGGCCCCTTCCAACTCTGGTTATGATGTTCTGCTGTGTTCAGTAGCGGAAGTGCAACAGAGGAGGGGGGGCAGATTATGATGATCTGTAAACTTGAACTTGGATTTTTAAGTTCTGGGAAGTGGAAATGGTGTTATTCTTGACCGGAAGCCCAAGGGGAGAGATTGCCTAGAACAGGCTGGACTTGCCTCCGTTGTGACAGTGCACTTCATCTTCGCAAGCAAAAATCAAGCTCATCCCTAACCCCAGCTGGCCAAGGGCTGCTGGCTCTCAGGATGATGGATGGTCTGTTAATTTGTTTTGACCTAGCCTTCCGATGGCTGTATGGATCATACCTTCAACTGAGCCCGTGGACTTTTACTGGCACTTAACCCAAAGCTAGATTCGGAGGCCGCTGCAATGCAGACAAGTCCAAGGTCTACTCACCCAGCGTGCTCAGATCAGAGCCTGACTTGAAAAGTGCCGAAGCGAGCAGCTGGAACTAGACAGGGGGGAAAACAACAACACAAGAAAGGACAATTTTAACAAGTAAGATGTCAACGTGTCCATGGGTGGGATTCAGCCGGTTCGAACCAGTTCGGGCGAACCGGATGTTAATTTTACATCTGGTTCGCCGAACTGGTAGTTGCAAGGACTGGCTGACCCCTCCCACCCCAACCCGCCTCTCCCAGGAGTCTCCACACAGCCCGTTTTGGATGTGAGGTAAGTGCAGGGCCCGCACGGAGGCTCTGGGAGGGTGAAAAACAGGCCTACCGGAAGTCCGGAAACGGGCCCATTTCCGGCCTCCGGAGAGCCTCTGGAGCCTGGGGGAAGCCGTTTTCGCCCTCCCGGAGGCTCGAAGAAAGCTTCCGGAGCCTGGGGAGGGCGAAAACACCCCCCCCATGTGGTGCAGGAGGCCGAGTAGGCCACGTCCCCCCAGCAACCGGGCAGAGAACCAGTTGCTAAAAATTTTCAATCCCATCCCTGAACGTGTCTATGGAGATTCTCAAATCATCCAGGTCATGGTTGTCCTAAAGGGGCTTTTTCCAAAAGCAGCTGGACTTTCTTGGGGTATTTTTCCCCCTTTGAAAATGTTTTGCATCTTGTCCAAGAAGTTTCTTCAGTTCTAACTGACTGGTAGGGAATGGAAGGATGTTCTGACCCAGCTCCCCAAACACGACAAACCCATTGTATTTAAATCAATGATTCCTTTATTAGGAGTGCCAGCAGCCCTGGCAAAAAGTTTCTCTCTCACCGCAGGCTAACAAGTCTGTCCGGCAGGGAGATGAATAGTTGTCTGCCACACTTATTCATCTCTGCCCCCTGCCTTTTATCCCCAGAGCTAGGGTGGGGCTTTGCTAGGAGCGGTGGCTCTTCCGTCCCAAGGACCGGCCATAGATTTCCACTGCTCTCCTTTCCTCTGCCTTCTGCATATCCTCATGTCAGGCACTGGACCAAGCTGTTCCTCCTCTTCCTCATCAGACCTGGGGGCTGTTGACTCTCCATCTGAGGGCTGACGGACGGCCCAGGCTCCGCCTCTCTCTCTCTCTCTGCCAGCTCCATTCCCTCTTCCCCCTCAGAGCTCTCAGGTTGCCTTGATGCTGGCCCTGACTCCCACGCCGCCGCCTCCTCCTCCTCTGATTCGGCTGCTGGAGGGGCCAGCGGCTGACAGGCCACCACAAAGGATTTGAAATTTTGGGGAGGAAAACCCCTGAGGTTGGTGTGGCAGGAGTTGGTACGTGCTGACAACTCTCTGCCTAACTCATGTCATAAACTCATGTCATCATCTGACCGACGAAGCTGCTTGGATGAGCAGCGAAACCTCTCAGACTGACAAGAAAAATTGGTCCAGTTGCCAGGATTCAACCTTCAGACCAGGATTTTCCCAAAGAGTCAAACTAAGACTGTATAAGGTTGTGAAGTTGCGTTGACAGGCATGCATGCACATGCATAAATGGGGGGGGGGGGGAAGAGAATTACAGGGGTAGACTTACCACCATAATTGAGCCTGATATTTCTACTGCTAAGCGGAATAGTTGTTAAGTGAGTGTTGTCCCATTTTACGACCTTCCTTGCCACAGCTGTTAAGTGAATCACTACAGCGGCAAAGTTAGTAAGCTGGCTGTTAAGTGAATCTGGCTTCCTCGTTGACTTTGCTTGTCAGAAGGTCGCAAAAAGGGATCACATGACCCCCCCCCGGGACACTGCGACCGTCATAAATATGAACCGGTTGCCAAGCGTCTGAAATTCGTTCACGGGACCGTGGGTATGCTTACAAAGGTGGCAACTGTGAAAAACGGTCATAGGTCAACTTTTTCCGTGGCGTCGTAACTTTGAACGGCCACTGAATGAACGGTTGTAACTTGAGGACTTCCTGTGATTATTTTATTTATTTACTAAATTTATATGCCGCCTATCTCCCTTGTCAGATGACTTAGAAGAATAACATTATTATTATGCTGGTGGCAGGTTAAATTGATATGCCTAACTCACAAAAACCTGGGATGGTTGCATTTAAAAAAAAAAGTGTGTGTGTGTGTGTGTGTGTGTGTGTGTGTGAGTGTGTGAGGGTGAGAGAGAGAGAGAGAGAGAGAGAGAGTGTGTGTGTGTGTGTTGTTCTGCCCCATCCCCATTTGCTCTTCTAGGAGAGAGAGAGGAAAGAGAGAGGGAGAAAGAGAGGGAGAGAAGGAGGGAGAGAGAGAGAGGGAGGGAGGGAGAGAGGGAGAAAGAGAGGGAGAGAAGGAGGGAGAGAGAAAGAAAGGGAGAGGGAGAGGGAGAGAGAGGATGATAGGTAAAAAGGAAGAGTAAAGATGGTAAGATTGACAAAAGAATCTGGACAAGAATGAAAAGAAATAAACCCTCCCAAATGACAGGAATCCTAGTGATATCCAACCAGTTTTTAAAGTGTCTTGATCTCCCCTGCACACGCCTGCACACACAAACACGTGCATGCACACGTACACATCTGCCCAGGACTGAGCATCTGTACACCTTTGTCATCCAGGTGCTTCAGAAGGGCCCATTCCAACTGGATTTGCACAATTGTTTCCATGTGAACGGGAAAACCAGAGACGTCACCGCTTACCTCCTTGGTTTCCTCAGGATCTGAGTGATCCACAGTGACAAACAAGTCGTTCTGCAAATATTTCAGGGCACTTAGAGGATCCGTCTGGGCTTTCTCTTCAAACCTGTGGAGACACACAGGGTCAGGATGTAGCTCCTGGAGGCAGCTCGGGAGAACTTGAAAGACTCATGAGACTATTTTAAAAAGGCCATTATCCAAATATAAAAGATATAGATGCCTGACACCGTTTCTGCTGGGCTGTCCAAGACCAGAACCTCATGTGGACTAGAGCCTCATCTTTAAATGGGTGAAGACCAGACCTGACTTAGATTGCATTTGGTTGATCTCCTAAATCAGGGATTGTCCCACCTTGGCCTGGGGACTTCAACTCCCAGAATTCCCCAGCCAGCCACGTTGGTTCAATGGCATTCAAGGGGAGTCGGAATTTGTCCTCTTGCGCCTACTTAACGATTCCAGACTAATTCCCCACTTGACTCCTCCCCTGGTCTCACTCCGACAATACCTGACTTCTTTTGATGTTAACTGAAAACAGCCAGGAGTTCCGTCGAAATAAATCAAATTGGGGGGGGGGGGGGGGGGGGGGGGGGGGGGGGGGGGAAACCAGCCAAATGCTTTTAATGGCTGCCTTTAAGTCTTTATTATTTTCATTTATTTATTTATTGGATTTATATTGCCGCCTATTCGCCAGGAGTGAGAGAGATTCTATTTAAAAGGGAGGGCTTCCCTGTTCCTCCCAACAGCCCACCTCCACTTTGCCTTTGTTAAAGCCCCCCACCCCCCACCCCCTTTTGCAGGTCTGTACCTGTGTTTCCTTATCAAGTACTTGCAATGCCGAAGCAGGTATTCCTTGGACGGTCGGCAGAGTTTCAAGGACCAGAAGTCATCCAGCCTCATCTTTGGGGAACAAGGTTTGCCTGGATTTCCTCCAAATAAATAATGGACCTTGAAGGGAGAAGCAGGGGAGAGATCTGTTCATAAATAAAACAGCCGGTCAGGGAAGCCTTGGGTATGTTTTTCCAAGAAGCACGACTGGACTTTGTGACCAAATGCTTATCGTGGCAATTAGGAGACCTAGCGTGCATCTCATCCAAGTCTTAGATGATAACCTCGATCTGTTCTGACCTAGGCGTCTCAGAATCACGAAGCAGACTCCTTATCCCGACAAAACCCCTTTTTATTAAGCTAATGTGAATTCCTCTCATTCACATCCAGCAAAGTCCTGGCAAACAGTCTTTCAAAGGTGAATTTACAACCACAGACCTTATCAGGCTTGGAGAGCTGCCAGGCCGATATCTTCCAAACAAAATACAAATACAAAGAAAATACTTGGCAAGGAGTCTCTGAGAGTCACGAACAGATCTTCACACTAATTAAATGAACTAATTGTCTCCTGCAAACACCACTCCCCTTTCGTTCCTATTTATTTAGTTCCTATTTATTCACTATGGGCGGGGCCATTCAGCATCCCCTTGTGCCTTTACTCCCGAGTCGACTCCTGTTCCTTAATTATTCCCTTCTCCTGACAGCTCTGCGCATGCGTACATTGGGAACAGGCTCCAGCTGTTCTTCAGCCCCACTTATCTCCGACTCCGAAGGTAGCTGATAAACTGTCGGATGGCCCTGGTCCCATCCATCTCTGCCTCCGATGCAGAGCAGAGCCTTCCCCAGACTCCAGGACTGGCCCATGTTCCTCCCCAACCTCCTCACTGTCTGAGTCTGCTGCCAGCTCTGCTGGCTGCTGGCGGGCCACAACACGACCACCCTACCATATTCTCAAGCAGCTTACCTTGTGCAATTCATCGTACACAAGCTGGTGTGCAAAACGGGGACAGGGCTCTTCTTCCTGAAGGCTCTTGTTCAAGTTCTCTTTGGCTGCTTGATCGTTCTTGTAGACGCAGGACCTGAAATACAGGACGTTGGCCATCCAGAGGTTATCTGGCTGGTCTCACTGATCTCCTCTTAAGCTGAGATTCTATCACAGGTATAGTCTGATTGTTAATCCATTGATGATGATGCTACCCGTTCAATCCTGAGGGTCAGGATTGGGTCAGGACTCTGCATGTCTTCAGGTCTTGCACTAAAACCTGTGCACAGGCAGTCGTTGAAGTTGAAATTGAAGTTACAACGGCACTGAAATGACTTGTGACCGGTGGTTTTCATACTTCAGGCCGTTGCAGCATCCCCGTAGTCATGTGATCAAAATTCAGATAAACTTGGCAACTGGTTCATACTTTATGACGTTTGCAATGTCCTGGGGTCCCGGGATCACCTTTTGCGACCTTCTGACAAGCAAAGTCAAATGGGGACGCCAGATTCACTTAACAACGTTACTCACTTAACAACTGCAATGATTCACTTAACAATTGTGGCAAGAAAGGAGGTAAAATGGGGCAAAACTCACTTAACAAATGTTTCACTCAGCAACATAAATTTTGGGCTCAATTGTGGTCGTAAGTCGAGGACTACCTATATTGTGCTTTAGTGAGTGGAAAATGAAAAATTGTGAGTTCGAAATGTTCTTGTTTCAAGTTCTACCTTGCAAAGCCAGACGAACCACTTCTGGCTCTGACTGGTTCATTTATCGGCCATTTGCAGTTATGAAATGCATGGAAGGTCCTGCTTCCTGCGAGAAATTCTGGCTTTCTCGGAGCAAACCTGCAAATTCCAAAATATGGTCAATCTGCCCTCTTGTCTATTAATCAAGATCATCTTCTTCTTTTAACGACCCCATAATCCCTTGTGGGGTGGAGTCGGGGCAACTGAATGGAGCTGAGTGTTTACTGGCCGGATGCCCTTCCTGTCGCCAATGCGGAGTTTTGCCCAGCAGATATATTCTCATTGTGCCCAGAGAGAGAAATATCTGCCTCTACCTAGGATCGAACTCACAGCCTCCTGATTGTGAGGCGAGAGCTCCACCTCTAGGCCAACGCACCACTCTTGTCTATTAATCAAGATGATCTCTGCAAAAGGCAAAAAAAGAGACTTTACGAGAGAGAGAGAGAGAGAGAGAGAGAGAGAGAGAGAGGATATCCTGCTTACCAGCTGTTTCGGACAATGTCGTAAATCCAGAAGGAATTCCGAACGTTCTCTTCCCGTTTTTCCTTGTCTTTACTCAGTCCAGACAGCACATGGATCTCGTTCAGTTCCGGATCAATGGTAGCTCTTTGGGTGAAGCCGGTCATTGGAACTACGGATGAAGGAGAGCAAAGTTACATTTCTCTGAAAAATAAAAGGGACCGCTAGATGGCGGATCTATTGCAGAATCCGGAGGTGCTGAGCCAAGCTCGTCTTCTTGCAGCTTCATGGATGTTAGCTCCCACATGTTCATTAAAAGCAAATTGGTGGAAAAGTGGATATTAATGCTGGTTTACATCCTGTCTATTGGATACGCTCGCTCTGGAAATGAAACGAAATGACAGGGAGATGCCAAGGTGGCTCCAGGGAGGAGGAATTAGTGCAGATCTAAAGGGATCCATAGGCACCACAATAGCAGGAGGTGAATATGTTTTACACAAAAAGGTAACGTCAGATAGGCACAAATATGTGGTGGTGTTTTTTTGCGTAGAGGCCACTAACAGTCAGAGATTTGAGCCACGGAGTTTTTGTACCTTCTCAACCCGGCGGGCCCCATTTCAATCTATTTCGGATCTACTATCTCTAGAATGAGAAGAGGGAAACGAGTGATTGACAGCATTGTTCCCTGGAGGTCATCTGGAGGACCAGATGTTCACCTTGAGAGGCCACAGCTCCATAATCAATCAATCAAACAATGAATCTCTCTCTCGCTCCCTCCCTTTCTCTCTCCCTCTCCCTCTCCCTCTGTGTGTCTCTCTCCCTCTCCCTCTCTCATTTTCCCTTTCTCTCCCTCTTCTCCCCCTCTCCCTCCCTCTCCCACTTCCTCTCTCCCTCTGTCTCTCTGTCTCTCTCTCCCTCCCTCCCTCTCTTCCTGTCTCTCTCTCCCTCTCCCTCTCTCCCTTTCTCTTCCTGTCTCTCTCTCATTTGGAGGACCAGATGTTCACCTTGAGAGGCCACAGCTCCATAATCAATCAATCAATCAATGAATCTCTCTCCCTTCCTCCCTTTCTCTCCCTCCCTCTCTCTCATTGACTATTCCATTTCACGTACAGGTATTCGACTTGCTTCTGGGCGTTGAATGATTGGAGAACCCTGGACTAGAAGAACCCCAAGGCCCCTTCCAGCCCTACAATTCTAGGAGTCTAGGATGCGGAGAAGCCGCTCATTCTAACACTCCCACCGTGGGAATTTAAAGCAACGGCGAGAATTCCTTTGTGAGGAACGCTCAGGTGGCCAGCGAAGAGATCTGCCGAAAACCCCACCCCCACCCCCACCTCCGGAGCCTGTTTCTCCACAAGCAGCCGCCTGGATGGCCATGAGAGGAAGGCAGAAGACCTCACATTAATCCCCATCAAAGCGTAATCAAATAATTGGCTGTTCTGATGTTTACAGGGCAGGTCCTGCTCCCGTTTCCCACGGCAACCGGCCTTTCGGCTGGCATGTGTAACCGGCATGTGATCTGGCCACCGCGGCTCTGTTTTTCTCTCTTCTCCTCCTGGATCATTTTACAGTTTGAGGGGGTCGGGGGGGGGGGGAACGAGAGGCACAGCAATCCGTGCCTCGTATCCGGTCAAGTTGTTTGGAGGTTCAGAGGTGGGAGGATGCACATCCCACCGATACCCACTCCTGGGCCAGATTCCGTTTCGTTCCGTTCCATTCCATTCCATTCCATTCCCTTCCTCTCTCTCTCTCTCTCTCTCTCTCTCTCTCTCTCTTCTCTCTCTCCCTTCTTCTTCTCCTTCTCCTCCTCCCTCTCTCCCTTCTTCTTCTCCTTCTCCTCCTTCTCCTTCCTCTCTCCCTTCTTCTTCTCCTTCTTCCTCTCTCCCTTCTTCTCGCTCTCCCTTCTTCTTCTTCTCCTTCTCCTTCCTCTCTCTCCCTTCTTCTTCTCCTTCTCCTCCTTCTCTCCCTTATTCTTCTTCTCCTTCTCCTCCTTCTCTCCCTTATTCTTCTTCTCCTTCTTCCTCTCCCTTCTCCTTCTCTCTCTCCCTTCTTCTTCTCCTTCTCCTTCCTCTCTCTTCTTCTTCTCCTTCCTCTCTCTCCCTTCTTCTTCTCCCTCTTCTCCTTCTCCTTCTTCTTCCTCTCTCCCTTCTTCTTCTTCTTCTTCTCCTTCTCTCTCTCTCCCTTCTTCTCCTCCTTCTCCTTCTTCCTCTCTCTCTCTCTCTCTCTCTCACACACACCACACCGGACATCCTTTCCAAATACATATGCCGAGGGCAGCCTAGCAGCATCTCGATCTTGCTAATCCTGGTGGGGGGTGTTTCCCTCCAAGTTTGATCCAAACTCTAAAGGGGGGGAGAGGAGGGGGGGAACACACACACCATGGTGTGACTAAGCAGTTCTCAGACAGCACAAACACCAGAGGCAGCATGAGCCAGGGAAAAAGCCGCGTGTGACTCAGATGTTCGGGGAGAAAAACAAAAACACAACTGCCTTGCGTTCGGTTTAGATTTGCTGCCTCCTGAACCAACAAGAGGTGTAAAAGACACACACACACACACACCCATGGTATTATTTTATATAAGAAGGGCAGAGAGGAAGACTACGGGTAGTCCTGGACTTACAATCGTTCCTTTAGTGACCATCTGAAGTTACAACGGCACTGATAAAAGCGACCCGTGACCGCTTTTTCACGTGTAAGACCGTGGCAGCATCCCTGCAGTCACGTGATCAAAATCCAGAGGCTTGGCAACTCGCATGTACGTATGACGGTTGCGGTGAGAGAGGAGCCCCCCTTTCAACCCTGAGCTTGCAAACATTCTCCTTTATATGGGTATTTTCAAATGCCACAACTCCCTTGCCAGACAGACAGACAGCTGAGATCCTCAAAGGAAAGGAATCCTATCCGACGGGATCTTGAAACAGAAAACTAGATTACCCCAATCTCTCAACTTTATGGCCCTGAGCTTGTAACCATCCTGTCTCCCCCACAATAATGAGCCAACGGTGTGCGGCAGCAGTCAAAAAAGCCAATACAATCCTAAGTTGCATTAACAGAGTGATTCAATGAAGATCAAGGGAGATACTACGACCACTCTATAAAGCCTTAGTAAGACCACACCTAGAATACTGCATCCAGTTTTGGTCACCACACTATAAAAAAGATGTTGAGACTCTAGAAAAAGTGCAGAGGAGAGCAACCAAGATGATTAGGGGACTGGAGGCTAAAACATATGAAGAACGGTTGCAGGAACTGGGCATGGCTAGTCTAGTGAAGAGTAGGACCAGGGGAGACATGAGAGCAGTCTTCCAATAGAGGGGCTGCCACAGAGAGGAGGGGGTTATTTTCCAAAGCACCCGAAGGCCAGACAAGGAATAATGGATGGAAACTGAACAAGGAGAGATTCAACCTGGAAATAAGGAGGAACTTTCTGACAGTGAGAGCAATCAACCCGTGGAACAGAAGTTGCCTTCGGAGGTTGTGGGAGCTTCATCACTGGAGGCTTTCAAGAAGAGATTGGACTGCCATCTGTCAGAAATGGTGTAGGGTCTCCTGCTTGGGTGGGGGGGGGGTTTGGACTAGATGACCCACAAGGTCCCTTCCAACTCTGTTAATCTGTTGTAATGATTCAAATATAGGTACTCCTATATGAGTTACAACCGTTCACTTAAGGTCCATTCAAAGTTCCAGTGGCACGGACAAAAAGTGACTTATGACCTGTTTCCCACATTTATACCCATGGCAGCATCCCCACTGTCACGTGATCAACATTTAGATGCTTGGCAACCATCTAATGTCCCGGGGTCATGTGATCACCATTTGCGAGCTTCCAGGGTAGGAGGTCTGTCAGATTATTCATGAACTGGGAGAGCCAATGGTAACAAGGTCAGCCAATGAATAGGCATAGCAACTAAGTCAGCCAATGGGAGCTTAAACACTTCTGAGTCTGTGCAGAGAAACAGAAACTGAAACTAATCTTGTCTCTGCAGTACTGCTGCATGTGTCTGAACTTGCTTGTCTGCTCTGAACTCTGAACTGAAAGCTTGTCTGCTGCTGGAAATGAAACTGCTTGTAACTGTTGCTACATTGAAGAAATCATCTACTTGTGGTATTGTATATATATTATTATGTTTATAAAGAAGTTAATGAATCCAGCTGAATCAGTTATCTGTGTGTGCTTCTGGTTTTGATTTATGCAACAAACTCTGATAAAGTAAACGGGGGGGGGAGCCGAATTTGCTTAATAATCATATGGTTCACTTAACAACTGCAGTTATTCACTTAACACCCATGGCAAAAAAAAAACCCAACCCAAACCTGTCACGGTGATTTGGGCCAATCCCAGGAGACGGGGAGTTAGAGTCCCGCCTTAGCCCTCAAAACCAGCTGGGTGATTTTTGAGACAATTGCTAGGAGACACTGAGTTCTAGTCCCGCCTTAGCCATCGAAGTCGATTTTTGGGCCAATCATCAGGAGACGGTGAGTTCTAGTCCCGCCTTAGCCAGCTGGGTGACTTTGAGCCGGTCTCTCTCTCTCTCAGCCCAACTCATCTCACAGGGTTGTTGTGGGGAAAATAGGAGGAGGAAGGACGGAGAATTAGGTTATGTTCATCAAATTGTTTATAAAAATTAATAAAGGCGAGATTTTAAAAAAACTAAAATAAAATGTCGCATTTGCTGCAGAAAAGAGCTCAAAGCAAACGCCTGACGGTCATTTTTAGTCACAGTCTCGTAAAAACGGGTATAGGATTTTTTTCTTAATGGTTTTTTTTTTATAGAAATATTTGGCAAGATGCTTTAGACAAAACACCCACCAGCCCTAGCTAGCAAAGCCGAATGTGAAGGACCGTGGAAGCTACAATCCAAAACCAATATTATAAGTCTCTTTTTATTATTTTCTTCAGTGAATAAATGTATTGGCAGAGGCAGATGATTATATTCTGCTTCCCCCCGAGGGCCATGGTGTCAGGAATGGATGCTGAATGCGGACACCACCCTTTTTAAACTGCATGACATAATCATGCAAAATTGGCCTTCAAACCAAAGCGATTTTGCATCACTATGTACTCTGCCAAGGCAACTGAAAACAGGAAAACGCCAGAGTCCCATGTTTACGTATAAAACAGAAAGTGTTGCCAGGAAAAGGGGAGGGAGGGAGAAGTGGGAAATGAGAGTCAGAGAGGGAGGGAGGGAGGGAGGGAGACGGAGGGAGGGGGGGGAGGGAAAGGAGAGGAGAGGGAGAGAGGGGGGGGGGGAAGAAGGAAGAAAAACGGACACAGCTGAGTGTGTGACACGTAAACCCGAGTTTAAACATCAGGCATGGATTTTAAAGAATGCAGAACTTGAGGGTCTGGATGCCCTCCTGGGTCCCAAAACCGTAGCCTGAAACTTGACACATCCATTGATTTATGACGGAGCCCAAAATGTCCATTGCTAAGCGATGCGGTTCTTAAATGAACTGGGTCTCGTTTTACGATCTTTCTTGCCACGGTGGCTAAGTGAATA
>QLTV01002970.1:110398-124450 GCA_003457575.1 Thermophis baileyi | reverse complement strand
ATCTAGAATTGTTTTGTTTTCGGGTGTTTTTCTAGAGGGGAGAGGGAGGAAGGAGAGGGGGAGGGAGAAAGAGAGGGAGGGGGAAGGGAGGGAGAGTAATTGAAAAGGAGAAAGAGAGGGAGGGGAAAGAGTGAGATGGAGAGAGAGGGAGAGGGGGGGAGAGGGAGATTGAAGGAGAGGGAGAGAGAGGAGGGAGAGAGAGGGGGGGAGGGAGAACAGCACCTAATTTCCCAACAAATTTAGTCCACAGCTGCTTTTATACCAAGATGCTGTCAGAAGCCTGCTATTTTTACTAACTCACTAATAAAAATTGCTAGGTACATTCCCACCCACGGTCTTGCTGCCAGTAGAGAAAAGGAAAAGGGAAAAAAAAGAAAGAAAATAAAACTTTAAATATGTTAAACGTTTTGCCTTTTGGCAACAGGTGGGGAAGGCACGTTAGCCTGAAAACACTGCCCTTAAACTGAGGCACAAAGCTATGAAATCCTTCGAAAAGGAGCATTTTCCTTCCTCCATAGGTACATGGACGTGTGGTTGATGGACAGAGAGCTTGAGAGAAAATTTGGAATTTCGTTAGTGACGAGAATTTTATACCCAGGTAGTCCTCGGCTGACAACAGTTCATTTAGTGACTGTTCAGACTTACAACGGCATGTATTTATGACAGCTGCAGCATCCAGAAGTCATGCCATCCTTATTTGTGACCTTCCCAGCCGACTTCCCGCACAAGGAGAGTCAAAACGGGGCAAGCTGGATTCGCTTAACGACCATCTGATTTGCATAACGACCCTGCCTCCCCCCATAAAAAAGTCGTTAAACTTGTGTGCGACTCACTTAACCAATTGCCTTGCTTAGCGACAGAAATGTCGGTCCCAGTTCTGGGCATGAGGACTAGCCGTACAGGGAGAATAATCCTACCGAACGGTCGAATACACCGAATTAAAGGGTTTTGGTTGTCCTGAGCCCACTGGCAGAAAAGCCTTTCGCTCCAAACGCAGGCTGGGTGCGTTGAGAAAGGAAGGAAGGAACGTGGCGCTGCTTGAAAGAAAATCTACTTTTCATGCAACCAAATGCTGAGTCAGGAGCCCAACAGGCCGTTCCTAACCCCGTTTCCAGGAAGCGTCACAAGCAGGAGACAAAAAGAGGAAAGACGCACAGTTGGGCCTGCAGCTTTCATTCAAAAGTCTTCTCTACCTCTAAACATGGACATTTCATGTAACAACAGGAGGTAGAACTTTCCTTCCTTCCTTCCTTCCTTCTCCCTCCCTTTTCTCTTTCACCTTCCTTCTCCCTTTCTCTGTCCCCTTCCTTCCTTCCTTTCCTTACACCCTCTTTTCCTTCCTTCCTTTTCCTCGTTTCCCTTCTTTCCTTTTTCTTTCCTTCCATCCTTCCCTTTCCCCTTTCTTTCCCCTTCCTTCCTTTCCTTCCCTCTCCCTCTCCCTTTTCCTTTTTCCCCTTCCTTCCTTTTCTTTCCTTCCTTCCGACACCCTTTTCTTTCCTTCCTTCCCTCTCTCCCTCCCCCCCCCCCCTTTTCTTTCCCCCTCACTTCCCCTTCTCCTTTTCCTTCCTTCCCTCCCTCCCTCCCTCCCTCCCTCCCTCCCTGAATCTCTAACTGGCTGGGGCAACTGGGAAATGGATGAATTCTGGACGGTGCCAAATTGGGGAAGGCTGGCTCCTCCTGCTGCTCTTTCACCAACCCATCTCCTGTCTTTTTCTGGACCCAACCCTGAAGATGTTCCTTCACCAAATGCATGGGGTTGAGAAGAGGAAGGGAGGAGAAGACCTGCCTGCCTTCTGTCAAACCTCCCAACAAAAGGGGGCTACTGCAACCGAAGCCTCCTCGGGGCTTGGGGCTTTCAAATAGAATTGAGTTTTTGTTCTTCCTGGTTATAAGAAAGACTCGTTCTAACATCTCCAGAGGTGGGTTGCTCCCGGTTCGGACCGGTTCTTTAGAACCGGTAGCGGGAATTTCCCCCCGTTCGCCGAACCGGGAGCGATCGCCGGTTGGCCACGCCCACGAACCGGTTCTCTCGGCGGCGCCACAGGCGGCGCCATTTTGTTTTTGGCTTCTGCGCACACGCAGAAGCTGTTTTTTGCTTCTGCGCATGCGCAGAAGCTGGGTTTTTGGCACTGCGCATGCACACGCCTGGCCGCACGGCGCGCAAAGCGCGCACGCCCACACGGTGTGGGAGGAAGCGAACCTGTGGCGAGGTAAGTTAGAACCCACCCCTGAACATCTCCCTGCATAAACAAGGGATATAAATGTTCAGAGCTGTTTATTTACTTGCATAGACACCCAAGGACGGTCAACGAGAATTCTTATTCATTCATGATTTCTAAATGAGTCATTTGCCTACAAAGGACACTATTCAGCCTAACGGCTTTTTCTTCTTCTTCTTTTCTTTCTTTCCTCCTTTTTTTTTTTTTAAGGTGGCTAATCAGGTCTTTTCTCCTTTGTCCAAATCCAAGGCAGCAACTAATATGTTTGGCCAGAGGATCCTGGCTGGGTTTTTCGGTCACAAGGACGGATCTGTTTTCCTCAAGAAATGAACACATTGCAGGTGGCCACTATGGAAGCAAACCAGCTCTTCTCCTTGCAGACCGAGGTTACGTAGCTGCAGCCTCTTCATTCAGAAAACCAAGTTCCCCCCCCCCCCCAAAATAGAAGATTTTGGATGACTTAAGGCCAGAATTCTCATCGTCCTTGACTTCCGGCCACCGAAGATGGCTTTGTAATGGTGCAAAAGCTATGGAGGACGTCCCACTGCGAAACGCTGCAATAAAGCTTTAGAAAGTACAGGCCAGTCCTCGACTTACAAACGTTTGTTTAGGGACCATTCAAAGTTACAACGGCCCTGAAAAAAAGTTACGACCATTTTTCACACTTACGACCATTGCAAGCATCCCCACGGTCACATGATCAAAGTTCGGAAGCTTGGCAACTGACTCAGATTTACGACGGTTGCAGTGTCCCGGGGGTCATGTGACACCCCCCCCCCGGTTTGCGACCTTCTGACAAGCAAAAGTCAATGGGGAAGCCAGATTCACTTAACAACCGTGTTGCTAATTTAACCACAGCAGTGATTCACTTAACAACCGTGGCTAGAAATGTCGTCAAATGGGGCAAACCTGACTTAACTGTCTCGCTTAACAACATAATTTTTTCGGCTGAATTGTGCTCTTTGGTTGAGGAATCATCTGTACTTGCATTAAAAAAAATGCGATGCTTTCATTTCATATGAGAAAATGCTCGTGTCCGTAGGTAGCCAGGCCTACATGCATACAGAGAATAAATCTCTGATTTTATTTAAACTATGTAAGGAAAACCAGGAATGTTTGCCAAAGTTTCAAAAAAAAAAAAAGACAACAACAACATTCCAATGGCTCTTCTCAATTTTAGGTAGCAGATGTTTCTGCTCCGTCAAAATTTATCGTGTGGATTTGGGAGGCTTCACTTTCCAAAACAAGACAACCAGTTCCAAAGCACAGCTGGAACCGCTGGAACAACACAAACAAAGCTGCTACAATATTTCTTTTTAATGGACCTGAGAGTGAAGATTCTCTTTATCAAAACAAGCCTTTTTCCCCCCCAATTCTGTCCTATTTCAAAAGACTGCTATACACCAGGAATGGGAAACTATAGCCCCTTTACCATCTCAGAATTCAGAATAACAGAGTTGGAAGGGACCTTGGAGGTCTTCTAGTCCAACCCCCTGCTCAGGAAACCTGCTGCCCCACTACTCAGGAAACCCTATACTATTTCAGACAGTTGTCCAATCTCTTCTTAAAAACTTCCAGTGTTGGAGCATCCACAACTTCTGGTGGCAAGCTGTTCCACTGGTTAATTGTCCTCACTGTCAGGAAATTTCTCCTTTGTTCTAGGTTGCTTCTCTCCTTGATTAGTTTCCATCCATTGCTTCTTGTTCTACCCTCAGGTGCTTTGGAGAGTAGCTTGACTCCCTCTTCTTTGGGGCAGCCCCTGAGATATTGGAATACAGGTAGTCCTTGTCTTACAACCTCAACTGAGCCCAGAATGTACGTTGTTAAGCAAAACATTTGTTAAATGACTTTTGCTCCGTTTTACAACCTTTCTTGCCACGGTTGTTAAGTGAATGACTGCAGTCGTTAAGTAAATAACACAGCTGTTAAGTGAACATTGACTTTGCATGTCTGAAGGTCGTGAAAGGTGATCACATGACCCCAGGACCCTGCAAACGTCATAAATGTGAGTCAGTTGCCAAGTGTCCGAATTTTTATCATGTGACCGTGGGGATGCTGCAACGGTTGGAAGTGTGAAAAACGGTCATAAGTCACATTTTTCGGTGCTGTTGTAACTTTGAATGGTCACTAAGTGAACTGTTGTAAGTTGAGGACTGCCTGTACTGCTATCGTGTTACCTCTAGTCCTTCTTTTCATTAAAGTAGACATACCCAATTCCAGCAACCGTTCTTTATATGTTTTAGCCTCCGGCCCCCTAATCACCTTTGTTGCTCTTCTCTGCTCCTCTTCGGACTTCTCTGAAATCTGTGGACTTCAACTCCCAGAATGCCCTGACCCAGCCGGTAAAAGCATGTGCAGCCTTACCCATCCCTGAATCCTTTTTGGTGCCATCCGAGATGATATCCACGTGGTCGCTGTCTACGTCGTAACTGAAAAAATCGTTCAAGTACGTTTTCGACCTTTGTCCGCCAAACATATACAGGCAACGATTTTTCTAAAAGGGAGGGAAAAAGAAAAGATATGCCGAGTTGTTCATCGTACCAAGTTTTTAGGTGTGGTCTAGAACAGGGTTCACCAACCTTTCGGACCTCAGGGACCACTAAATTCAGAATTTTAAATCCCGCGGACCACTACTATGATCTGCCTAATGACCAGCTGGGTGGGCCTGGCTAGGTGGTCATGTGACTGGGTGGGCGTGGACAACTCGATGTCACTCACGTCGAGGGACGCCCCGCCGGCCTCTCCTCGCCTGCCCTCCCAGCCACTCCTCGCCTGCCCACCCAGGCTCCTTAGGGCCCCAACAGGAAGCAGTTGTTGGAGCTAAGCAGCCACCACCAGAAAGAGTTGGCAAAACAGCTGGCTCAGTTCAAATTGGATCTGGCAGAGAAGGAGGCTCAGCAGAAGCACCTCACTGAGGACTAGGAGCATAGGCTTTCCAAGCAGAGGGAAGACCTGCGGGAGTGCAAGGCCAGGTACCGGCGCCTGGAGGCTCAGCGGGCTGAGATGGTCAGCCAGTTCCAGGCCATGATGCAGTCCCACTGGAACGAGGCCCTCCGGCTCTTCGCCACCAGCGGCGCCTCCAGCCTTCACCCAAAGCCCCACACCAGGAAGCCGAAGCAGACCCCAAGGTGGAATTTCTGCCCCCCTCTGACCCGCACAGGAGGCCGAAGCAGACCCCACGTCAGAATTTCTGCCCCCCCCCGACCCACACAAAAAAGACCCCGAAGGGGGAGACTCTCTGCAGCAACACAAGTGTTCATTGCACGTATCCGGCCCAGGGGCCGTAGTTTGAGGACCCCTGATTTAGTGCAATATAAAAAATTCAAATAATTTTTCTGCAGACCACTAAAATGTTCTCGCGGACCACCAGTGGTCCACGGACCACCAGTTGGTGACCACTGGTCTAGAATACAGGTAAGTCATCGTTTGTTCCAAGTTCCAACATCACTGAGAAAAGGGACGTAGGACCATTTTTCATACTTACGACCGTTACAGCATTCCCCTGTGATCATGTGATTAAAATCCAGACGCTTTGGCAACTGACTTATATTTATGACGGTTGCGGCATCCTGGGGTCATGTGATCCCCTTTTGCGACTTTCTGACAAGCAGAGTCAATGAGGAAGCCATATTCACTGAACAACTGTCTAACTTAACGAGCGCAGTGATTCACTTAACAACTGTGACAAGAAAGGTCGTAAAATGGGGGCAAAACTCACTTAACCAATGTCTCACTTAGCAACATAAGTTTGGGTCGGTCACCGGTACCAGAGATTTACGTTAATATCTAATATCTTGGATATTAGTTAATATCTCCTTGGAGTTAGATAAGGATCAATGGAATTCAAGAAGGGTTGGACTCAGTTCAATGATGACTACCTAGGGATTCTAGGCTAATCCCCCTCTTAACTCCGCCTCCCAGGTTCCTACAACTCCCTGTATAAAATTTTAATAAATTAACACACAGGCCAAGATAATAAAATTAAGCAGTCCCACAGAGGGCTGGTCCTTACTGAATGGAATAACATGCAGTGTCCTATTCTGGATTGGACGTCTTCGGGGCCAGCATTACACGAATCTTCTCGCAAGAGTTTCCATATCCGGCACTGGCAGTCAAAAGCAAAGAGGCCGCTGAATTGTGGTTCGCTGGCCCGGCTGTCGTCCACACTGCCGTTGCATGTCAAAATCCTTCCCCCGAAGGTGTAGATCATGTGTTTCTCTGAATCCATGCACATCTGCAACAAATGGAAGGCATTTTTATTAAAAATACGGCTTGATCTCATGAAAAAAAGCAAGACTGTTTTTGTTTTGTTTTTAAATTACGCTTTAAATCAGCGGTGTCCAACTTTGGCAATTTTAAGACCTGTGGATTTCAACTCCCAGAATTCCCCGGTCAGCATGGCTGATCGGGGAATTCTGGGAGTTGAAGTCCACAGGTCTTAAAGTTGCCATGGTTGGACACCCCTGCTTTAAATGTTCCATGAATTAGTCCCTAATGATTGGCTGAGGAATTCTGGGAATTGAAGTCCACACATCTTAAAAGTTACCAAGGTTGAGAAACACGGTTATAGACATTTTTTTTTATTCTTCTTTCCCATCTGTTTTTCTACATACATTAACGCACACATACACTAACTTCTCTTTGCACATTTTTCTTTCTTTATATTCTTTGAACTTTTTTCCCTCTGTTCAAAGGTCTTTTACAGTTTCCAGCCCACTCTATTTTGACTTCTCCCTCTTATTTTCTCCCAGGGATGTCAATCTGATTTAAATCTCAGTTAGCCCCCAACAAAAAAAAGGGGGGGGATCTGGGTAGATCTCTGAGAAAGCAAGGAAGAGAAAAAGAGAAGTTGGTGGAAGACCAAATTACTATCCCCATTCACTCTTTTTCTGGATGGAAACTGTTAATTCTTTTTATTTAAAAAAACCAAGCAAAATCTGCCCTCTGTGATTTAAAAAAACCTAATTATATCAAATATAAACACAATTTTCCCACTGATTCCACGTTCCTATTTTTTCCCCTTTCCTGTTGTGTCTTCTACTTCTGATTCTACACTAGATCAAGGACCTTTTAACAGAATAGTAGAGTTAGATGGGACCTTGGAGGTCCTCTAGTCCAACCCCCTGCTCAAGCAGAAAACCCTACACCCGTGATGGCGAACCTATGGCACGCATGCCACAAGTGGCACGCGGAGCCATATCGGTGGGCACGCAAGCTCAGGTCCGACGCCAGCTGATTTTCGGGCCTTGTGGGCCCACTGGGAGTCAGGAAACAGCCTCCGGAGGGGGTGGGGAAGGCCCGTTTTTTGCTCTCCCCAAGCTCCAGAGCCTTTCTAGGAGCCTAGGGGGGGTGAAAACAGCCTCCCCCCCCCCCCCCGGAGGTCCTCCGGAGGCCAGAAATGGCCCGTTTCAAGTTGGGAAACGGGCCATTTCTGGCCTCCAGAGGGCCTCCGGGGAGGTGGGGAAGGCCGTTTTCACCTTCCCCAAGCTCCTAGAAAGGCTCTGAAGCCTGGTGAGAGCGAAAAACGGGCGTGCCATTGCGTGGCGGGGTGTCACGCGTGCATGCGAGGGGGGGGCGCATGGAATTATGGGTGTGAGCATGCGTGCACGTACCCCCCCTGCGCTCCCCCCCTTTTGGCACGCGAACCAAAAAAGGTTCGCCATCACTGCCCTACACCATTTGAGACAAATGGTTATCCAATCTCTTCTTAAAAACTTCCAGTGTTGGAGCATTCACAACTTCTGGAGGCAAGTTGTTCCACTGATTAATTGTTCTAAGCATCAGGAAATTTCTCCTTAGTTCTAGGTTGCTTCTCCTCTTGGTTAGTTTCCATCCATTGCTTCTTGTTCTGCCTTCTGGTGCTTTAGAGAATAGGTTGACCCTCTCTCCTTTGTGGCAGCCCTTCAGATATTGGAAGACTGCTATCATGTCACCCCTAGTCCTTCTCCTTGTTAGCCTAGACATTCCTGCAACTGTTCTTCATATCTTTTAGTCTCCAGCCCCCTAATCGTATTTGTTGCTCTTCTCTGCACTCTTTCTAGAGTCTCAACATCTTCTTTTTAATATTATGGAGACCAAACCTAGATGCAATATTCCAAATGTGGTCTTATCCGGGCATTATAAAGTGGTATTAACCCTTTGCGTGATCTTGATTCTATCCCTCTATTAATGCAGCCTAGAATTGCATTGGCTTCTTTGGCAGCTGCAGCACACGGCTGGCTCATATTTAAGTGACTTTCCACCAGGACTCCAAGATCCCTCTCGCTCACAAAGCATCACAACAACCCTGGATGTTGCAAACCCATCCGTACCAGTACAAATACGATTAACCAACATTCCAAACGCTCTTAAGCCTAGGGCAGGGGTCAGCAACCTTAAACACTCAAAAGAGCCATTTGGACCCATTTCCCACAGAAAAGAAAACACAGGGAGCCACAAAACCCTTTTGACATCTAAAATGAAGATAACACTGCATATATCATTTTTTATCTTTATGCTATGTATTAAAAAAAAAACTATAGTGTGTTGCATTTATGGAATCAATGACCTGCTACAGAGAAAACACATTTTTTTATTTCTGCATGCAAAAAAAAACATTTTGAACTACAAAAAAAAAAAAAAGATGGGTCGAAAAGCTCAATAAATCGCGTGCCGGCGGCTGTCGCACATTGGCGGTTGTGACGCATATTTTGAGCGACAGGGAGCCGCAGCAGAGGGATGAGAGCGCCACATGCGGCTCCCGAGCCACGGGTTGCTGACCCCTGGCCTAGGGTGTGAATGACACTGACCTGATGGTCGAACACAAGCTTGGGGCCTCCATCAGCGGCCGTATCTTCGCTCAGCAACATCCAGGTATTCGTGTCAATGTCGTAGCGATAGAAGTCGCTTTTCAGAGATTTGCTGTTCCTCACAGAGGAATCCAGGTAACGTCCCAAGGTGTAGATCTGCCTTCGCTGGATGTCGATGCACATCTTGTGACAGGACCGAGCAGTCGGACCATTCTGGAGAGAAGAAAGCATGGAAAACGGGTTAGGGCCAGTTCACAAGGGAGAACCGGGATCGGGACTCCTCAGAACCTGGGACTCAGCTGTCTTCCATCTGTGAAACTAAACTCACACAGAGAAAATGTGGGGTTCTTGCAGCGTTTGTTATGTGTGATAAACAGAAAAATCATTAATTCCCTCTGGCATTATTTTTTTTAAAGGAAAGCTGCAGATCGCTCCTGTCGGATATATTTTCAGATCTTCGGTCAACCTAAAACTCCCTTCGGGAAAACCGGCAGAAGATCACGATGCTGTTTAACGTGAAGGCAATGATCTCATTCGCCTTCTGCTCTTCCCCGTGCAAAGGAAGGAGATTAGAAAGCCACAATCATCATCATCGACCCCGTAATCCCTTGCGGGGGTGGAGTCTGGGCAACTGAATGGAGCTAGCAGAGTGTTCACTGGCCGGATGCCCTTCCTGTCGCCAATGCGGAGGTTTTTTTTGCAGCAGATGTATTCTCAGTGTGCCCAGAGAAAGAGAAATATCTGCCTCTACCTAGGATCAAACTCACAGCCTCCTGATTGTGAGGCGACAGCTCCACCTCTAGGCCACCGCACCACTCATTAGAAAACCGCAATATTGTGTTAAAATTTGCAAGGGGCAGAGCCACTTTGAGGCGCAGAGGTTTTGGCAGAACAAAAACTCTGATTCACTGAAACCTGATGTTTTCCATCACTGGAAGATTTACCAAGAGCAGGAAGACACATCTTTAGGCCGTTTCTTGACCTGGCCTACTGTCAGATGCCACCTTGTGCTTCGCTAATATGTGGTAACAGACTGCCATGAACTGTGGGGGAAATGGAATGAAGGGGGGGAATGCTTGGGGAAACAAAAGTAAACTCTGTATCTCCTTAAGATGCTACCTCAAGGTCACCCAGCTGGAAGAAGAAGGGAACTGCATACCAAACCGTGCTTGGACTGACCGCTATTAAAACATCTTGGCTGAACCTGATTGGTTACACTGGGGCGGACAATGAGAGACAGCTAAGGGAGGGAAGGCTAAACTTAGGGATTTGGGCACGCGATTCTCAGTTCTGGCTTTGCATTTCTGCAATGCACTTAACTTCTAATAAAATTACATCTTTCTCAACCGATGGAGCCAGGGATCGTTTTATTTAGAGGTTTCAGCTGTGGCAGGTCTGACACCTACCTACCTTTAAAGGAGGTGGTGATGATGATGTCTTTGTCAATGCTTGCAGGTAGGCTGTCAGACTCTGGATGGGACAGAATAGGCTGAAAGTGAACCCAAATAAGGCAGGATTCCATAAAGGGTTCAAGACACAAATGACCAGGCTCAAATTATCTCATTCTGGACACATTATGCAAAAGACCTAGCTCTCTGGAGAAGGCCTCTATTACTGGGAAAGATGGAAGGAAAGAGAAGAAGGGCAGCAAGTAGGTCAGAACCAGAAAGAGTTTGATGGACTTAAAATACATACCGTACTTTTCGGAGTATAAGACGCACTTCCCCCCCCCCCAAAAAGAGGGTGGAAATGTTAGTGCATCTTATATACCGAATATAGCCATTATTGGCCTCCCGAAACCCCGCCCCATGCGTCCCACTTTCGCCAAAAACAGGCCCGTTTTTCTCAAACAACGGGGGTGTTTTTGCCCTCCCCAGCCCCCAGGAGCACTCTGCAGGCCTCCCAAACCCTCTGCGCATCCCGGTTTTACGAAAAATGGGACGCGCAGAGGATTTGGGAGGTCTGCAGAGTGCTCCTGGGGGTCGGGGAGGGCAAAAACGTTTTTTTTTTCTTGTTTACCTCTTCGAAATCTTGGTGCGTCTTATACTCCGGTGCCTCTTATAGTCCGAAAAATACAGTACATACATGCTTTTAGGCAACCAGTAAGTAGCTTTCCGCTTGTAAACTTAATTATTTCCTTTTCCGTCTTCCAGTGATAAGGAGTTAAACTCTGAGGAACTCTCATGCAAGATAATTTGGGTAACTGTTTGGTAAATAAATGCCTTGGAGAATAAAATAAAAATAAGGCGTTCCTGCATATTAGAAGAGAACAACAAAATGATTCAAGAAGCCACCCATTTTTTCCTTTCCTATCAGAAGTAACCTCTATCCGAAAGGGTGGAATTGGCCAAAAGATTAAAATATAATTGAAAGGATATATATGATATGAGTTATAATAGATAATGAATAAATATATGGAAGAAAAGCAATAGCGATACTCAGACAACAAAAATATATGATTAAAGTGGCAATGTTAGGAATGATAAATATACCTAGAAAAATATAGTATATGTAAAAATTTAGATATAGGAAAGAATAAATTTAAGAATCACCGATGATTGGATGAATTTAGGGATTGAAATATTCGTCTGTTAACAATAAAATAGAAATTTAAGAATCACCGATGATTGGATGAATTTAGGGATTGAAATATTCATCTGTTAACAATAAAATAGATTAGAATTAGATATACTCAGGGAAGGGATAAGAGGGAAGAAGAGGAAGTAGAGAAGGAAAGGGAGAGGGAGAGGAGGGAAGTAGGAAAGAGGGAGAGAAGGAGAAAGAAGGTAAGAGGAAGAGAGGGAGATAGAAAGAGGGGAGTTACTTGAAGTATTGTGGGAAAACAGACGAATGACAAAAATATAAAAGGTGTAAAATCAACATGTATTTTAAGGCATATTGAATAGAAATGTACAATTATATGTATTTGGATGTGATCTATGGTATATGTATTTAGATTTGTTGGGGGGGGAAATAAAAAACTTATTGGGGAAAAAAAAAGAAGTAACCTCTATCCATTGCCCTTAAAGAGAGAATACAGGTAGACTTTGACTCGCTCACCACCATTCGTTTAGTGACGGTTCAAAGTTACAACGGGAACTGAAAAAAGTGACATGACCGTTTTTCACGCTTATAACCGATGCAGCATTCCCCTGGTCACATGTTCAAAATTCCGACCCTTGGAAACTGGCATGTACTTATGACGGTTGCACTATCCCAGGGTCATGTGATTACCATTTGTAACCTTCCCAACTGGCTTCTGACAAGCAAAGCCAATGGGGGGGGGAGAGAGCCGGATTCAATTAATGACCCCATGATTCACTTAAGAATTGAAGGGAGTCGCTTAACAATTGTAGCAAAAACGGTCATAAAATGAGGCATAAAACTCACCTAACAACTGACTTGCCAAGCAAGGGAAATTTGGGCCCTATTGTGGTTATTAGTAGGGACTATCTGTAGTTTCAACATTTCTTGGTTTGTTCAGAAGCCATTCCTGTAATGTTCGCTAGCCTTTCTCCCAGGTAAGTGTACACATTTTTGCACATCATGAAAGTACTCAGGGGTTGCCACAAAGAAGAGGGAGTCAAGCTATTCTCCAAAGCACCTGAGGGCAGGACAAGAAGCGATGGGTGGAAACTAATCAAGGAGAGAAGCAACCTAGAACTAAGGAGAAACTTCCTGACAGTTAGAACAATTAATCAGTGGAACAACTTGCCTCCAGAAGTTGTGAATGCTCCAACACTGGAGGTTTTTAAGAAGATGTTGGATAACCATTTGTCTGAAGTGGTGTAGGGTTTCCTGCTTGAGCAGGGGGTTGGACTAGAAGACCTCCAAGGTCCCTTCCAACTCGGTTATTCTATTCTATTCTAATACTTTGTATTTCAACAAACCCATTATCATAGAGAAGCAAATGTTCTAAGAATTGACAGACCGTTCTTCTTAACAGCTTGTTCGTGAACATCCTGCCTTTTCCCTTTACAGCAATATTGGAAAACATCTGAATTCCGGAAATTATTTATCTGGCTTTGACTGTGATCAGTTTGTCTCTGACTTTAATTAAGGATCAGAAAAGCAATGACCTTGACATTACCTGCTCTACGCAAGATGTTCAAGTAGGACTCCACGCACTTGTGCTTGTGAGAGACAGGTACAATTTCTGCTTTGGGGGAAATAAATAATCACTGATATACTTTCTACCCTGTTTCCCCCAAAATAAGACATCCCCTGATAATAAGCCCAATCGGGCTTTTGAGTGCATGGCAATAAGGCCAAGCGCTTATTTCAGGGTTCAAAAAAATATAAGACAGGGTCTTATGTTCGGGGAAACACGGTACCTTTAAGGTAATGTGTCCTTATTGGGGGGTTTTGTGTTGTTAGTAACTGCTAGGGGCCTTGTTAAATCCGGAGGTATATAAACATAACGAATACAGAAAAATGAAGCAAATATATAACTACCGGTAGCCCTTAGAACCATTTGTTCAGTGACTGTTTGAGTTACAACAACACTGAAAAATTACTTATGTTTTTCACACGTACAACCACTGTATCACAAGACCAAAATTTGGATGCTTGGCAAGTGGCAGATATTTGTGACGGTTGAAGTGTGCCGGGGTCATGTGAACACCTTTTGTGACCTGACAAGCAAAGAGAGTGGGGAAAGTCAGATCACTTAACAACCTTTTACTAACTCAACAACTGCAGTAATGCACTTCGCAACGATGGCAAGAAAGATTGCAAAATGGGGCAAAACTCACTTAACTTCTACAGAGGAATTATTGAGTCTGTCATCTGCACCTCTATAACTGTCTGGTTTGGCTCTGCAACCCAACAAGACAGACACAGACTTCAGAGGATAATCAGAACTGCAGAAAAAACAATGGCTACCAACCTGCCTTCCATTGAGGACCTCTATACTGCACGAGTCAAAAAGAGGGCCGTGAAAATATTTACTGACCCCTCGCATCCTGGACACAAACTGTTTCAACTCCTACCCTCAAAACGACGCTATAGAGCACTGCACACCAGAACAACTAGACACAAGAACA